>CM046366.1:7227668-7664091 GCA_025413025.1 Ficus hispida | reverse complement strand
TTCTCTCTTTTTTTTTTTTTTTTTTTTTTGGGTGTTGTGTGGAGCTGCTGGGTGTCACCATTTCTTTTGCCAATCAGCTAGTGGTTGCCATGCTTTGCTCCATAAAATCCCTTGTCGGGTCCTTTGTAATCTAGTTATCATCTCACAACTTTACAAAAAGTTTTAAAAAATAAATAATAAACATTTTTAGTTCAGTATCTAACCTTTCTATAATGTTTTAATTTAATCCTTAAATATATTTTGTGCGTGGATAAAAACTTCACGAACTCTTTAAACGAATGTAAAACGGTCAATTTTATTAACAAATGTTAAAAATTACATGAAACAGATCACATGTATGACACATATAAATTGAATTATGCAGAAAAATTTCTTCTTTAATTCTCTTTAAATAATAAATCATATGTGATTTATGTGATACTTTCAATTAAATTTTTTAATATTCACTGATAAAAAAATTAGTTGCACCATCTTTGAAGAGGTCAGTGGGCTTAGTCATACCAAAAAAAAACTTGGGGATTATAACATAAAAAATTAAGAATTAAACGAATAATTTATCAAAAAATTTTAAAATTTAGGATTTAAAAAGGAAACATTTGAAAACTAATGGCCACTAAATGGAGTCAGAAGCAGAAGCTTTTTTTCTTTTTTTTCTTTTTTCTTTTTTTGTAGTCAACTTGTTAAGAATAGGAAAAGCCTTCAGAGCCTTATAAACTGTAAAACTAATCATGCAGCAATAATGACCCACAAAAATAAAAACGTGAAAAGATTTGTGAAAGAAGTTAAAAGTAAAACTGAGAGAGAGAGAGAGAGGAATCTTCATATCTAAATGGAGGATGGATGTGTTTCACCTACTTTTACAGGCTTTCGGTGTTGTCTTCTTGGTTATTTTAACTTGACATACAACTTTGCAGAACTCTGCACAAGATGAGATAGAAAAGAGAAGGGAAAAAAAAATGCATTGTTTTCATGGGCAAAAGTAACTTGGGAAAAGTTCAGAGCAAAAGGTAATATGGTCGGATCAGTTGTGAGTGGTTGTATCTTACAATGATACTGCTTGTAGGATACAATTGTTGTACTATATAATTGTGAATTGTCGTATCTTATCAATATGACATTTTTTTTTTTAGAATTTCATATAATTTATATAATTTTTATACGATGTAATGGTTAAAAAATTATATTCTATTAGCATAGTAAAATTTTTATATCTTATCACAATTCTTCAATATTTATTTAGACACACTAATTGTAAGTTTAAGATTTTTTGAGGAACGCTTCCGAAAGAACACATCTTAGAAATATTGTCATATCTATAATAATTCAGAATTTTTATCTTTTTATAATGTTAAATTAAAAGTGATTAACAAGGTAAAAATCCGAATTAATAATTAAGTGTAACAAAAATCCTAAAAATATATACTAAAAAGGTTATTCCCATAATTTCTCTTTTTCGTTATCTAAAATATATGTTTTACCTTCTCAATTTTCTAGGCAGGGTAAATGGCCTTTTCATTTTATTAGAATGGTGATGAAAGTTATTTACTTTACTAACACAAGGTCATCAAATAAATTTGTTATACATAGACTATATATGTTGAGTGCCAAATCAGTTTACCGTACGGACACCGCGGGAAAGGTATTTGTGCCACCGAGAAGACTGGCCGGGAACTCCGCCTAGAGGATCTGCCGAGTAGCCCAGCACATCCGAGTAGCCGAGCACATCCGAGCACATCCGGAGTCCCTCGCTCCCTGTAGAACTTATTCGGCGGTCTCGAGTAGCCGATAAGTTCGACCAGGTTCTCGGCCTTCCGGGACCCTCGTTGCAGGCCAGGGGAAACCCTCCCCAGCACACAACGCATCATTTCGCAATTACCTACGCCGCCCTACCTACCATGACACCGGTCACGTCACCTGCCACACTGCCCTGATGACTTGCAGCGATGGACGTTTATCCACCTCCAGTGTTGTGTCAGGGATGGACAGCCTCAGTTGTCCATCCCCAGGTCATGAGGGTCTGTGAGGTGCCTAGCCCCTAGGGGTCCGGGTAGCCGCCCCGGTCGGGTCAATTCAGGACTGACCCACCAAACACTTATAAATAGGGAGGAAATCTCCAAGTTCAGGTACGATCATCTAATCTACCAAAAGCTCTGCTTCTCCCTTTCGCTCATCAGTTCCCAACTGACTTAAGCATCGGAGTGCCCACGGCAGACACCACACCGGTGTCCCTCATTCCGAGGTGCTTCCTTTTTGCAGGTGACCGACGGCGAAGCGACTGACCGACCTGATCCGATTACCCGACTACATGGGTGTTGCTGCCGGAACCATTTCTGGCATCAACATTTTGGCGCTAGAAGGAGGGCCTTCGCCTTTCCAGCATTCAACAACCTTGCACCGTCATTGTGTGCGCTATGGACGAGCACGGAAACCAAGAGGTCCAGGAACAAGACAACACGATCCCTTCGAACTCCCGGGGAACCCGACAGACCCAGCGCCGCGGCGGGGCCGGGCGCAGCGGCGACCGACAGCAACGGAAGTCCTGACCGGGAACGTCCAGGCACTAACCCAGACTGTCCAGGTGCTCATGGAAGCCATTCGAGAATCCCACAATGCCAACTGCCCCGAGCACATGAGGAGGAAGCCGAGTCCACGCCTAGTAGGCCCCCCAGACCGGCTGGCAGGCGCCGCGACCTGCCCCATCGGGTGACCGCGACAGCGACCAGCCGAGACGAGAGAACCTCGGCAGGCAGCACCGAGAAGGCGACGAGCCCGTCCGAGCACGCTCGAGAAGCCGCACACCCGAGAAGCCGACTCCGGACCAGCCGAGCAGCCTGCTCCGGCGAGGGATCCCGACGATCGGAGCCCAGAGGACACCATAGCCGCCCTGGGGAACACGTCCGTCTTCGACCGGTTGGGCCGCCCGGAGATCTACCGCCGCTTGGGCCGAGACACGTCCATGGAGCCTACCCGAGGAGACCGCGGACCCCGAGAGACCGTGGGGACGAGAAAACCGCAGACCGCGAGAAGACCGCGGACAAAGCCGCCTAGACCACATCCAGCGGCAGCTTGACAGGCTGGTCGGCCAGCAGTACGGGTTCGAACCCACCGGAGCAGCCGACCCGCCGTTCACTGCGGACATCATGGAAGCCCCATACCCGAGCAGATTCAAGATGCCGGCTGTGCCATCTTATGATGGGTCCACTGACGCAGACGAGCACCTAGAAAATTATCGGGCGCACATGCTGATCCAGAGTGCCAATGAAGCTGCACTCTGCAAGTCCTTCTGCCTCACCCTGACCGGGGCGGCCCGGCAGTGGTATCGAAGACTCTCCCCTGGCTCGGTTGGCAGCTTTCGACAGCTGTCGAGTTTGTTCTCGGCCGCATTCCTGGGTTCCCGCGCCAGGAAGCTAGGCGCCTCCCACCTGTTCAGCGTCAAGCAACGCGAGGGCGAGAGACTGAAGAAATTTCTGGAGCGCTTCGACACGGCCGTCGTACAGGTTGAAGATTGCGCCGACGACGTACTAATCCAAGCATTCCGAGAAGGTGTCAAGGACGCCCGTCTCGTCTGGACGCTGGCCTACGACAGGCCGCCTACCTTCGCCCAGCTAAGGAACATCGCTTGGAGGCACGCGGAGGCCGATGAGTACGTCCGAGGACGAGGATTAGAGATCCGAGAACGAGGGGGAGATGACCAAACACGGGGACCAGCGGCCGAGAACAGCCCAGGTCCTCGGGGAGAAGGGCAGAGAGAAATGCCGCCGATCGTGCCCGGCGTGAGAGGGGGAAAACGCCGGTTAGGGACAACCGAGCGGAGGCTCCCCCTCGCCCTGCGCCGCAGAGGAAGTTCCACCAGTACACCCCGCTGGTGACCACTATTGAGAACGTCCTGACACAGGTGTCAGGCAAGGGGCTACTCCGGGACCCGCCACCCCTCAGGACCGAGCGCGCTCGCAGAGACCAGAGCCAGTACTGCCACTTCCACAAGGATGTCGGTCACAGTACAAGGAATTGCGTGCAACTCCAGGACCAGATCGAATCGCTGATACGCGAGGGCCATCTGCGAGAGTTCGTCGAAAGGGTGATCACCCCGGCTGGCCCGAGCACAAGGCGGAACACGGTCCCCGGTGACCGGGAAGGCAAGCGCGGGGAGGAGCACATCATCCACACCATCTTCGGTGGCACCGCCACCGGCGATACGGCCAGCAGCCGGAGAGCCTACGCCCGTGAGGCTAGGCGGCTAACTCGTGGGGAGCACATAAACATGGCGGAGCACATATCAAAGATATGCCGCCAGAGCAATACTACCATCACGTTCGCGGACGATGAAGCCGATCGGTTGCTCCACCCCACAACGACGCGTTGGTAGGTGAAATCCGAGTAGCCGACAACGTTATTCGACGCGTCCTGGTCGACAACGGGAGCTCCGCCGACATAATGTTTATGGACGCGTTTATGAAGTTGAAGATTGATGGGGCTGTTCTGACACCCGCTCAGACACCACTGTACGGGTTCGCCGGTGACTGTGTGCACTCCGCCGGCACCGTCTGCCTCCCGGTTACGATCGGGGACGGCCCGGTAAGGGTGACTAGGATGGTGGAATTCATTGTTGTAGACCGACCGTCGGTCTACAACGTCATCCTAGGACGCCCGACCCTCAACGCGCTAAAGGCGGTGGTCTCTACCTACCACCTAGCCATGAAGTTCCCCGTTGGTGAGAAAGTGGGTATCTTTCGCGGGAACCAGGAGGGTGCCCGCAAGTGCTACATGGAGGCGGTAAACAAGGTGTGCCGGACCCCCGCCACAACTGTGGTAGCCACCATCATCGCCATCGATAAAGCTGACTTCTCCGACAAAGCGGTCGCAAGCCTGGGTGACCTTGACCCAAGGCTTCCGGAGGAGGAGGTCCGCGCCTACCCCGGTGAGGCGCTGGTTCAATTCGGGCTAGACCCCGAGTCACCCGAGAAGACCGTGATGCTCGGCTCGGGCTTGGAGCCGAGCACCCGAGAAGCGCTAGAGGACATGCTCCGGAACACAAGGACGTGTTCGCCTGGTCACACGAGGACATGCCTGGGATTGACCCAACTGTGATGTGCCACCATCTTAACGTCGATCCCCGGCACAAGCCAGTGATTCAAAGAAGAAGGGCCTTCAACCCGGAGCGGTACAAGGCCATAAACGACGAAGTGCGGAAGCTGCTGGCGGCCGGGTTCATTCGAGAGGTAACCTACCCGGAATGGTTGGCCAACGTAGTGCTGGTCAAGAAGACTTCTGGGAAGTGGCGCGTGTGCATAGACTATACCGACCTGAACAAGGCATGCCCGAAGGATTGCTTCCCCCTCCCCAGAATAGACCAACTCGTTGACGCAACCGCGGGACATGAGCTGCTTAGCTTCATGGATGCTTACTCCGGGTACAACCAAATACCCATGAGCCGGGCCGATCAGGCGAAGACAGCATTCACCACTGACCGGGGCTATACTGCTACCAGGTCATGCCGTTCGGGTTAAAGAATGCAGGAGCGACCTATCACGGCTGATGAACAAAATGTTCGCCCCGTTGATGGGGAAGTCCATGGAGGTGTATGTGGACGACATGTTAGTGAAGAGTCGCAGAGCGGCGACCATATCAAGGACCTACGAGATTGCTTCGCCATCCTGCGCCAGTACAGGATGAAGCTCAACCCCGAGAAGTGCGCATTCGGCGTAGGGTCCGGAAAATTCCTCGGGTTCATGGTAAACCACCGGGGAATTGAGATAAACCCCGTTAAGGTCCAAGCCGTGATCGACTTGCAACCCCCTCGGACAACCAAGGAGATTCAGAGACTTGCGGGGATGATTGCGGCCCTCTCCCGGTTCGTATCGAAGTCCACGGACAAGTGCAACCCATTCTTCCAAGCTCTGAAGACCAAGGGTAAGCCTACCTGGGACGACCGGTGCCAGGCTGCCTTCATGGGTCTGAAAGAGTACCTGGCGGCTTCGCCGCTGCTGTCGAAGCCCCTTCCCGGTGAAGCGCTGCACGCTTACCTCGCCGTCTCAGACAAGGCCGTAAGCGCCGTCCTTGTGCGAGAAGAAGACAAGACACAGCACCCGGTCTACTACAGCAGTAAGGCCTTCCAGGGAGCCGAGGAAAGATACCCCCCTCTGGAGAAGCTCGCGCTAGCATTGGTCTCGGCGGCCCGCAAGCTACGCCCCTACTTCCAAGGACATCCGATACGCGTCCCGACCAGCTACCCGCTCCGTCAGGTTCTGCAAAACCCTGAGTTGTCGGGACGACTCGCCAAGTGGGCGATCGAGCTCGGAGAGTTCGACATAGAATACGTCCCCCGGACCGCGATCAAGGCACAGGCATTGGCCGACTTTGTAGCCGAGTTCTCGGCGCCACCGCAAGTTGTCCAAGAGTTCCCGGAACTCCCGGAACGTACGAAAGCCCTTCCGGCCGAGAGGTGCTCCACGTCTCCCGAGTCCCTTAAAAGTTGGAAGCTGTTCGTAGATGGCTCCTCCTGCTCTGGGGGCTCCGGAGCAGGCCTCGTACTAGTAAGCCCGGACGATTTCAAAACTAGTCAGGCGTTGCGCTTCAATTTCAAAGCATCCAACAATGAGGCGGAATACGAGGCCGTCGTTGCTGGACTCGAGTTGGCCCGAGAACTCGGAGTGCAGAACGTCGAAATATTCAGCGACTCCATGCTCGTGGTTAACCAAATCGCGGGAGAATTCCAAGCAAGGGAGGAACGGATGGCGGAGTACTTGGAGAAGGTTAAATCCCTCCTTGCCCAATTTTCGAGCCATCGGCTGACAAGGATCCCGCGCGCCGAGAACGTCGAGGCGGACGCCCTTGCTCGACTGGCCTCCGGGAGCGATCTCGAAGGAACTGTCTCCTTCCCAATCCTAAACTTGACCGGCCGAGTACCGAGAGGGCCGAGCAGCTCCTCATCGCCGAGAACGCCCCAACATGGATGGACCCAATCATCCGGTACCTCTCCCAATCAGAGCTCCCCGACAGCCGAGAAGAAGCCCGACGGGTACGGAACATGTCGGCCCGGTACACATGATCAACGGGAGACTCTACCGCCGGGGACATTCCGCACCCTACCAGCGGTGTGTGGGGCCATCCGAGGCCGAGTACATTATGAAGGAAGTACACAGCGGGGTCTGCGGAAACCACTCAGGGGGAGAGCCCTAGCGTTCAAGTGTCTACGGCAGGGGTACTACTGGCCCACCATGGGCAAAGACGCTAGGGAGTTCTCCCAGAAATGCTTGAAGTGCCAACAATTCGCCCGCTCCATCAAAACTCACCCTGAGAAGCTCACCTCGGTGGTATGCGCGTGGCCGTTTGCGAAATGGGCCATCGACCTGATCGGACCACTCCCTATGGCCCGATCGCAACTTCGATATTGCATTGTGGCAATAGATTACCTAACAAAGTGGGTCGAGGCGGAACCATTGGCACAGCAGACGGAAGCAAAGTGTACAAGCTTCCTGTGGAAAGGAATAATCTGCCGGTTCGGACTCCCCCACACCGTGGTCACGGACAACGGAAAGCAATTCGGAAATAAATTCGACGCGCTCTGCGACGAGTATGGGATCAAGAAGGTGTTCTCCTCTCCCGGGCACCCGCAGTCCAATGGGCAGGTGGAAGCGGCCAACAAGACCATCAAGGAAAACCTGAAGAAGAACCTTGAGAAGCACAAGGGGGCTTGGATTGACGAGTTGCCTCGGGTGCTCTGGGCATATCGCACAACCAAGCGCGCGGCCACCGGGGAAACGCCCTTTGCCATGGCCTTCGGGGTGGAAGCCGTCATCCCTGTCGAAATCGGACTACCGAACTTCAGAACGGAGAACTACGACGAGGAAGCCAACGCCGATCAGATACCACTCGAGCTCGACCTGGTGGAAGAAAAGCGCGAACAGGCACTGATTCGCACTGCAGCTCGCAACCAGGTGTAGCGAGATACTACAACAAGAAATATCGGCCGAGGACCTTCCAAGTCGGGGATCTGGTGATGAAGAAGGTGATTGTGCAAGAGCCCGGTCTTGGGTCTTTTGGCCCCAAATGGGACGGACCCTACCGGATAACGGAGGTGGTCCGACCAGGGACTTACCGCTGGCCGACCACGAGGACAAGCCGCTCGGCCACCCATGGAACGCCGGCCACCTGAAGCGCTTCTACCAGTAATTTCGAATTGTGGCCCTTTTTGTAAGACTCGATTAATAATGATAATGACGTTCACCAATAGTTCTCGCTGTCCTCGAAACTCAAAACCAGTCCCATGACCGGGCACTCACCAACAGGCGTGCCCGACCAGGACCAACATCCGGCTCCCATGGTTCTCGGACCACGGGACCAAGTCCCATGACCGGGCACTCACCAACAGGCGTGCCCGACCAGGACCAGCATGCGGCTCCCATGGTTCTCGGACCACGGGACCAAGTCCCATGACCGGGCACTCACCAACAGGCGTGCCCGACCAGGACCAGCATGCGGCTCCCATGGTTCTCGGACCACGGGACCAAGTCCCATGACCGGGCACTCACCAACAGGCGTGCCCGACCAGGACCAGCATGCGGCTCCCGTGGTTCTCGGACCACGGGACCCAGTCCCATGACCGGGCACTCACCAACAGGCGTGCCCGACCAGGACCAGCATGCGGCTCCCGTGGTTCTCGGACCACGGGACCAGTCCCATGACCGGGCACTCACCAACAGGCGTGCCCGACCAGGACCAGCATGCGGCTCCCGTGGTTCTCGGACCACGGGACCAAGTCCCATGACCGGGCACTCACCAACAGGCGTGCCCGACCAGGACCAGCATGCGGCTCCCGTGGTTCTCGGACCACGGGACCAAGTCCCATGACCGGGCACTCACCAACAGGCGTGCCCGACCAGGACCACCATGCGGCTCCCGTGTTCTCGGACCACGGGACCCAGTCCCATGACCGGGCACTCACCAACAGGCGTGCCCGACCAGGACCACCATGCGGCTCCCGTGGTTCTCGGACCACGGGACCCAGTCCCATGACCGGGCACTCACCAACAGGCGTGCCCGACCAAGACCACCAGCCCTCGCGGGCCAACCCTTGTGGTTCTCGGACGACAGGATGACGAGAACAAAGGTCGACTTGGGCGAATCACGCCCAAACCGGCCAGGGGGGAAGGTGTTGAAGATACAGAAACAAAAATAACAAACAAAAACAAAAGTGCTTGTATATATCAAAAGGAGGGGGGTACAAATTGGGCACCCCCAGACCCAAAAAAAAAAATATATATATATATATATATAATAATAATAAATATACAGGGCCGGCCGACTAGTCGGGTTGGCCGGGAAGTGTGAAACCACCGACTTGCGCGGCCTGCTGTGTGTCCTCGGAAGGCGCTCCCCCGGCCGCTCTTGAGGGGCCTGATCCGGCTGGTCTGCGTCGTCAATAATAACGACGGGCGGCTCGGACTGCTCGGTGACTGGTGTAGCACCAGACACTTCCCCCTCTTCGGGCACGTCCCCGACGGCCGTCTCCCCTGACTCCTCGGGGACGAAAGCCCAGTTCACGTCGACCAAAGTTGGATTGGCCGCCCGGAAACCGGCCTTCATGTCCCTCATACCCTCCTGGTACTCGGCCACGAGACGGTTGCTAAAGTCCTCCGAGCCGAGGAAGTCCTCGACGGCCTGAACTCTCGCCTCCTCGAGGGCAACAGGCATTGCAACCTGGAGGTAACGTGCGTGCTCGGCCCGCACGGCATCAAGCTCGGCCCGCACCTGCTGTAAGGTTGACTCCATCCCTTGCCGAGCAGACTCAGACACGGTGGCTCTGTTCTCCGAGGACCGCGCCCTCTCCTCGGCGGCTCGGGCTTTCTCCTCCGCTGCCTTAGTGGCCGCCAATGCTGCATCCCGAGCAGCCTTCGCCTCCGACTCGGCGTTCCGTGCGTTCTCGGCCATCAGCTCCGCGAGCTTGATATCATCTTGCGCCCGAATAGAAAACGCCCTAGCAGCCGAGTTCCCGGCAAATGCCAGACAGAGTGCCTGCCGAGCAGGTGTTAGTGTGAGCAAAAATAAAAATTTAAATTTTCGGCAACAAAACTCACCTCGATCAGCTTCGCAACGCAGTCTCCGGTTGCATCCACGGCGTCGGAACGCTTAGACGATTCCGCGATATCGACGGACAACCCGGTGAAGAACTTCGACACGAAGGCTTTATGAGCCGAGGAATCCTCTCGGCGCACACGGGACGCAGGAGGTGGGGGCAGCCGGTCCTCGCGGGGGCGTGCCGAGCGCTCGGAGCGCGACTCGGGCCGCGGGTCGGAGCGCGACTCGGGCCGCGGGTCGGACCTCGGCGCCGGCCGCTCTTCTTGTGGAGCGCGGGACCCCACCCTCTCGGCTGGTCGGCTAGCCGATGCACTTTGCGTGCTCCTGGGCAACGCTTGTACGACCGCGGCAGGAGGCGGCCTGCTCGGAACTGGGCGAACAGAGGTCGCGGCCCTTCCCTTGCCTGGGTCGCCCTTCTTCGCCATCTTTTGAAGACGGGCGATCCTCTCCTCGTCGGTCGGCCGCTTTGTGCCCCGTTTGTCCGTCATTGGTTCTGCAAAAGAAGAGTCGGTTAGTTACCTGAGCTGGTAAAGTCCATTCATACTCGGCTGGGCTGTCGCCGACCTTCTATCCGCAGACCCCTGGCAGGGTACAGCCCGCTGATAACTAATCCAAGGTCCTCATCGGCTACTCTCGGACCAAGAGTCCCGGAGGACGGATCCTCGGATGACGGTTGGGCGGGGGTCTCGGGGATCGCCTCAGACGCGCCGACCGTCCGAGAATGATAGTGGATCCTAGGCGCGGGCATGCGAGCCAGGGTGACCCGCCCGGGGGCTTCCTGGGACGTACTCGGCTGCCCAGCTGCGGAGGACGAGCCCACCCAGCCAAACTCGCTCAGGTTACCCGACCGCAGCAACCAATTCTGGCTACGCTCGGACTCGGCCAGCTCATACAGCGACTCTACCATCGCTCGCTGCTCCTCCGGAATGTGCGGGGCCTTTGTCCATACGTAGCCCCTTCGGAAGACTACCGGCACCCTCTCGGCGCGGGGTAGTTGTTGCCGGGCGAGCTGTTCGTGCAGCCACCGGCCACCGGCATAGAACCATAAATGCTTGAACTGCTTGTCGGAGTCAGGGCACATGCCGATGAATGCTCCCTTGAATCCCTGAAAATAGTAAAACCCCGTGGAGGAAGGCGCCGACTTCATCCTGTAGAGGTTCTGGAAGGCCCGAAATGGCATCACCGCCGCAAAGTTCTTGGCCCAAAGTATGTAACAGCTGACCAGCACACGGTATGCGTTGGCGTTTAACTGCGCCGGGGCCACGTTTAGCCGCGTCAATACCCGCCGCATGAACTGGTTAAGGGGCAATCGCAGCCCGGCCCGGAAGTACTCGGCTAGCAGGGTGACATAACCGGGTGGAGCTCGGGACGGCAGATCGTTCCCGCCCGGTGCCCTTAACTCAACGTCGTCGGGGATTTGGAAGTCTCGGCGAAGGGCATCAAGATATCTCGGCGTCGCTGCGGAAGTATAATAGTCCGCCGAGAAGACGGGCAGGCCTCCTGCCAGCCGCTCCATCTCTTGGTCGGATCGGCGATAGACCCGACAGTCATTAACGCGCATTGGCCGACTTGCCGGCCTGTTCCGGCCTCGGAGAGGCTCCCCGGCTGGTCCAGAGCTCGCGGAGCTCTCGGACCCATCACGGCCTGACGTGCTGGCCGGGCCGGCCGATCTATCCGAAGGCCCAACTTGCTCGGCTGGTCGGGCGCCCGCTGAAGGAGCACGGGTGGCGGCAGCCTGCCCCAGCTCTTCGATGAACTGGCCGTCCGGGCGAGTGCTCGGACCCACCTCCAGGATCTCCTGCAGACGAGCAGCTCCTTCCTGCCGGTTGGTCGGCGTACTCTGCTCGCTTGTTGAATCCGTAGACCCCGACAGGTTCTCGGACGTCGCCTCGGACGAGTCGGAGCCTGAGCTCCCAGTGATGTCGGCCTCCCCTGACAGGGAGGGGTTCTCGGAATCTGACATGCTACTCATGAGGAATATAAAGCAAAAATTTATACCTTCTCGGACGTTCTCTTCTTGTTCTCTTCTAGTCGGTGGTTCTCGGCAGCTCTCGGCGTTGGATCCTTCGCGAAATCTGGTGAATCTCGCACCCCTTCCCCCCTATTTATAGCTGGAGGACGGGGAATTCGAACGGGCGCGACGCTTCGGTCTCCCGCCAAACCCGTCCTTGGTTTGAAATTCGAAATTCAAAAATCATGTTTTGCCGCCCCGCCTTCGCGCCACGCAAGCTTCACGATCTGACACGTCCACGTCAGCAGGGCTTGCCACGTCAGCGTGATATCTGACAAGCCTGGCCGACCGCCTCTGCGGGCCGAGTATCCGACCACATCCGAGTACACTCCTGACCCGTTTTTTGAAGACGGTCTACAGCACCCCTGCCTGGCACCCAGCCAGGGATGCTGGGGGGCTTATGTTGAGTGCCAAATCAGTTTTACCGTACGGACACCGCCGGGAAAGGTATTTGTGCCACCGAGAAGACCTGGCCGGGAACTCCGCCTAGAGGATCTGCCGAGTAGCCCAGCACATCCGAGTAGCCGAGCACATCCGAGCACATCCGGAGTCCCTCGCTCCCTGTAGAACTTATTCGGCCGTCTCGAGTAGCCGATAAGTTCGACCAGGTTCTCGGCCTTCCCGGGACCCTCGTTGCAGGCCAGGGGAAACCCTCCCCAGCACACAACGCCATCATTTCGCAATTACCTACGCCGCCCTACCTACCACTGACACCGGTCACGTCACCTGCCACTACCTGCCCTGATGACTGCAGCGATGGGACGTTTATCCACCTCCAGTGTTGTGTCAGGGATGGACAGCCTCAGTTGTCCAATCCCCCAGGTCATGAGGGTCTATGAGGTGCCTAGCCCCTAGGGGTCTGCGGTAGCCGCCCCGGTCGGGTCAATTCAGGCACTTGACCCACCAAACACTTATAAATAGGGAGGAAATCTCCAAGTTCAGGTACATCATCTAATCGACCAAAAGCTCTGCTTCTCCTTTCGCTCATCAGTTCTCCAACTGACTTAAGCATCAGAGTGCCCGCGGCAGACACCACACCGGTGTCCCCATCATTCCGAGGTGCTTCCCCTTTTTGCAGGTGACCGACGGCGAAGCGACTGACCAGACCTGATCCGATTACCCGACTACACTGGGTGTTGCTGCCGGAACCATTTCTGGCATCAACAATATATATTTTTAATATCTTACGATAAAGTTTTTCAAATACAATAATTAGATATATGGGATAGTAGTATTTTAAAGTATTGCTTTAGTAAATGTCCCAAATTTTATCAGATAAGCAAATGATTGTTTTTTTAAAAGTGATTAAATATCATTAACTTGTGATTTTCCTTAGAAAAAAAAAAGCCACTTTTTAATTAAGTGTTCAAAAACTTACATCTAATCTAATTTGTCTAATATTTATTCGTAATATATGATTTTACCTTCTCAATTTCTAGGCAGGGTAAATGACTATTTCATTTTATTAGAAAAATGATGATGAAAGTTAATTGACTTTGGTCATTTCAGAGGTTTTTTTTTTTTTTTTTAAGTCTCTCTCTTCTTTTTTGTATTTATTTATTTTTTGCTCGTAGGTTTTTAGCCAATAATTAGCATTTTTAGATATACTCCATATGAAGTTAAGGGGGACCATGAGGAACACAGATACAACAAAATAAGAGGAAAACAAAGTGGTTACCCATAGAAATGAATTAAAAAACAACAACAACAATAATAATAATAATAATTGCGAATTATAATACATATATATATATAAATATAAGTAACAAATGTACTAGAAATGTCATCAAACACAGCTACAGGTAGTTCCACGATCCTCAGTGAATTACAACCGCTAAATCTCCTTGACAAAGTATTCGAGTTGCTGATCTCTAATGCCCCACTCGTTTAAGCTAAATTTAATTTTCCTTAAAATATTAGCACTACAGATTATGCATGAATCTTGTCTGTTCTTTTATATATAAAATATATACATGTGTGTGTATATGCATGTATACTGTATACAGAATAAAATAAAACATCACATTTCTTATGTTTGCATTTTGCATTCGTTCAATGATGTTACATGGTTCTCTATTCTTTTCCCTTTGTGATATAATATCGTCATATATATATATATATATATATATCTATAGGAACTTATTTGATTCTTCATATCGCAATGGGTCGAGTGGTTTTTTATTTATTTTTTTAATGAACAATTTTATGGTAAGGTAAATAAAAAATTTCATGATAAGATATAATTTTAAACTGTTTGATAAATTAATAGAGTTTTATACAAATCAGACTGTTCATAATCGTCTTATCAATATGTTTTTTTCTTCTTACCCTATTGAACAATTGTCCTTATTTTTACATCTTATTAACCTTTCTCATCTACACTAAATTCTATGAAATGATATTTCTTATTGACAAGACACAATTTTAAACCAATCAATATTTATTAATTTTTAAAATATTAATATGTAAATATGATATGATTTTAACATAATCAGACGATTCGAAATTATATCATATTGATCAGCCTTTTCATACCTACTACAAAATCCTTCTACTTTTAATCATTGTATATTATTTCGACAATAAAGTTTCATTGCTTGTGACTCATCAATTATTTAGTAAGGTAGTATTCTAGTTTATCCTACTCTATTAAACGTGATATATGAGAAATCTATGTCATCAATTCGTGAAGAATTCATATATATATATCTTAAATGTGTGAGACTAATTATCCTCACGATGTAGAGTTATTACACATGAACAGATGTTATTAGGAATTAGGGTTATCGATTTCTAACACATGAAGAATTATCACGAATTATGGCCGGTCTCTATCTTTTCTAATTATCTTCATGGAAAAAAAAAAAAAAAAAGTGTTCATTATTGCATGATAAGATGGCTTTACATTATTTTTCCCTTTGGGATATGCCCCTCCCGTTTTCTTTGAGACTAAGGAAAACACATCGATCGAATGGAACCAAGATATACAAGATTCATTATTAGATAAAAAGGAAGAGGAACTATATTTTTATATATATTTATGTGTGTGTGTGTGTGTGTTTGTTCGTGAATCACATGCTCAAAAAACGAAAAATATACGACGCAAAAAGCAAGAAGGAGAAGAAGAAAAGAAAAGAAAAGAAAAGAAAAGAAAAGAAAAGAAAAAAGAAATCAATTAGGGGGGGTTTCGAACAGTAAAAAGGAAAAGTGAAAGAAACAACGCATGTTGTCTAACACACCTAATTAAAGTCAAATTTGATGGCCAAGTTTGAGACATTTTATTCCATTGGAAGTGCAGTCTTTGTTGGGATCTCACACTTATTGCATCATGAAGTACTCCTTTCCGTTTTCACCACCGAAAAAAAAAAAAAAAATCCCCTAATTAGCCAGGAAAAAAATCGCCATGCAAACAATTAATGGAATCATAATGGAACATAGAATTAATCGAAAATTCATCCTGAAATTCACACTTTTAAATATACTAATTCATATTGATGCATGTAAAACAGATAAGATAAAGAAAAAAAAAGTCACATGACGATTTAGAACTCATTACGTAACGCTGACATGACTTGTCAGGTAGTGTCCAAAGACCAAAGAACGAAATAAATTATTTGTGCTTTTATAAATAGTTTTTTTTTTCTCTAAGTGTACATAGCTTATGATTGTTTATAAATATATATATATATATATATATATATAATGATTTAGCGTTTTAAAAGCAGAGTTCGAATTTGCAAATTATTCTTCCAAGTTCTCGGTGTATAATAACAATACTAATAATAATAATAGTAAGAAAAGCGGTAGAATTTGAAAATGTATTTGCGTTTATAGCATATATTTTGATTGTTTTTAAGTCTCTGTCGTATTAGATTATTCAATTTTTTAAAAGGTATTATTCAATTAGTCATAGTTATTGCCACAGTATTAGTTTGCACATTATGATAACGGTTGGTGATTACTATAATTGAAAAATAAATCAATAAATTAGTCATATGTAAAAAATTTTTCTTTAAATAATATAAAAAATTAACCCAATTGAAATCAAGAAATTAATGGAAAATTTGAAAAAACAAAAAAAAAAAAAAGACACAAAAACAAAAACAAAGGAAAAAAAATAAAAAAATAAAAGGAGACAAACTGGGGTGGAGACAAATTTCATATGATCTGATTCTCTCAAGCTGCAAGTGTTGGTACGCATTGTCATCTCAGTGAATCAACCAAAGATTGCAAGACTCTAAAAAACCTCTATTAATCAAATTATCTCCACCTTTTTTCTTTTTTTTTCTTGAAAGCAATAAGAACATTTTGATATGATGTTCTTAGATTATCTACGCAGATTTCAACCAGAAAAAATAAAATGGATTGTGAATTAAGAAAGGGAAAATTTTGTCACAATGTATGAAAATAATTCTACCAAATAAATACAGCTTTTATAATAGTTAGACCACTTTAATCTGATCATATTATTAAAAAAAAATTATTTTAAAAAAAGTGGTATGTGGATATTACTTTTTTAAGCATTTTTTTTAATAAATATGTAAAATTTTATTAAACTAAAATTATTGCTTTTCTTTTAAATGATCGATCAATATCGTTATGAGTTGGTCAATCTCCATTTTAATAATCACTAATTATATCTACCTAATTATATCTTTTTTTAAAAAAATTTGATAAAAAATCCAACTTTTCAAAAACCTATAGAAAAATCCCCCGAATGGAAAGGGTGGCATTTTTAACAAGTGTGTACTATAATGTGGGACCAAAATTAATGTGTGTGCTTGATTAAAAAAAAGAAAAGAAAAGAAAAGAAAAGAAAAAAAAAAGGGGGGGTTTAAAAAAAGGACTGAAGGATAGAGGAGTTCAGAGGCAAATGGTGGAGACCCACAAAACCTTATCTTGGTGTTATCCTTGCATAAAGGCAACAACATCCCCCACCATTTAAGGGGCTGTATAATGCAAAGTAGTACGGACAGATTGGGCGCAAGATAACATTAAAAAAAATATCTCCTACTTTTCTTTGGTGGCACCAAGCGAATATGCTTATAAACCTTACCCGATGGTCCATATCTATATATACCTATATATTTATATGTGTGTGCATATATATATATATATATACAAGAATTCTGATGTTTGAGATCTATATACAAAACGACAGTAAGTAATTTTTTTTTATGTATTATTATAATAATTAGTTGATTTTTATATAATATTTTACATTGATATTTTCCTTTTTTTTTTTACTATAATTTCATATTATTATGTGATAAGATTTTAAATAAAAAATTATATGTAAATCAATTTATTACAACCGTCAGATATCGGATAGAAGAACATTCTTATATGTAGAGACATAATGCCTTCTTCTTTTTTTTTTTTTTTTTTGGTTTCCCTTTATCATACAAAAATTAGAATTGATAGACATCAAAATATATAACAAAACGAATGTATATGACGTTTATAATAGATTTCTGACTTGGGGAGGTTTTTTTTTTTTTTTTTTTTTTTCCTTCTTCCTCGCGAGTGATTAAAGGAAAAGGGGAAATGGTTAGATCTGTTCGTACTTATTTTTCTAATTAACTAATTACAACTCTCTTTTTTTTTCCCCCTTAATTATCTACTTGCTAATTTGTTAAGACAAGTTGTTTTTTGACTAGATTCATATTAGAAGTGGATAAACAAAAGCTGAAGATGGGATATTGTGTATTTGTTAATTGCTTATTTGCTTTCCTGTGCATGTGCTATGCTCTATTTATTTATTTATTTATTATTATTATTAGTTTTTTAGGACAGCAAGAACTGGTGGTTGAGTTGGCGCTCATTAGAACTGTCTCCCCCCTCCCTCATTTTATTCTTCAAATATATATATATATATATATATATATATGTAAACATTTTTCTTTTATTCTTCATTTCTCTCATATCTACGTACAAGTTCATGAGCATCACAAAGGCATATTCTATATCTTTCCATACCATGAAACGGAAATATCTTGGTACTCCTTCTTTTATCGAATTAGTCGATGAATATATATATATATATATATATATATAGTTTTTTTTTTAAATACCAAATTGGTATTCTCTTATCTCAAAAAAAAAAAAAAAAAAAAACCTTACGATTGTTATTCCCTTTTTTTATACTTCAAATGTCTATTATGTCATTCTAAATGCCAATCTGTAAAACTATTTTAATACATTATTTTAAAATAACAAAAATATAAAGAAAATAATATATATATATATATATGTGTGCATATATATTCCTCTTTAACATGTTTTTGGAATAAAAAGACAGAAAATGTCATTTTCTAATCTAAAAGAAGTGCCCTCAAAATCGAGTATTTTAAGGAGTGTGAAATACCTATTTGTTTCTGTCTAATAAACGTAGGGAGGTTGAGATGTAAACTTCCCTATATGAAATAAAATATCAAGCTCTTGTGTTATTCCTACGTATTATAAGCTCTTATATATATTTTATAGTAAAGTCAAATATAATATTGTCCCTACTCTATTTGAAATTTTATGATCACGATTGCCCTTTTTAAATCATAAATAAATGTGACAAAAAGGCATGTTAGATAAAATACTAATATAAAATTCCATAATCACGATGGCATATATTATAAATGATTACTCAGATTTAATGCGTAACCATTAAGCAGTGTATATAAGACTACATAGGGGCCATGTTGTCATAAAGTAAATTCTTGGCCTCTTAATCAACAAGCTTTTGATTTATTTCCACAAAAAAAAAAAAAAAAAAAAAGAAAGAAAGAGTATAATTTAAATTCATTACTCATTATTAGTAGACCATTCTCTCAAGATTAATTAATGTTTACCCATGAATCATGACATTGGTTTGTTGCCTATGGCCTAATTCTAAACTCAAAGAATGCTTAAAGGTGTAAATTATTGGTTCCAACATCTCTCTCTCTCCTCTCATTTATTAAAAATAAATAAATAAATATAAAAAGGAATAAAATAACTCCTCCTTAAATTGCAACCAAAGATGGCAAATAAGTTGTCAAATTACCTAGTCAAACTTCTTTATGATATTTTGCCACTATTGAGGAATGAACTTAACCTAAATTTGGTATAAAATTGGAATATGAATTGTCCTCGCATTATCTAGATGTAGACCTTCTTAATTTGTAGCCTAGCCGACCCCCATAACTTCATATTTCATGTGTAACTTTATTCTTTTGTTTTTAGAAAAAGAGTCAATATTATCCATAAAAAAAACGAAAAAAAAAAAAAGAAAAAAAGAGAATCTATTGAGCCTTTGGCCTTGACAGATAGACCAAGTCAATACTACATCTCATAGGTTCCATTTCCAACAATTCAATTTATCTTCCTCTTTTTCTGCCAATTCTAAATTAGGCAAGCAAGGAAATAACATACAACTAATTTTAGAATTCAATTTCCTCCGAAATTCAATTGGATTTTCATTAGTTTTCCTTTTATCAAATCCTAATTCTTAAAGAGCTTTAGAGATAAATAGTATTTTTAATATTATTATTATTATTATTATTATTATTATTTACATATGGTTGAAGTTTTTTAAAAATTAGTTTTTTTAAATGAAAAACTCGATTAATTTCCTTAAATGATCAATACTAATTGATTACATAATATGATTAATTTGATAAATTAATAATTGATGTAGTCAATTATTGATTGATCAAAATGCCAATCACTCATTTTCAAGTTAATCACGAATCACTTATGACAAAATTTGAAGGAAAAAAAATAGCAAATGATCGTTTTGTTTAACAAAACAAGTTCAACGATTTATTATATTGGATAACTAGAATATACCGTCCAATCTAATTTTTTCATTCTTAAATCTTTTTTCAATGGAAATTCTTAAATTTTACTAACAAAACAAGAGAAGATCTCAATAACTAGGAAAGTAAAATAAAAAAAAGTCAAATACTTTTTCAAGAAAATAAAATCAGAAAAAATATATATATTTACAAAAAAATTGATAGATATGAATTTAATTAAACTTTATCATGTTATAGAATTGGCTTGTGCTTGGTTATCAATTAGATATAAAATTTTTAAGTTAGGTTAAATTGATTTTTAAAAAATTAATTATAATTTTTTACTAATTTTTTTTAAAAAATAAAAAATAAAATGAAAAAATTATTAAGTTGAAATATCATATGAAGTATTATATTTAATTATTTTTAGAAAATATAGATCAGAGATTTTTTTTTTGTGATGAAAAATTGATATCTGTTTATTTATTTGTTTAATAATAATAATAATATTATTATTATTATTATTTTTGCTCCTCTGCCTCTTCTTGAAAAGCGACATCAACAAAATCCAACAAAAAAATCCAATTAAATAGTCGTGTAATAGAGATCAGAAAAAAGATTTTGATAAACGGACAGCGCGAAACACAAAAGGTCACCAGATAAGCCAATCAAAACCCGCCACGAACTCTCCGGAGACAAACGCCTTTGTCTCAGACTTTTCCCTGACCTCCACCACATATAAATTCGCGTGCCAGCCGTCTCTTTTTCTCTCTCTGTGTCACGCACTCGCGAGTTTCTCTCTCTTCCTCTTCCTCTTCCTCTCTCTGAGCTCCTTTCGGTTTCTCTCTCCGACCGTACGGCATCGGAGATTGTCGCCGCCTATCGCCGCCGATCATTCCGACGAAGATGTCGCCCTCGTGCTCCGCGAACAACAATTATCCGGCCGCCGCCGCGGCCATCGCTGCCGCCGGAGAAGATTTCGGCGTCGGAGAGATCATGCTGTTTGGTGTCCGAGTGGTGGTGGATTCCATGAGGAAGAGCGTTAGTCTGAACAATCTCTCACAGTATGAACAGCCTCAGGAGGCCGCCAACAACAGCAACAACAGCACTAACACGAACGGCTGCGGTAACGGCAAAGACGACGGTGCTCCGGGATATACCTCCGAGAACGACGTCGTTCACAACTCCGGCGGAAACCGCGAGCGCGAGCGCGAGCGCGAGCGGAAGCGAGGTTAGGCTCAGATCTTTCTGTTTCGATTCAATTGGTAATTAAATTGATTAGAAATCGTTAATCTGAAATCAGATTAATGCGTTTTTCATGATTTCTAAGGTTTCTGCATGTTGAGAGAGAAGGAATTCGTAGGTTTATTTATTTATTTTATTTGTTTCCCCAAATATTTTCGATTTTCTTGTTGAGGTCTGAAGAGTTTTGTGGATTGACGATTAGGAATTCCTTGGACGGAAGAAGAACACAAGCTTTTTCTGCTGGGACTTCAGAAGGTTGGGAAAGGCGATTGGAGAGGAATCTCGAGGAACTTCGTCAAGACTCGGACACCGACGCAGGTCGCTAGCCACGCGCAGAAGTACTTTCTCCGCCGGAACAACCACAATCGCCGACGCCGCAGATCTAGCCTCTTCGATATCACCACCGATACGGTAACAATGGCATCTCATTATTCTGCACTTTCATTAATTAGTTTGGTTCCTGAGAAATGGAGGATAATGGAAGAATCAAAAATTGATTTTTTTTTTTTCCCTTCTCGTTTTCCTTTTGCTGGAGTTGAATAAGTTTATCCCCATCACACTTGTCGATTTGAGGTCAACTTGGTGGTGGATTTAGGGGTTTTTTTTTTTTTTTGGTGAGGTAAGGATATAGTTTTCTAAGGTAAGATTTCAATTTGAAACTTTTTATTTATTTATTTTTTTTTTTTTGGAAACTTGTTATTTTTACATCTTCTGAATTAAAGCAGATAACAAGATAATCTGTTGATTATTGCCTGTTAAGAAAATCTAGAAAAATAAAAAACGAAATCTCATGAGGTTGAGCCTGTAGTTCTTTGGGTCTTTCTCATGTCTAATCCAAATATTCAATTTTCTTTTCATTTCCTGCATTTTCTCAACAACCAAACAGAAAAATAACAAGAATAGCAACAAAGCCAACTCATTCTGACCAGCAAAATAACCTTATTTTCTTCCCATTAGGTCTCGGCAATTCCAATGGAAGAAGACCAAGTGGTGCATCATCAGGATAACTCCTCTCAGTCGCATCCGTTGCCCGAACCTTGCAATCCCGGTGGCTTCTCTCTGGTGCCTACTTGCCCAGTGAGTACTGTTGGCTCCTCAGTATTACCAACACCAGCCGAGAATCCAATGGAGAATCTGACATTAGGACCAAAAAATCTCGAGACTAATTCATCGCGTAAGCTCGTCCGTCCAATTGCTCTACACTCAATCCCACATGGCACTACAATATCAGCAGATCTTAGCCTGAACTTGAAATCAGCAATCGACCCGTCCTGTCTATCGCTCAAGCTCTCGTTGCCATCCGATCCAGGGGAATCATCATCGGCAGCAAGGCACTCGGCTTTCCAATCGTTGTCAAGCTTCAACAACGGGGATAGCATCATCACTGTTGCTTAATCGTAAGTTAATCGGAGAAAGCGAGCTTGCAATCTCTCATTAAAAAAAACGTTTATCCCCGAATATGACAATGGATTAGAAGAAGAAAACAAAAGGAAAATTAAATAGGACGAATTGAATTCGATCCCTGTCGTTCATTTGTTGTACAGACTCGTGAAGATAATGTTTTTTATGTACTGTTGTTGTTGTTGTTGTTGTATTTGGTGTTAGAATCTCTGTTCTGTTGGGCTTTGGCTGTTTATGTGAAGTAGGCTGATAGAAGAACTGAAAATAACTGGGGGACCCTGCTCATTTAATGGTGTGGTGGGTTCACTCTAAAAACCTTACTAGTGGCTTCTGTAGCTTTATGAAAAAGAAAATATCTCAAGTCTGGGATTCTGGTAGAGATTCCATTATTCTTCTATCTTTTATGGCCATGTTTCTAAATTACTCTTTTGATTGTTCTAACAACATATTTTATATTTCCTGTTTAATATAGGACCAAAAAAAAAAAAAAAAACTTTAAAATAAAATAAAATCTCTTTGGAGCTCGTTAATGGAAAATGGTTTGGCTCTTGTTCCATCTCAAGTAAAAGGTGAAGCTGAATAGTGGCAAGTGAATATTGTAAGTTATTTTTGTTAGGTTTGAGAATTAAAGAACTGATTTTAGGTCGGGAAGGTCATTACACTGAATAAGTAGTAAAATGCCAAGGAACGGAAAAGGATTCTCTTTCATGTAGTTTGGTAGAAGAGAAAGACAAGAGAGAAGAAAGTATCTAATTTAATGCATTTTATAATTATATCTTTATCTTTATATAAATAAGAAGATGAGGTGATTGAGATCAATTTGAGCAAAAAAAAGTGACTGAGATCAAAAGACTCAAAATAGTTATTTTTATACGTTGTTTCTTGTCAAAATTTTCCTTCTTTTTTTCTTTTTAAAGTTTGAAAGATTAAAAAAATAATAAGTCTTATGAATTTACAGCTTCATTCTTACTCAATTTCGTTTCTACTGAACGACATAAGATTTCATTTTTTCCCGTAAAATCCCTTCTTTGATCTCTTTTCTCTCCCCTTTCCACTCTACCAAAACATAGGCTAAATAAGTATAGTCAAGCCAAGCCAAACCAAGCAAGCCACTATATGGTGCACGAGCGTTAAACAACCAATTTTTTTTTTTTTTAATTTTTATTTTTATTGTAAATGGAGATATTTGTTTCCATCAAGCTCGTGATATGCCTTTTTTGTTTATTAGGCTTCAACTTGGCTATTGTGATTTTTTTTTTTAACTAATTATTTCACTATCACTCATCACCACCATTCATCATCCATTTCTCTCTCTCTTTCTCTCTCTCCGCGTAATTTCAACTCCGACGTCAAGGTTGGGCCATTCAACCACCAAAAAAAAAAAAAAAAAAAAAGGAATGTTGGGTGGTAATTTCTGATTTTTTTTTTTGCACTTTAATTGTTCAAGATTTTTTATGTATGAATTCACCATTTTGGCTGAATTTTTTGGTCATGAGAGGGACTATCATATATATATATATATATATCTATTATATGTATATAAACGTGTGTGTACTTGTATGAATATTTAAGCTTCCTCTGAAGCTCAACAGGAAAGAACCCAGCTTAGACTCAATGGACACACCAAGTCAAATTTCTTCTTCTTTTTGCCCTTTTTCTTTAATATTGTCTTTTACCTCTTTCTTCGATCCTAGTAAGATTGTAATTGAGACGACTTCTTTGCCCTGTTCCAAAGTTCAATCTTGGTCAAAGTTCAATTTACTCGTTTTACTGTTTGATCAAAAAGAAAAGGCCCAAAATAAAGAGTTGAAAGAGAGCCGAATTTAAACGAGCAGAGCTAGAAGGTTCCGCAAGCTCGCCGCCTAGAGTAGCAGCGCCCCTACATATGAACTCTGTCAGACCAGGATTTAACTACAAATAGACAATAATAAAGTAGGTTATCCTATGAATCATCTCATACAAAAGAGAAAACTATAAAAGAAAAGGATATGTTAAGTAACCCAGTTCTTATTTAATTAAAGTCTTATTTATAAATTTCAGTTTTCTTTTTAAAACGTTAATATACATATATATATATATAATAAAAAAGTTGATTATCTCAAACTGCTCATAATAAATACTTAAAAAAAATATATATATATATATATTAACCTAAAAAAGTTTGATTCATCTGCAAACTGCTCGGGATACATAGAGATACTCTAATAAGAAAATGGGTTATGATGGAAATGAAAATCAATGAAAACACGATAATGGAGTCCATGAAATGGACACTTTGAATATTATTGCATGTAATTATTTTTCAAGAACACAAAAAAACCCTTGAAATACAAGACAATTATTTTGTTGTATTGATGCCTTTTCTCTTTGAAAAAGTAGAGAGTATAGAATATTAACTTGTCAAGTGGGAGGACGCCCCTTGCTTTACAAGCAATATATGCATATATAGTATAGATGAACTAAAGCAAAAGAGAGGACTAACTTTATATATATATATATATATATATATATATATATATATTGGCTATAAAACCGTCCACCATCGTCACTTGCAATATGGGGGGGGGGGGGGGGGTTTTTTTTTTCTCACAATCTAATAAGACTAGAGAAGCATGTTTTTCTTCAAGAAAATATATCCACTAGTCTGAACTAACACAAGTAAATAATAGCAAATTATTGAGATCCAATTAGGGTGTTATTTTTACATGGGCATTAGCAGGGTGGAGGTGGACCACTATAATTCGCCGACCACGGAAAAAATAAAATAAAATAAAATAACACAGTAAAGTGTTGGTTGAAAGAAATTAATGATGTTCCTTTTTATAATACATATTTTCTCTTTTAAACATATAAAAATAAACAATCACGTCAAAAAAAACGTCTCCAACCAAGTCTATTACTAGCAAACTAACTTTAACCAGAATTATTTGCAAATGAACTTTTTAGAAATTTTTGTTTTACAAGTTTAATGTTTTGAAAGATGTTTAGTATAAAAATGAAAGGTTATTTTACTAATTTTTTAAGGTTCTCATTATGAAAAATTCCTCTCTTGAGATTCATTTTGAATTCCTCAAACAGAATTTTTGAAGAGACGGGTCGTATGTTATCTGTAATGTGTGGTATGTTGCTGGCAAATGAGCTGATGTTGGTCAAAATCGGCTCTCAAAATTCTTGGTGAATAGATGACATGATTGGATGCTTTTAAGTGAGCTACATGAATACTGTAATTTCTTGACGACGATGAAACATATTCTGCCAAAAAGTTCATAAAAAATACTTCCTTCCAAATTTTATTCTCCGTTATCGATTCAGAGTAACTTTCCAGATTAAAAATTACAACTTACTATTTATTAAAAAAAAATTCAGCCATTCATAAAAAAAATTCAGAGGGCAAAAATGCCAAAAACCCTTATTTATTAGGTAAGAAAACATTGGCATTTATAAGCATGTGAATTATGCTACTAAACTGACTCCTATAAAGACAAGGCAGCAAAAAAAGAACAATCCCAAAAAAAATCTTTTTGGAATCTTAAATGTTGAGTGCATTAAGTAACCTTATCCCCAACCAAGAAGCCATATCTCTCTTCAATAATTAGTTTTTTGATAAATGGATGAACCTAGACTCAACAACATGACACATAACTTACCCAAAAAAAAAAAACATGACACATAAGAAAAGGAAAGCCAAGGCCTAAGGGACTTGATTTGCAGCCCAAAAAATAATAATTAGTGTTTTGATAAATGGATGAACCTAGACTCAACAACATGACACATAACTTGCCCAAAAAAAAAATAAATAAATAAAGACACATAAGAAAAGGAAAGCCAAGGCCTAAGGGACTTGATTTGCAGCCCAAAAAATAATAATTAGTGTTTTGATAAATGGATGAACCTAGACTCAACAACATGACACATAACTTGCCCAAAAAATAAATAAATAAATAAAGACACATAAGAAAAGGAAAGCCAAGGCCTAAGGGACTTGATTTGCAGCCCAAAAAAGAAAACGTCCAATAAGCTCTATGTAACACTCCTTCCCTATTTTAGGGATTAATAATTCACACTAGTTATTCCCTATATTATAACAAAAACCATGATTTGAAATCTAGTATCATATTCGTTCTTTGATACTACACAGAAGCAAAGAACACGCAATATTTACAGATAGATCAACCACAAGATCCTTTGGAGGATGTAACAACTTGTATGTATTGGAAAAAAAGATTCACATTGTATTTGCAGCAAGAGAAATGGGATAATGTGACATAAGCTTGAGTACACAGAACCCTGATCACTCTTTCCCTATTTTAGGAATTAAGAATTCACACTATAAAAACACTAGTTATTTCCTATATGATAACCAAAAACATGATTTATACATGTAATATATGGACTAACATCGTATACATTCTTTGATAATACACAGAAGTAAAGAACATAAAAAATCCGCGAACAGATTGACCATATGTCCTTCAAGAGGAGGTAACATTGTGCTCCATCACTGAGCAATTTGTCCGTGGGTTATGTATATTCTTTGCTTGCGTGTGTTTATCTAAAAAAAAAAAAAATACCAGATTCATTCTGGTAGGCATAGTTGTGAACCAAACAGGAAAACAAGAACTAAAAACACAAACAAAAACACAGAGAAAATTAGATGAAGAGAAAGAACTGCTACTTCACAACGTGGCTTCGGGCTAATTTGTACGATGAAGCTTCCGAGATTACAAACAAATCTTTCTGGTTCTTCTCCCTCACCTTCCTGATGTAATCAGAAGCTCTGCCATCAACATTCATATCTTCCATAACAACATATGAAGACCCTTTGACTCCATCTGGTTCAACATAGTAAGTTTGGTTTGACCTGGTCTGAGGCTTCTGTGCCCTCAACAAAGGCTTGGCTGCTGCAACCATGTTGAGAGTTTCGGTTGCGGGTTGGAAGTTTCTAGAAGAAGCCACTGGACCTCCACTACCTGTACTTCCAAGGCTTCTCTTAGCTATGGAGAAAGCTGATAGCCTAATCACATTTGCCACCACTTTCATTGACTTCTCACATAGAGACTCCTCAATCCTCTCATTACCTCTCATTGCTAATCCAATATATATATATATATATATATATATATATGTAATATATATGTATATTTAGTAGAGAGTTGTATGCAAAAATGGGGTGTTAATAAGTGAGATTTATATACTAGGCTTTGGAAGCTTTTTGATAGCTTTTTGTTGTTTTTGGGTGATTGGTTAATGGGAAAATTCATACTAAAAGGCAAAAGAAATATCAGCTTTAGTTGGATAGGATCACTTTGTAAGAGAGCAATGCCATGGAAAAAAGAAATAGGATTCTTCTTTACTACTTTGCAAAGGATCAATAGAAGAGCAATAAATAGAATCTAATCCCTCTTCCTATCAATGCCTTGCACGAATACTCTTTGTAGGAGAATATGAAATTTGCTTTAACGTGAAATTCGTATAGACTAGCTTTTTTTTTTTTTTTTTTTTTTTTTTGGGGGTCGGATTTGCGAATATAATCATGTTTTTTTTTTTTTTTTCTCTCCCAACAATTTCGAACTACAAAAACAAATGTGACTATCTTGTGTTGAATGGATTGACGAGGGTTGATATACAGATGTGATGGTATTAGGAATATATTTTTTCATATTCTATCGAATAATTTTCTCTATAATAGACATGAGTGCTCTCTATGTAAGGATACCACACTGTATTGGCTTCTACTAAGAGCGGTATGATCTGTTACGTCATTGGGAATTATTTGTTTTCTTTCAACCTCGGCCTGCCCTCTTGCATTAGATAAATATATATATATATATATATATATATATATAGAGTGTGTACAATGGTTACTCTTTTGATTACAACCATCCATAATTGCAGACAAAATTATTAAAAGAGGTGTAAATCTTAATCACAAAGTTTTCAATTACAAGGTATAATTGTAGCTTACTCGCAAGATGAAAGTCACAATTTGAATCTTTGAGACTAGATAATCAATTGAATCTTTGAGACTAGTTTCTGACTCTTGTTGCCTTTATAGTTTTTGTTGCCTTTTTTGGCTATTTTTCTTTCTCCAGCTTTGAACTTTTTTTTTCTTTATTTAATAATATCGAGTTGGGATCTAGTATAGAACAGATATTGGAAGCAGGTACTAACCTAATTGAGATATGTTTGAATTCCCTAATATCAATTATTCCCCCCCTCAGTTTATCAAAATAATAATAATATTTATTAGTATTATTACTTTTAATGATGTATATAGATATATATATAAGAAGAAGGATCAAAGAGATTACTAAGTTTAACTTATGAAAAACAATATCACGATTAAGTAATGAAAATCTTCATTTTTGTATTAAGAAAAAAAAAGACAAACGCTTTGACAACGAAAAAAATACAAAAAAGGAACAAATGAATCGGCTCATTCGAGATTCGAGTGAAGTTAGAGAGCAGATCCTTTTAAAAAAAACGAAAAAAAAAAAAAATCAGTTCACATTATTTGAGAATTCTGGTTCCACAAATAAGTAGACAAAAACCTAAACTTTTGTCTGAGTGCAAAGCAAAGGAAGAATAAATTCTATTAGAGACACTTCTAACAAGAATGGTTGATACAAACATCTACAATTTAAGCCCAAAAGCGGCTTGAGAAGCAATTTTTGTTTACAGTTCAGAATAAAATGTACATGAGATGATGTTTAAATACTCTTACATCATAGTTTACAAGGGATAAACTTCACAGTTTCAGGTCGATAATGAGTTAAATTCACCGTTTTTTTAAATGTTTTTAGCTATTTTCTTGGCACTTAGAAGCATCAAGTTTGTGAAGATGAAAGCCAGGGATTGGGAGCCACATACGTATAACCCTGAAAATGTTCACCTGCAGTCGGTGTGGGTGCCGGTGAATCATCTGCAGGCATCACAGTCCAGCATTTGTCGAAATTCGCTATGCAATCTTTGCCGCTCACATCTGGCTTGAACTTTGGTGCAATTTCTCTGGCCTCCAGTTTCTTCCAGTTAATTGTTCGAAACCATTTATGGGCTTTGATCTCTTCCCCTCCATTTGGTCCGCTGCCTAACCTTCTTGGTGGTTCCTTTTGCAATAACTGAAATGGAAGCGAAACAGGAATATTCCATTACTCGGGCTTGAAGTCCTTCGCCAAAGTGAATAGGATTTGGAAAATTTGGGAAAGAAGATAGAGAAACTCTTAAGGGATAATAAACTTAAAATTTGCGAAAGAAGATAGAGAAACTCTTAAGGGATAATAAACTTACTCCTTTGAGCAACGAATGAGCTTCAGCCGTAAGATATGGTGGGAGTTTTATCTTCTCTTTGATGATTTTCTCTTGAAGTTTCTTTCTATTCGCATGGGTAAATGGTGGCTGCAGGAAGAAGGAAAAAACAGTTTTATCATTGATAATTAACAATATTGTGGGTCCCGAAAGGAAATCATTTGTGGAGGGGAAAAAAAGAACTTAAAAAAAAGAACGTCACAATTTCAAAAATTTATCAGGATGTGTTCCTTAAATACCAACAAAAGCACAGACATAGGATTGAGAAAAGGAAGATTTTAGTTCGAAATACATATTAAGGCGTATTGATATAGGAAGCATAAATCCCAAGTGCTAAACCAACCAAGAAATCTTAAACCAGTTTCACACAGTTCAATCCACCACAAGGTATACTCACACCTGTTGCACAGTTCACCAGAATCATTCCTTACAAAGCGAACGAACTAAAGCTAAAACGAGGCACTGGGAATGAATGGAGTTCACAGCCCTCTTCAGAGCTACTGATCATCAAATATGCCATTAATTGGACTTGTACCGAAATGAATAAAAAAATAAAATATGGTTTGCCAAAGTTTTGATTTGACAATTATGTAACTAAGAAAGCCAAAACCAGTTACAAAGATCACAATATCTAAGAAAATAGTATTACCTGCCCGGTTAGCATCTCAAACAAGAGAATCCCAACACTCCACCAATCCGCGCCTTTGTTGTGGCCTTTAGACAGCAAGATTTCCGGAGCCATGTATTCTGTGGTTCCACACATTGAATTTGACCTGCTTGATTCATCAATTTCCTTTGCCAATCCAAAATCAGTCAGCAGAACCTGTACCACAAGCAAACAAGTTAGAGAAGAAAATGACTCATGATATCCTTTATATGTTTCTGCAATAGAAATTAAGCAAACAGTCATTGGCCATTACATGTCCATCAGCGTCCATGAGAATGTTTTCTGGCTTAAGATCTCGATGCACGATCCCGCATTTATGAAGATGTGAAACCGCAATCACTATCTCGGCAGTATAAAATCTTGCCTGATCCTCACTACACAAACACATCACATACCCAAAAGCCAGAATCAAAAAAAGAGTTTGTAAGTAAAACAACATTGAAAATAAACATAAAAAACTTCAAAAAGCGAAAAACAGTACCTGAAGATACCCTGCCGGTACAAATGAAAGAAGAGATGCCCTCCATTCACAAAATCCAGAATCAAATAAAGCTTAGACTTGGTCTGTAGAAAGTCAGACAAATTTAAACAGTAACTAAAATAGAAATTTCCAACAACAACAACAACAACGTAAAATTTCAATGCAAATGCTTGTAAATCACAATTCAGTAACTTAACAATCACTTTTTGGCCTTGTCATATAATTCCATGCATAAAAAACAATGATAATTTAAAATCAAATCAAAGTTAATCAACAATGAATAAAAGTCAAAAGGTAGCCAGTAAAGGAGTGCACACCTATATATAAGTAAATATATATTTACAAACGTACATACATTTATGTAATTATATATGTACATGTATATAAGCAAAGCCAAAACAAAATATGGGTTTTTGACCTGGAAGGAGTATTGAAGCGGAACGATAAAGGGATGAACAACTTTGGTGAGAATATCTCTCTCAGCCTTCATGTAATCGACATGATTCTTCTTAATAATGGTGTCTTTCCTCATCACTTTCATGGCGTAAATCCCATCTCCGCCGTCGTCTTCACTATTCTTCTTCTTCTTCTTCCTCACCTGGAAAACCTTCCCAAACGCGCCCCTACCCACCATTCTCAGGATCTCAAAATCCCAAGGCCCAATCTTCCTCTCGCTCTCGCTCTCGCTTTCGTTCTCTCTCTCCACCGCCGCCGCAGCGGAGGAAACGCCGTCGCTTTGGCTCGTCCCGTCATCGGAGTCGGAGTCGGATTGGACGGCGGTCAAGGGAGAAGGGGCGGCGGCGGTGGTGGTGAAGCGAGGGGAGGGGCCCACGAAGGAGTGGGACCGGTTGTGGATGACGAGGGGTTGGGGGTGTGGTGGGTCCCCCGGGAAGGCGGCGGATGTGGGTATCGATGACGTGGCGGCGGGGGTTGCGGTGCCGAAGACATCGGAGAAGTCGAAGTCTTGGGCGGGGGCGGCGGCGGCGGCGGCGGAGGAGGGAGGTGGGATGGTGAGGTGGCTGAGCTTGGCGGCGAGGAGGGAGTGGTAGCTTTTGGTTGGGTTCTGAGACGACGATGACGATGGCGACGGCGACGGCGACGGCGACGACGACGACGACGACACCATGATTGTCGTTTTTCCGGTGGTGTCTGGGAAGGTGGTTCGGAGGGTTGTGTCGTAGGGGCTACATCGGAGAAAACAGAGAGAGAGAGAGAGAGAGAGAGAGAGATGGTGGAGCTGGGTTTGGGGAGGTGGCAATTATTGGGACGCAGGAAGTGAGAAATGAAGGTTCAATGAATGACCGAATGAATCAGTGCAAGTGGAAGGGACAAAAATGAAAGGGAAAACATTTATTTATGGGAAACAGAGGCAAATGGCCGACTATTAGGCCCATTTTAAGTGGATGGCCGAACTTTGGTTAAAAAAGCAAGCCGATATTCTTACTTAACCCATAAAAGTGTTCTAAAAAAACTCGACACCGAGGTTTGATCTTACACTATTTGACTTGAAATTTTTAATTTTAAATTTATTATTATTTTAAAATTAATTATAATTTTTTATAATTTTTTGAAAAAGATAAAAACTGATATAAAAAATTTGAGTTTAAGATATAATACCAAATGGGTCACTAATCTTTTTTTTTTTTTTTTTTTTCTCATTAGCTCTCCTTCAGAGCCCAAATCTACCCACTGTCGTTCTTGTTCCACCATTGCAGCAACCACCGCCATCACCTTCATTCGTTGATGTGAAAAGATAAAATCAGTTTTTGTTTGGAAATTGATTAATTGAGGAATTTTGAGAAAGGATTTAGAATCAATTCAGTGATTTTTGTTTTGTCTTTTTTTTTTTTTAATAATAGGAAAAACCTTAATTTTTTGAAATCTTACTGATTAACTGTTTTTTATTGTTTTTTGTGGTGTATGAGATAATAAAGTTGTGACTAAGGTTAATTAATGATTAACTGTTTGTTCTCGCTTTTTGTGAGTTTTGAATGATAAAGCCTACAATTAATAAGTATTAAACTTAAGTTAATCATTGATAGATTACCAATAAATCATTTATTGACTAAGATTGATAAATAATTAACTTTTTATTGTTGCTTTTAGGGATTGATTGACTCTAGTTTAATCGGTGACTAAACGAGTGTACAAAGTTGTTAATTTTGGAGGAGTCTGAGATGATAGTTAATTATTGATTAACTAATAGTCAATCATTAATTGACTCTAGTTTAATCAGTGACTAAAACGAGTGTAAAAGGATGTCGACTTTGAAAGAGTATGAGATAAGAGTTAATAACTGATTAACTAATGGTCAATTATTGATTGACACTAGCATAATCAGTGAATAAACGAGTGTATAAGGATGCCAATTTGTAGGAATCTAAGATGAGAGTTGAGAGTTAATCACTGATTAACTAATGGGTCAATCAGTGATTGACTCTACATTAATTAGTGACTAAACGAGTTTAAAAAAGATATCAATTTTAGAGGAGTCTGAGATGAAAGTTAATCACTGATTAAATAATAGTCAATTATTGATTGACTCTAGTTTAATCAGTGACTAAACGAGTGTATAATGATGTCAATTTTGGAGGAGTCTAAGATGAGAGTTAATCACTGATTAACTAATGGTCAATTATTGATTGACTCTAGTTTAATCAGTGACAAAAAACGAGTGTAAAATGATGTCAACTTTGGAGGAGTCTGAGATGAGAGTCAATCATTAATTAACTAACGGTTAATCATTGGTTAACTCTAATCAATCACTGATTGACATTAGTATAATCAGTGATTAAACGAGTGTATAAGAATGTTAATTTTGGAAGAATCTGATATAAGAGTTGAGAGTTAATCACTAATTAACTTATGATCAATCAGTGATTGACCCTATATTAATTAGTGACTAAACGAGCTTAAAAATGATGTTAATTTAAGAGAAGTCTGAGATGAGAGTTGAGAGTTAATCACTGATTAACTTATGATCAATCAGTGATTGACCCTATATTAATTAGTGACTAAACGAGCTTAAAAAGGATGTTAATTTTAGAGAAGTCTGAGATGAAAGTTAATCACTGATTAACTAATAATCAATCATTGATTGACTCTAGTTTAATCAGTGACTAAACGAGTATATAAAGATATCAATTTTGAAGGAGTCTGAGATGAGAGTTAATCACTAATTAACTAGAGTTGATTAACTAATGGTCGATCATTAATTGATTCTAGTTAATCATAATTTTCTGATTAACTGTTGTTTTACTACTCTATTTCAGGAAAAATGAATGGCAGGTGAAACAGCGAACCCAAAAACCAAATAAATAATCAAAACAATAGCGAACAAAAAAAAAGAAAGCAAGCAAAAGAGAGCACAATAGAAGCATCATATTGTAACCCCAAGAAAAAAGCACGAAATGAAATCAGCATGATAAGCGTTGTCATTATAATTAGGATGAAAAAATCAAATGAATAAGACTTGTCCATGTTTATGTGCATTTGCAAACTAAATCATTAATCTCTTTGATTTGTTGGTAGAAGAAAAATATATATATATATATATATATATATTGTTTCCCGCGAAATATGGGATGAACATCAAAAAAAAAAAAAAAAAAAAAAGCAAAATTGTACAGCAAGAAAGAAAGCATCGACGACATGAAGAAAAATTTGACGGCTCTGCAATTAGAGAAGTTCAAAAAATGATGCTTCAGGCGCGTTTGGGAAACGAATATCGTCTTTCAACCAAAAATGGTGCATCACCTTGTCCGAAGACAATGCCTAGGCAAAATGTGGAGATGAACTTTTAGTTTTGGGAGAAGGACTTTGCATTGATGACTGGGCGGGCTAAACTGTGGTACATTTCCGAACATTGAGGAGACTAAAAGCCCCATCAAAGATAAGTTCTTCAGCGAAATAAAAAGAGTGAAGAGATCGGAGTTGGAACTAATTTTTACAAGCAATTGCATCGAGAAGGACGACGACAACTATGTAAAGTTGGCATAATGGAGGAAGCAAGGTAAGTAAAGTTTTGCCAACCTTTTTTTTATTTTATTTATTTTATTTTATTTTATTTATTGGAAGACGACATTCGTATCCAAAAGGTGCCCGAAGCATCCCTTTTTGAACTTCGCTAATTGCGAAGTCATCGAAATTTTCTTCATGTTGTCCACACTTTCTTTCTTACTGTACAATTTTTTTTTTTTTTTTTTTAATGTTCATCTTATATTTCGCGGGGAACAATGTGTATGTCATTCTTCTGCCAACAAATCAAAGAGAATAATGATTTAGTTTGCAAATGTACATAAACATGAACAATTCTTATTCATTTGATTTTTTTCATCCTAACTACAATGACAACGCTTACCATGTTGATTTTATTTCGCGCTTTTTTCTTAGGATTAGAAGATGATGCTTCTACTATGCTCTCTTTTGCTTGCGTTTGCTTTCTTTTTCTTTTTTGTTGTTTGGATCCTTCGTTTGGTTTTTGGGTTCCCTGTTTCACCTGCCATTTTTTTTTTCTCTGTATTAGAGTAGTAAAACAACGGTTAATCACTGATTTGATAATTATGATGATTGACTCTAGTTAATCACAAATCAGTGATTAACTAGGGTTAATCAATAATTGACCATTAGTTAATTAGTAATTAACTCTCATTTCAGACTCCTCTAAAATTGACTTCTTTTTACACTCTTTTAGTCACTGATTATGCAAGAGTCAATCAATGATTGATTATTAGTTAATCAGTGATTAACTAGAGTCAATCAATGACTGTCCATTAGTTAATCAGTGATTAACTCTCATCTTAGACTCCTCTAAAATTGACATCCTTATACACGTTTAGTCACCGATTATGCTAGTTTCGATCAATCCCAAAAGGTAATAGTAAAAAGTTAATCAATCAACCTTAGTCAATCAATAAGTTACCGTAATCTATGATTAACTCAAGTTTAATACTTATTAATGTAGTCTTTATCATTAAAAACTCACAAAAATTAACAACAAACAGTTGATCATTGATTAATCTTAGTCACAACTTTATTATCTCATACTTCACAAAAAATAAATAAAAAATAAAAAATAAAGAACAGTACCCTTTCAAAAAATTAAGATTTTTTCTATTCTTAAAAAAGCGAAAATCACCCATTGATTCTAAATCCTTTCTCAAAATTCCTCAATTAATCAATTTCCAAACAAAAAATTATTTACCTTTTCACATCAACGAACGACTGTGGTGGCGTTGGTTGCTGCAATGGTGGAACAAGAATGACAGTGTGTGGCGTTCAAATGAGAGGAGAATCAGTAGGAATCTTTTTTTTTTTTTTTTTTTTTTTTCAGAAAGCTTACTCACAGGACATTTGTATCATTTAAGTTTCATTAACAAGAGAAAAGAGCCTTTCAACTAAATTTGAAAAAGTTTCAGCCATCCACTTAAAATGAACCCTAGTAACTTTGAAGGTTTAGAGGATGAAGTGAAAATGATCCTAAAATTCAATAGCATAAATAAAAATAATCTTAATCAATTTGATAAGTGAAAAAAAAAAAAAAAAAAAAAAAAAAGATCAAAATCTACAAGCATAGGGTAAATTGCTAATTTAATACTTCTCTTTTTATGAAATAACGATTTGATCTCCATTTTTTTTTTTTTTTGATTAAATGCTCTCTAGACTATTTTCGTTACATTTTTTAAAAAAAAATTACCATGTGAGCTTGCAAATTGCAATGATATTTAAGAACAAAGCAGCTCTGAAAACATTGATCGAGTGATCCAACAGTAAATTCAAACAATTGAACGCTCGGTCGTAAAAATAAGAATTTTAAAGAGGGATTTTTTTTAAAAAAAATTTCTTGGGATAATCATAAATGTAAAAAAAAGTTAAAAAGATTTCAATATTTGTAAACAATTAACTAAACAAACATACATCCGCACTCCACACAGAAAAGGACAAAACCGCTAGTAAACATTAAAAAAAAAAAAAAAAATTCCATCAACCAAATCAGGAGAAAGCATAAAAATCAAATACAAACGTTTCTAACAATAACAAAATGACCAAAACAAATAAACTCAAAATTTCCGTAATTTGTACAGCAACTAGCAAAGGGCAAATTTTTTTTATAAAAACCAAAAAAAAAAAAAAAAAAATCAAAACTAAGATAGATGAAACACTCCTATGGAAGCCTAAAAATATAAATTCATAACCTTAAATCTACAGCTCTCTATACCCATGTGATTTTTTTATCCCCCCAAAAAATGACACAGCCAAAAGAGAAAGGAAAACCCACTCAAAAGTTCCCAAACAACCTTATCAACACATAGATACAACAATTTGATCCATTCTCTCACCCAATTACCCAATACCAAGAAGACTGCCAATGATTCTCTTCAAAAATTGGAGAATCACAACCAATACAAAGACAAATTAAAATAAGAAAAAAAAAAAAAAAAAAAGGGCGGCAGTTGATGCACAATTGCACAACTCATTTTTACCGACAGGCGAGGCCTGGCAAAATGGCCTCTTGTGTGGTAAAACTCCGAATCATGCCTATCATACAGGTGTTATACTCAACTCGTGTGGCCTCAAGGCTCCTTGTACAATCTCCTGGACCGTTCGGTTACGGCGACAAACATCTGACAACTCGTCGATTGGAACCGTCAAGGCATTAATATTAGCCCCAGTTGCGGCGTCTGCCAATGCTTTCAAAAATCTAGAGCGCTCGATCCCTGTTATGGCCGTCGATGGAATTAGCGAGACGCTTTCTTGGGCCCATTCCACCGCTTGCACCCGATAAGCTCGAGTTAGCGCCAATAGCGTGTAGGTTACCTGAGAGAATGCACTATGAAATTCCAGGCATATATTTTAAGAAACGCAGGATAACATCACCATTGTTGTAGCAATAAAGGGTGAAAATATAGCCACAGATTGTGTACCGATTCTAATCTAGAGCTTGGAAGCGCTCCGGTTAATGAAGCAACCAAAATCCTCGTAATAACGGCTCCTCGAGGAATTATAACAGCATCCCTGATAGGCAAGTACTGTTCGGATTTGCCAGAGTTTGCAAGATCAAAGATATCAGATAAGAAGGTCAAAATTGAATTTGAGGCCTCTCTGCAAACCAAGAAAACAACATAATGTCAGTCCCCAGTATAAAAGTGGAGAATGTAAATGCATGTACACGTAGTACCACATCAATGACCACTGAATAAATAGAGTCAATAACATTCGCCGATTGAATAATTACAAATTCACTTGCTAAGTTAAAAAAACTAAGATAAACTTTTGACATGTAGTCTTACTCGATTTGTAAAATCTTCAACTCATGCTAGCTTTTTCAAACCAAAACTACTAAAATTAAAAGGCATTCAGACCTAAATTAGTATACAATTTTGTTTCTTACATACACACATATATGTATATATAGAGAGCTAACGAAACATACCGGTGCTGTACAGTGATTCCAATCATTGAACAATCTACTATTGATGGAAATACTGGAGATGGAATAAACAATTGAGGACAATAACGAATGCATCTTGATGCCAACAAAAAACAATCATCTGCAATATCGGGTCTGGCGGTAAATTCCTGAAAACGAAATGTGCGTATGATCAATTAACAGCAGAGCACTGGTAGATCAGAAGGGAAAGGGAAATTGTGCCATTGAAACTTCACCTGAATATTCGTGAGAAGACGCGTTGTATGTATAAAGAGTGCCTCGATCAAACTTTTTAAATAATTCGCACAACTTGGGTCGGAGCCAAATATCTGCATCACAAGAATAAATGCATAAATTCAAAACTTAAATGTTTGTGAATATCAGTAGCTCACTCCTTAAAGAGGGGAAAATATCGTTAAATACCTTTATAACCTCACTCGAGAGATAAAGAAAGCATGGTTGGTGATGCTGTTGATAAAGACCTTGGATCTCTTCTAGCATAGCACCGATCGTGATTCCCATGAACCTCCCAGAAGTTCTCACCTAAGGTTATAATAAATATCTAGAATCATGAGAAATGAAAGAAAAAGGGGACAAATACAGAAGTTCGTGTATAATTAGGCATTAGAACGCACTAAAACTTGGGTAATGACATGAGATGAAATGAGAATGACAAGAAAAAACGTACTGCATGACAAAAACAACTGACAAGAGCTCTTTTGGTTTTTCTTAAAAACAAAAAAATCCTAGAACTTCCACAAATTGACCTCTATATATATATATATACATACACATATAGCAAGTTTTTTAATAATTCACTTAGATATCAGGGGTCAAACCAATTAAGCAAACTCACAGCATATTTGCAAGCACGGCAAAGAGACTCCATTGTCCGCATGTCCCAAGCACGGCTGCACCAAATACATTCAGAACATAAATTAAAAGAACATAGCAACGAAACGGATATCACCCTGCCATACTATATTAGCCAGAAAGCATCTAACATATACTCACAGATCAAAGATGGTTTTGAAAATTGGCCATAGCCTTTGAATCGCATCTGCCACAGCTTCAGGATGATACACATATCTGTGAATTATTTCCTTTCCACGTTAGAATGTGGTAAATCAAAGAAAACAAGGACATTGAAATAGGATACAGATCATACCTAAAAATGTAGGCAAATCGGTCAATGTGGACTGTTAATTCGCGAGCAGGTTTCTTATTTAATACTTCTGGGCCTTGGTTGAGAATTTCCTGGTTTTCCATGCACTAAATCAGTAGTCTCATCCACAACAAAGGTCTGACTGAAATATTCCATGTCTGAAATGAAAATCACCTGAAGAGGAGAAACAACTGGCATGCATAATGCCTCTAGACCCGTCTTAGCATGGTCTGGGGGAAGTTCTGTAATAACCGTGCTGGAATGGGGGGGCAAAAATTCAAGAAAAGTGTTTACGGAAAAACCATGGTTCAGTGGGCAACACGCTTATCCCAAAAGTCATCAATAACACTTTACCTTAATGCTTCAACAAGATGCAGCGAGTCCTCAGGAGAGACTTTATAACTACCTTCACCATTCACCGCCTTGTGGTAAATGTGGAAGAGGCCCTCCAGACATCCACAAAGCTTTTTCCGGCAATCTATATTGAGATAAATCGTTATTCAAAGCAAAACTGCAACAACAGTCTTTGCAATAAGATGCATTATTAATCAAATAAGAACTACATCACGGCTCTTGTTTTTTGGCAGTTTCGGGCAATAGATGTCATCAGGTGAGACAGGAGAGAGACGAGAGGGTGTGGAGATAAAGAAAACTGATATTGTTGGCATACAAACGGAATCTTTTTAAATCAACTCCACTAATACTAATGATAATAGGCCCTCAGCTAGCTTTGGTTAGTATGATGTATCAAATGCCTTTTTTTTTTTTTTTTTAACTTTCTTGCTCCTTAAGAAGATAAAAGAAATCAGAAAATATTTAGAGGGGGAGAGAGAGAGAGAGAATCTACCATCACAGATGTGTCTAAATGCAAGGGCTGCAGCTGCCGCACAATCTTCAGATGTGCCCATACCACTCATGAGGATTTCTAAAACTGAAGGCAGTATAGATTGTCCACTAGATGCAGAATCTAGCCATTTCGAGTATGCTCCGATTGTTAAGCAAACTGGAATTTTATATGCATCATCAATGCAGAAGAGAAGCGAAAAATGGAAGTTCCATATTAGATCGTTATAAGTAACAATTCCTTGCCAAAGAATTTCACCATGTCCTCTGCTTATTTAGACAATCTTGACCACGACCACCATCAGCTCGGGCCAGGGAGAGGATAGGCGGAAAATGAATGGAAATTAAAGTGAGAAGCTTTTGTACTTTAAACTGTAGTACCTGTCTGGAGTAGCTGGGGATGTTGAATGAGTTTCGGAAGTAAATTCATGACCTGAACAAATCAAACAAAAAACGTAAAACTGGATGGTCATATATGCTAATAGATTATACAAAAAAAAAAAGGGTTAAAATAATGAAATTTCAATCAAATCATTAGAGTGCACAAACCAAATAGAAAGACTGATCAATTACAGCCACTTACAGGCGAAGCATTAATCACATTGCAAATTATGTCATAAGACATCAAAAAGCATTACTGAGAATGGGCTTTTTTCATGAATCCACCAAGACCAATAATAGACTCATAAGCCACAAAGGTTATGGGTGCTTGCAGTGGCAATATGATCAGATATTTTCATGCCATGAACAAATCCTAAGAAACATACTACGTTAGTCAACAAGAAAAAGGCATGCACGAAGGTTTCTTTGACACCATACCTGCGGCATTACTTCAGATTCAACAACCGATACATAATTTGATATTGCACGAATGCAAAATAAAGCAGCCTCTGCTGGACGCCATTCACTGTGTTCATCATATCTGCCTACAGCCTTGGATAATTAAATTATAATATTAGACCATCACATGATAGGAAACCAGAAAATATAATAAATTACTTTAAAAAAAAAAAAAAAGAAAAAGAAATCTAATACATCATTTGTTAAAAAATTATTGTGCACTAAATCATATGCTGCGACCACCGACCTCAACAGGGAGATTCCGATTCAAGAAAACGGAAATATAGTAATATCCAGAACATGGAGAAAAGGATTATGTCAATGAAAGCAACGAGATTATACCCCATTAAATAAAAGAATAAAGATACTAACATATAAAAATAGCTTAATGACCAAAAAAATATGATCGGCTTCTATTGAACTCTATTGCATCAGTAAGTATTTTATGGCCTCGAACAAATTTATACACACCTCAAAAAGCTTTGTGTAAAGAATCTTAAGCGTAGGATCACCACCAAGAACTGATGCTGCATCAATTAAGACATCTGCCACGGCTGGCAACATCATAGATTAAATCCGAATTAGATTGACACACCAAAACTTTCACCTTATTCACTATGTGCTTCTCTAAGAAAATTAAACTGATGTAGAACTGAGAGATAAGCAAGATAGAATTGAGATATAGAACTAGAACCACTAGAAATCAGAGGGACCAACGGATGGCAAAGGGATAGAACTAAGATAAAGAAATTAAACCACTAGAGATTAGGATTTTAGGGAGAGAACAAGAACTCGAGAAGAGAAAAACCAGCAATCTCAATACGCATTCCAACCAGGTCTCTAAATTGAATTTAGAAGCCACCATATTCATGGAAAACTAAATAACAAACTACAAAATTAACCAAAATAAAATAAGGAAAATACAAATATAAAATAATAACAGGGAACTAACCTTAATCCCAAAATAACATAAATCCTTAATAAAAACTAAAGATAATATTCTAATCTCCATCATTAAAATAAAATATAAATAAATTATGCAATATATATTAACGAACCAAAAATCGAGCTATTACCATATCTAGTCTGTTTAAATTCCTTGAGGTCTTCGTATGAAAGGTCCTGATCATCTTGAGGATATTGAACTCGGAAGCTTACCTGTGCAGAGAAATCATAGGTGCTGAAAACTTATAGAAAAAGAAAATTAGCATTTATTGTCTAGTCTACTACTTTTTGCCGCATGAACTTGTCAATAATTATTCTTTCCATCGTAAATGAGAACCTAGATCCTCAATTTGTCTTCCGTTCATAAACATTAGAAGTTTACTTAAGAAATAGATTCATGGTTTAAGAAATTATTCTGTGCAAAATACCAAGAAACAGTTTGATTACAAAGAAATATTGAAATGCATGTGCTTGTATCCTGATGAAACTGAGCATTCTAAACAATAAGACAGGGAATTTCTGAATCATTAAGACAATAATCAAAGCCCAGTTAATCCTAAATGCTTTTGGAAAAAGGGGAGAACAATGAAAGTTGTATAATGGCCTATAGACTCACATTGCAGCTAGATAGTCTGAAGAAGATAAGCCTAAGATGTTAGAGACTTACCAGGGATACAAGTGATTCATATGCTGGACGAAAAACCTGCAGCCTTCTGTTTCTCTCAGCTTCAATGGTGGATTCATCACCAAATGAAACATAGGATTCCCTACAAGATGAGAATAGCTACATTCATTATTCTGTTCTAGGTGCATGTTTATAGAATGTGCAGTTCTAAAGAACTCACCTTTTGGTCAAGTTCACCTGAAGACTATGCCAAAAATTGAACGTCATTGAAGCAATATCATACTCCGGGTGTGAAGCAACTTCCAGCAATGCATGCACTATTAACATCGATTCATCTGAACCTGAAGTCAGAGTACATGACAATCAATTGTTACAGGAGGAATTTGACATGCCTGGCTTTCAGATAATGAGTGTAGCAAAAGATCAAAGATTATTAGAAGATTAGTTAGGGGATGCTATTTAATAATACCAGTTGCAATCAGTTCGACATATGAATCACCCATGTCAGCAAACAATCGGGCAATGGCCTTCACATCTTCCTCGTCCTGAAAACACAAATAAGAATTAGAAAAAGAGTCACTATCATTAAGAATATATTCAACTTTTTTCCAAGACACAAGCTTTGAATACAAGGGCCTGGGAATGAACATCCAAGAAAAGTAGACAAGCATCAATGTGATTGTGAGCCAATAATATGATTAGTGCCATCCATGTATAAAGCACCTACCCTAATGTGACATCGGAGCAAGCATAATAGTAACAAATGACCAATCCATAGAAAGATATTGTTATGTACACTCTCAACAACTCCTAAACTCTACAGATATGGTACCTTTGAAGGATCTCTAAGCTGTGCCTTAAGACTCATTACTTGTGGAACAATCACTTGAATTAAGTGCATATGAGCAGGAACACTGCTGAAGCTTCCAGCTGCTGTATAATGTATCAACTCAGAAATAACTGCAAAGAAGAGGAGAAAAGGGGATGGAAGAAAAAAAAAAAGTGTCAGAGTCTAAGTAGCTATACTAACTAAAATCAATCATCGAGCTAAAATACAGACGACAAAGATAGGCTGCTATTCTTGATTATATAGGAAAGATTAGTTAGATATAAAATTATATTCTAAATAAGTGGGCAATGGAGGCGCCCAAATAAATAAGTAAACCAAAAGAAATTATAAACACTTTTATAGATTCCATGCCCATTTTTTTCCGATTGGAAAATCGTTATTACCTAAAGTTTCACTACAATTATGCAGGATGTTCATGTGCCTATATCTCCACAGTTAAAAAAACTTTTCTAGACCAATAGGAACACAAACTTCATCATCTTTTTTAATATCTTAAGAGATTTAGAAACATTTCCACAACAAATCTTCTACAATAATGGATTTGAAGTTTGTCCTAGGATCTGTTACTGTAGATACTATTTTAACTTTTCTAAAACGTATGCGTAGAGCTTAAAAACAATTATCATCACTAAAGTGAAACGACCACATATTCACAGTACATGAGAGAATAAATTTCTTCCAAAAATTAGCTTCTTTGAAGTGTGATACCATTAACAGATGCCTCTGAAAGTATTTCAGAATTCAAGCTTGAGAGAGCTGTGAGAACCAATGGGTGAGATGCCAGCACACTTCCTGGGATCCTGAAACCAGCAAGTTCACTATGCTCCATAACTATCAATTCACGCATTTAGCTTGTTTCCTCCATAGAAGACAAAACTATGCCTCGCACTTAAAATATGTTGTTTATGAAGGAGTAATAAACCATACACTATGCTTATGATCCACTGAGCAGCTTCTACATATAAGGAATCCAACTTGTAACAGAAAATTTTTTCTAGAGCAGGAAGCAAAAAATAAATATGAAATTTATGATAAGAACGGGGAAAAATAAGAGAGAGAAAAAGATATACCCATGCTTTAATCGAAGCCAAGAAGCAAACGCCTCAAGTACCTGAAAAAACAATTAAGTTGAGTTTATCAAAAGGACACTGCAACATCCTAAAAATATATAATAAAGCATGCTATAACAGTAGAAAGAGCTCTGACCTGCTCCTTAAGCTCATTAATACTCAGACAAGCTGTTAAGATATTAAAAGCAATCTCGATTTGTGACGTCAGCTCCTTTTCAAATTGGCGTCGTCTTTCCGGTCGAGCTGCTATCTTGTAGTTATATACTTCCTGATCAAGAGAACAGAACAAGAGAAACACATGAAGTCAAAATCAGACACTTTGATAAGAATATATACAAAAGCTCCACAGATATCCATCTTACAAACTATAAGACATTTATTCAAAAGATATGTTCTCTACCTCAGGTAAAACTGTAAGTAGCTCCAAGAATGCTGGTATATATTCTGGATGCAAATTCATCTCATTTCGCAGCCAATTTACAATACCCCCATCCCCCCACTCTTCTGCAGGAACATATACGGCCAAGGCAGCAACTGCAATGCTAATCTAAAAATCCAGATGATTGAGCATAATATCATCTAAGATCATAAGGTATAGGATGAACATGCATGGTAGAAATCTTCAAACCAATACCTGTGTCCTAACTTTAGGAGGGCCCTTGTGGAACTTTATCAGTAAATTCTGCATCCAAATTATTCATTTATTGCAAGAGATGCTTTAAATAATCAATGCAACGTTACAAGTCTATGCATAGAACAACGTAAGCATTCTTCATAATATAAATAAACAAATAAATAAATAAATTCATAAATAAGCGGAGATTAATGCATACTACAAGAGAACAGCAACCTACACTAGCTCATCCTAATTCAAAACCATCCAAAATTTACCAATTTTTTTTATTTCATTAATCAATAGACAGTCAAACGAATTACATATATATTAGCAATAGCAATTTTGCAAGAGAAAAACAACATGCCAAACATGAGAGAGCATACATAAAAGATAGATTTCAGGGACTTCATGCACCAAGAACAGCAATTTACTTCCTTTATATTTTTAATGAATGATAAAGTTCAAAAGTTCATCTAATAAAACATAAACCACAATCATCTTCACTAAGAAATTCAGCAAATTTACACAAAAGCCAAACTTCTTCGATGTGGGGTTTTTTTTTTTTAATAATAAACTGTAAAGCTAACCTTCTTCTACTGGTTAAATTGAGAGCGAATACTCACTTACATTTAATGAATCCCTCAATTGCCGAAAAGCTTCAGAAGGTAGTTCTTCAAAATCGCGCTGTACCTGGAACAAAATCTCAAAGCACGAGCAACTGTCACACCCCTAAACTAGGTTTTCACAGTTTGAACATTTGAATCAATTCACTTATTAAATGTAGGGAAAAAAAATCAGAAACTTACCTTGCTCCTAAGAGTCTGACTACAAAAGATTAACGTTTCCAGATTGCTTGAGGGATGGTGAAGCAAATCATCAGCCACCTTTATTTAAAAAGAGAGAGAGAGAGAGAGAGAGAGAGTGAGAGAGAAACAAAAAAGAAAAAAGAAAAGAAATAAAGGGAATTAGAAACTAAAGGTACCAAATGAAATTGGACTTGCAAGTAAAATCCTTAGCTCATTAAAATGGGATTCAATTCTCCCCTTTCTCTCCTAAAAATTTTCTCGGCCAAAAAGAATGGAGCATTATTTGAAATAAAACATTTACAAAAAGATATTGTGAAAATAGCCCTAAATCTCCACAACAAAAACCAATCAAATCGCTTTCCCATTCCAACATTTTCTCGACAAGCAAACAGACCAAAAACAAGCGCCGCCTTATAATCCCTTACTGAACCAATAACCCTAAAAATCAAGATTTCCGCATTGGCAACAACTCAACTCCTGCTTATAAACCGGCAGAACTTGAAAACAAATAAAAGGGAAAAAAAAATCCAATCTCAACAACGCCAAAAGCAACGACAAAATCGCCGAATCGAATTCCAACCAAAGAAAATGAATCGATCAAAACTTCGCCGGAAAATAGACGGAATCGCGGAAAATAGAGGGAAAATCTTTCGGAGATACCTGCCAGGCGTCGAGGGTTCGCTGGAAAGTCTGGAGCCAGCGATCGGCCTGAAGACGGACGCCATCGTCGGGGTGGTGGTAGAGAGCGTTTAGTGCTTCCTTCACTGTGTTCTGTAGCTCCATGGCTACGGCTGCTGCTTGTTCCTTCATCATCCAAAAGTTCGAACAAATTGATTTCAAAAAACTCTCTTTTTCCTGGATTTGTTTCTCTCTCTCTCTCTCTCTCTCTCTCTCTCTAACCCTCCCTTTATCTCACCTTTTTCTCGCTCTAAACTCCCTTTCTCTCTCTAACTCCCTCTTTCTCTTTCTCTCTCTATATATTTTTTTTAACGAAAGTTTGGCGCCCGCAGTGAGGGAAGGGTCAGGGTTGATCAGCTACCGGGGGAAATGAAATCTCGTCCGTCCGATCTGTGAGTGGGTTTGACTCTTTCGGTCAATGCGAGCTAAAATTGTTGTTCTGTATTCAATTTCTTTATAGAGGAAAAAATTAATTTTTCCTCAAAAAAAATTTTTGCCCCAAAAAAAGTTTTTATTTTGGAGTTTAAATTTAACGCTAATTCAGTAATATGTTTTGTTTTAATTTTTTTAAATTAATAAAAATTATAATTAATTTTAAAAAAATTAATTAATTTTAATTTAAAAAATTTTATCTTTAAAGATTTGTTTGATTTACAAATTCAAATTTATATTCTTTTTTTTATCTTTTTTTTTTAATTTTTTATCTTTTTTTTTTTTTTAATTTTATCTTTTCTAAAAAATAAACATAATTTATTATTTAAATTTAAAAATTTTAACTCAAATTTACATGTCAAACCCTAAACAAGGTATATTGGGCTTAGGACCACGTGCATATGATTAGGGGAGTTGGGAATTCGAAGTGGGACCCACTGACAGATTGATTGTGTCGAATCTCCACAGCAAGATGGAAGGAAACATTTGAACAACACTGTAGGCGTAGGGGGTGTTTGGTTTACCCAAAAAAATAGAGGATTTTTTTATTAGAGGTATAGAATTAGCTAAGCATTTTATTCGAGCAAATATAGAACCAGAATGGATGGTTTTATGTCTATTACCTGTTCCTAACTCAAACTTTTTTTTTGTCTTTTTCTTAAAAAAATTTTGTCTTTTTCCTAAAAAAATTTTTGTCTTTTCTGAAAATTCAAAAAAATTTACTATTAAAACTTAAAAATCTCAACTCAAACTATTTCACCAAACACCCCCCGGCGGAGATAATATATAATAAAATATTTTTGCATTTTGCTGTTATGTCTCCCTTGTTTAGGGTCCATTTGAGGGGAGATGATATTTTAAAAATTGGGTTTAAAATATGGGTTAGTTTGGGGTTAAAGTTTAATGGGGTATTTGGTGTGTAAGTTTGAATTAAGATTTTTAAGTTTAAATAGTAAATTATGTTGACTTTTCAGAAAAAACAAAAAACTTTTTGAGAAAAAAATAAAAATTTTTGGGGAAAAAAATTAAAAAAAGTTTGAAAATATTAGTTTGGGTTATCAACCAAACAAACATTAAATCTAAATTTTTCAACTCAATTTTTATCTTTTTCTGAAAAAAATTTGTCTTTTCTGAAAAAGTCAACAAAAATTACTATTGAAACTTAAAAATCTTAACTCAAACTCAAACACCAAACACCCTATGCTTTAAAGAAAAATTTAAAAAAAATTCTATAACATAAAAAATAGTAGAAAATTTGAAATATGTTAAAAAAAATACAAATAGATTTTACCTTATTTGTCTCATTATTACGAGCATTTCAATATAAAAATCATATTATTTTGATTTAAAATGAGAAAATTATAGATTTTTAAAGTTTGAATTTTTTGAAAATGAAATAGAGAGAATTTGATGTAGAGTTAAGAATTTAAAATCAAAAAAATCAAATGTCGTTTGGAGATATTACCTCCATATGGCCAATGAATTTTCACCTGCATAGTAAAATAATGCATCTTTTGATTGACGGATCAAAGAATATGGATTTTGGAGCACTTGGAGTACTCCAATATCAAAGTCCGTAACACTTAAAATACGTGACACTAAAAAAGTTTGTATCATTAAGATCTTTATCATTAAAGTTCGTACTATTGACATATGTATTATTAATATTCATATCATTATAAATTTTATTGACTTTGTAGAAAAATACAAAAATTAAGATAAAAAATTTGAGTTGAATTTGAGTTAAATTAATTCATCAAATATAGACTAAGTCCTTACTTGACATCAAGGTTTTAAAAATATTATTTTTAAACAGAAAGTCAATTGTAAATAGAATTCTTCATTTTTTTAATCCGTATTATATTTATTTTTTTGCTTCTTAGTTTTTTTATTTATTTATTTTCCTCCACAACCAATACGATATCAGTGATACGGACTTTTATGATAAGGATCTTAATGATACCAACGTTTTTGGTGTCACGGATTTTTGTTGTTATGGACTTTTGACTGTATTTGTTTTTACAAATTTGTTGTTGGCATGTATTATATATTGGTTTAGGCCCCTTTTTTTGTTTTTTTTGAAAAAGATATTAACAACCTGGTCCATTAATAATGCATATTGTACTCATGCCAACCAAAGACTAGGACCACGTTTAGAACGTAAGTTGGAGTTGGAGTCGTAAAAATATTTATTGAAAAAGTTAATTGAAATTGAGCCTACATTTAATATCTCATTTCATTTTGAAATAAATTGTATTTTACAATTATTTTTTGTGTTTTTTTAAAAAAATCAATAAAAATTATAATTAGTTTTTAAAAAGTTAAATAATTTCAATTTAAAAATTCCATTTTATTTCAAACTCAACTCAAATATCATATTAAATGGTGTAAAAATTTGAAATCTATTTTAGAAAAATAAGCAATATGGATATTGTTTTTGTTTCTCTCGTCTTTTTGAGAGTTTAGTCACAAAGAGTTATTTCACTTCTTCTTAAAATAAAAAACTTACAAATTTTGGACTTTTGATTTTTATAGAAAGGGGAAAGACATAAGAGTTGGAGTTTTTGAAAACCAACGTAGAAACATGTTGTTGTTCCAAAAAGGCCCTCAAAAACTTAGGAGGGAACAAAACCATGTGCTGTGTGCATACATATGTTATGATTGTAATGATCTGAGAAGTCCGCCTCCAACCTCTTTTTTATGCTAGTTTCCAAAAGTTCTCGCTCCAAGCGTCTACCATACAAATCTACATATACATTTTTTTCTAGGTAAATTATTTATTTAGTCACTCAACTTTTAATCTTATGTAACTTTAGTTTTTAAATTTTTTTTTGTTAGCTAGAACACCTCTAAACTTTTAAGATATTGCTACAATAATCCATTATGTTAATTTTTGGACAAAATATGTTTGTAATTTTGTTTAAAAGTGATGCTAATTACGGATTTCGTTCAAAAATTAATGGAAAGAATAACTGTAATAACCCTAAACTATTAAAATATTACTATAATAATCATTTTTATTAATTTTTAAACGAAATACGTTAATAATTAATCAAAAAGTAACGCTCACTAACAAATTCTGGCCAGAAATTGACTTAAAAAACTCTTGTATCAACATTTTTATAGTTTACGAATATTCCGATCACAAAAAAAAATTCAGGAACCAAAGTTGTACGAAATTAAAAGTTCAGAGACCAACCTAACAATTTATCTTTTTTCTCTTTGATTTTCATAAACCTCAAACTTTAAAAATTCATAATTTTATTATTTTAAATTTAAATTAGATTTATTTTTTCTTGCTAAAACGCTCATGACAACAAAGAGAATAAAGCAACATTCATCTTGCCCATCAGAATAACCACAATCTTCATCTTGACCATCAAAATCTGAACACGTTTATGGTTTTTACACTACTCAAATATAGTAATTTATTTTTAATGTATGTTTTAACCAAACACATTTTTAACATTAATTCCTTTTCAATGAAAAAAAAAAAATCAAACTACAACTCTAATCTATTATCCAAACGGACAATAAATTGTATAGTTAAAATTTCGGGCATGGTTTTTATTGCAACAATACTTCGAGAATATTATCAAAAAAAAAAAAAAAAAACTACGAGGATCATGAATCTATATATAACTATCGTGTAGAGTTCCAAAGAAAAAAGTTGTTCAAAAATGCATTATTCAATCCTTATGCTACTACGACCATGGAGGCATAGTAGCTAAACCACAATATTAAACGAAGATGTAGATTAGATACCAGCTCATGACCACACTAGGGACATCATAAGTAAAGAAAAAAGATCAACATAAATCACGATAATTAATCTTAGTCCTTCAACATTTTTTGCCCAAGATAAAAAGTACTTTCAATTTCTTAATACTAGAAGTTCTAAAGTTAGATATCCATAAACCAACGAACTTTCCCTAAACACCTAGTAATTAGGCGCTAATCATAAATACAATCTTAGTTTTTCAACTCACCATGCATGAAAAATTAACGCGAACGTTTGTTTCATTTTAAAGCAATTCAGAACCACACACGGTGAGTTATAAAACCAAAATCATGTTTCTGAATCACGCGCATATATTGTGGCTCCGTAATGTTTTTGTGCATGAATCATACGTTGTCTCCATGCAATAAGCATCTCACAATTAATGTGACAGCTCATTAGATGTGAGACAAACATGTGAAACAAACACACACAAGAAAAAAAAAAAAAAAAAAAACTTGGTATGAAAATGTTGTAACTAGTGAGAAAAAGAGAGCCCAACTGCTTCAAGATTTGTCCCTCCGCCGCCATCAGATTCGCCCATTACATCAATTACGTCCCCATCTCTCATGTGAAGCTACAAATTAAAGGCAAGAAAAATTATCAGATTGACCATACTAAAAATAATAATAATTTTAAAACGGAAATAGTAATAATAATGTTAACACTTAACATAATGTCCCTAAAAAAAAGATAATAATAATGTGGCATAATAACCATTAAAAAAATTCCTAAGATACAAAAAAGAAAAAAAAATGATGAAATGGCCAAAGAACCCTTTCATTCCAAAGTTTCAAATACTACAATCCTCTCGTTTTACACTCCATAACAATCTTCAGGGTTAATTGGTAATTTTCATAACCAAGAGACAAAATAATATTTTTTAGGATGTTTGTTTGAATTATAGGTGTAGTCTTCTTATTTTAAATCATGAACTTTAAGGGGAGTTTGGCATTTTAACTTATACCCAAATTTTTAACTCAATTTTTGTCTTTTTCTAAAAATTTTTTTGTTTTTCTAAAAAATCAACAAAAATTACTATTAAACTTAAAAATCTTAATTCAAACTCAAACACCAAACACCCCCTAAAACGTCTCATAACTGACATTCGGGCTATCAATCTATCTCACAATAATTATTTAATTCAAAACACTGCTAAAAATAAACAGTAACAACCATGAGAAAAAAATATGCATCCCAAATCACACGCATTTTGAAAATTTACAGATATCAAAATTCAAATCCATATATAACCTAACAAAAAAAAAAAAAAAAAAAACTCTGCGACACAAAAATGGAAAAAGTAACCCCAACTAAAACACATTTTTGATTTCCGAAACGATATTTGTAATCCATTCACTAACAATGTGTTTGATCGCAGGATAAAGTTCAAGACTAGGGGCTAGTTTGGGGGCAAGCAACGCTTGCATCTGGTTTTCGGATTTTTTTTTTTTTTTATATCTTTACCTTCAACTCAAAACTATTTTTAATTATTCATATCTTCGTATGTCCACAATAAAATCAAACTTTAAAAATCTATAATTTTATTATATTATTTCAAGTCTAAATAAAATAATTTTTTTTTAAATTATATAAAATTTCGAAAGTAATGAAATAAGATATTTACAATTTCTTTTATACTTTAAATAATTTTTTTTATAACCAGATTTACATTGACAAAGCTTTAATTCAAATATTTCCAAATATTTCAAAAACTACGGTTTGTTTGTTTCAACTCATCCATTCAACTCAACTTTTTTTGTCTTTTTTCTAAAAGTTTTTGTCTTTTCCAATTTTTTTTTTCTGAAATTCAAAAAATTTACTATTTAAACTAAAATCTCAACTCAAACACACAAAACCCATACGTCTCCAAAACCTCCTTAAAATGACCCTAGTTCTAGGACGATTTAAAATAGGAGTACTAAAATGAGATCAAACCTAGATCAAAATGAATTTAACTAAATTTTTTTTTAATTAAAAAAAATACAATCAGTTTAAACAAAAAAAAAAAAAAGGGAGAGAGAGAGAGAGAGAAACCGAGTTAGGAGTGTGGGTGGGAAGAACACGGCGACCATCGTAGACAAAGCGCATGGTCTTATAGTCGATGTTACTACGCTCACAATACACCGTCAGCAGCTTAAACAACCGCTTGTTCCTTTTTATTTTGTAATGAAGCGCCTCCTTTGCCTATTTATTATTCACCAGATCATTACACAATACTATCACTACTAAAATACAACCCCCCCAAAAATTAAAAATTAAAAAACTTTCCAAGAAACGACACAAATTACTCCAACTTAAAAAAAAAAAAAAACAAAGAAACAAAAAAACAAAAAAACAAAAGAGTAAAAGAACCTACCTGGTGTTGCACTTTGAGCCTGATGGTTGGCTCTTCCTTTTCTCCATCCATGCCTTCTTTTTTTCTTGTTTTCTTGTTTTTTTTTTTTCCCCTTCTCGGATCTCTCGGTTGCTCAAGGGGGGTTTTCTTGGAAAATGAGGGAGAAAATGAGAGAGAAAATGAATGGACCTCTCTAATGAAGGCATGTGAAAGGGAGATGGGAAAAGAGCAGTCTAAACAGTACATAGTGCTGGGTTGTGTGGGAAGTGACAGCTACGACTTGTTGTTGTTGTTTTTTTTTTTTTTTTCAAAAAATGGCTAAAACTCTCACTGTTCCGACAAGTCAAAGGACCCTGCAAGTTTCAGGTTTTTAAGTACGTGACTTCATTGACTTTCCTTATAAAGGAAAAGTTTGGTGGAAATTGTTTTTTGTTTTTTTTAATGATTTTTTTGATGAAACAATTTGAATTCAAAATTTTAAGTTTAAGTTAATTAAATTTTTAAAAATTAATTATAATTTTTATTTATTTTTTTAAAAAATAAAAACTGACATGAAAAATATAATATAATTTGAGTTAAACCATTTTATCAAATAAGCCCTTAACAGAAAGTGGTACTTATAGTAAGAATTTGACATTTAAATATTTTTATTTTTTTATTTTTTAATTTGTGATGTGATTAAATTCTATATTTTTAAGTAAAATATGTGCAATATTATTCTTAAAATAGTTTATAATTATAGTTCTATATCTGATTTCATAACAAGAGCTTTTGTTTGACATCAGATTTTAAGTCTACTTTTAACATTTTTTTCTATAGCTTTTCTCTAAAAAAAAAATTTGAATTTATTATTATTGAATCTATTGATGTGTTTGGAACTCAGATTTTAACTCAAATTTTTTATTTTAATTTTTGTCTTTTTATAAAATGTCAATAAAAATTATAATTAATTTTGAAAAATCAACCAACTCCAAATGGAGGCTACATATATGCCTTTTGATTATGTAGTCACGTGATCGTCATGTCATTAACACGTGGATTATTTTTGTTTTGCTTTTATTTTATCTTTATTTTTGCTTTGTTTGTCTATTTCACATGCTCGAATACCAGAATACAACTAGTTGGTTAAAAAAAAAAACGTGTATTCATGTATAGTTAACTATAATTCTACATCAAATTTACTTCCAAAAAATAAAAAATTCTACATCTAATTTCACCACAAAACCTATCTTCCATTTGAGCAGTTTGATTTCTTATTCTAAACACACTTTTTATTTATTTATTTTTACAATGTTATTTAATTTACTGTTTGGATTGTGAATTTGAACCTATAATTCAATCTAATCAGCAAAGTTTGAATCTCTCACATCTAACTTAAAGAAATAATAATAAATAAATAAATAAAGTGAGGGAGAAAATATCATTGTGTTACTTGTGTTTTAGGTTTTTCTTAATTTCTATCATTTGAAAATCCTAATGATACAAAGTTGTATTAAAAGGGCAAAACCATCATTTTTATGTTCCAAAAGTTGAACACATGATACATATATAGTATTTAAATACTAGTTTTTAAGTACGTGTTCCGCACGTGTAAATTTAATGTGTTAATTTTTTAATATATAAATGTTAATTTTTTTAAATAAAATATTTAGTAGATACTAAATTTTTAAAGCAATCGATATCTTTTCTTAGTCTTCTAAAGACTTTAACATAATGAAATAATCAATGATTAAAAGGGAACTAAACAATTTTTGAAAAATTGTCAGAGAAAATTTTTTACTAAACAAATGTTATTTTTTTGATATAAAATATTTAGTAGATACTAAATTTTTGAAGAAATCAATATCTTTTCTTAGTCTTCTAAAGACTTTAACATAATCAAATAATCAATGATTATTTGGGCACAAAACAATTTTTGAAAAATTGTTAGAGAAAATTTGTTGAGGCATACTTGAAAACAACTATTTTACACAGGGATAAATTGAAAAATGAAAAATATTTTAAATGAGTCAACTATAAATATGTAAAATTTTGAGGAGAAAGAAGTAAAAACAAAAAATAAAACAAAGAATGAGGTAATCAACTCAGCAAGAAAAAGGAAAAAAAAAATCCACAAAAAGACAAATAGATAGACCAAATTTTTGAATAGTGTAAAAAATGTAACTCTCCTTTTTAATGTAGTTATAAATATAGATTATAGATTATAGAATATAGATATAGATAAAAATATCTTTTTTTGGTATAGACACAAGAAAACTATATGTAGATGTTACAAGAATTACGAGTTTAGTGAAATCTTGTAACCATTGATTAAGAAATGAACAGTTAAAAGAAATGAACTGTCTTTTAGATATTGAAAAAATAGAATAAACCAAAATAATGCGTTTTGATGACACGCAAATTTTAAATATAAAATTTAAGGAGGAAAAGCAAAAAACAGGAAAAAACAAAAAAACAAAATAATGTGTTTTGATGATATATAGCTGCGGCGCTATCAAAATATATATCTATAACTGTATATAGAAAGCATAATGTGTTTTATTGTGCCAAGCATTTTCGTTCAAAACAACCCATTTCGTCCAAAATGATTTGTTTTGAACAACAATGTTTTGTATTTACTATTTAGTATTTTGTTTTTTATTTATTTTTTTGACCCAATTTTTTTAATTTTTTTACAATTTAGTCTCTTTTTTTAGTCCTTTGATTTTCTTTTTTTATTTTTTTACAATTTAGTGCTTTTTTGTATTAAACGAAAATATTTTGTACTTACTTTTAGTCCTTCAATTTTCTTTTTTTATTTTGGCCCAATTTTTTTTACAATTTAATCATTTTTTATATTGATCAGTTTTTTTCATTTTAGTCCTTTTATATATATTTTTTATTTTTTCATATCTCTCTTTTTTTAATATCTTTTTTTTTTGTGTGGGTGTATTTTTTAAATTTATATTAAATTTTTTATATATAGATAAAATTTTTTAAATGTATCTAACATGTGCGTATATGCTTTAGACTAGTATATAATAATAATTAAAAACAAATATTGTGGCTGCTTGGTTATGAGCCTAGGTCTCCACGGCCCAACGAAGAGAAAGCCCACAGCTTAAAAAAAAAAAAAAAAAAAAAGAAGGTTAAACACAGAACGACAAAATAGATTGACGAAATTTTGAACAGTATTTCAAAAGGGTACTTTGATTATAATATAGTTGGAGACAGATTATAAATTATAGATATAGATCAAGATACTATAAAGAGTGGTCGTTTGTGTTTGAATACTGTTTTTAGCACTATTTTAAAAATTCTCTATAATATTTTGCGTAACAAAAATTTAAATTTGTTATTAAACTTGAAGCAAACAGACCATAAGATTTTCCAAACATCAGGTTCCAACTTGAATAATGGTTAAAACATGAAAAATAAAATAAAATAAAATAAAAATAAAGAGAATCCACTAGACCGTGGGATGAAATAATCAATGGATTAATGTTGATCAAACAGCTACAGGAACAAGTTGGGCAATAAACCTTGTAAATGATATTTTTTTAAATGTTGATCTGACCGTTGGGGCATAGTTAATATAAGGTTTTCAGATTTTTTTTTTTTGTCTTTTTTTTTTTCAAATTCAAAATTGTTTTTCATATTTACATATTCAAATATTTATAATAAACTCAAATTATAAAATCTACAACTTTAAAAAAATCATACCATATAACATATTTGATAACTATTATTTAGGGTTTGTTTGTTTTAACCACTCAATCCATTCAACTCAAATTTTTTTTTATCTTTTTCTCAAAAATTTTTTTATCTTTTCTGAAAATTCAAAAAAATTTACTATTCAAACTTAAAAATCTCAACTCAAACCACTACACCAAACACGTCATTAATAAATAATAATTTTTGTAAAACATGATAAACTATTACATATTTTTATTTTTCAATTAAAACATATTTATTTTGTTACAATTTTTATCTTTTTCTCTCTCCTCACTCATTCTCTCTTCCCTTCAGTCTTTCCCTCTCTTTGCTCTTTCTCTAGTTAATTTACCACCGCAGGTGCTCACCGGGGATTGACAGCAATGACAAAGAACGGCGGCAAAGGATCTCGATGACTATGAGGCTGCTTCAGATGACTTCTCGGATCTCCCCGGCGTAACGATGGGGTTCACAAGCGATTGATCTCCGGACTTTGCAAGCTTTGATCGCTCTGCAGCTTCTGAGGTTCGCGACCGACGAGGACTTGAGGTTCAGAGATCAAGTACGAACTCCCTGGCGACGTCACAAGTGTGATCGCGATGTTTAGACTAGTCACGCGTCTTTCTCCGGCGATATGGCAACTACGGCGGATCTTTTCCGCAGCCTCGCTTCGTCGTTTGTCACTGTTGCTCTTATTTTCCAGTAACGGGACTGGTGGCTACGGTTGTTTCAATTTCCTAGGGTTTTCGATTTGGGAAATTTTCCATTTTTTTTTTCACCTGCGGTAGAAATTATAATTAATAAAATTCTCGTTTTCGCCTTTATTTACAAGAAAATAATACATAAAAATTAATAAATCCAATTATTCACCATTTTTTTTCAATTTACGATTGTTTGGTAAATCCAATTTGAAAAAAAAAAAATCTAATTATTTACCGGTGAATCCTTAGAAAACTGTAAATCCAAGTATTTATTAGGAAATCCTTTATATAGTTAGATGTTGAAAAAAAAAAAAAGAACTGTAAATATAATTATTTATTAATAAATCCTTTTATATACTCTGAATCTAATTATTTACAAGTAAATCTTTTACATACTCTGATTTAAAAAAAAAATTGAAAATCTAATTATTTATCAATAAATCCTTAAAAACACTGTAAATTCAAATATTTACTAGGAAATCCTTTGGATATTCAGATTTTGAAAAAACAAATAAATTGTAAATCGAATGATTTACTAGTAAATCCTTTTACTCTGATTTTGAAAAAAAATGTAAATATTGAATTTATGATATACTAATTTTTTAAAATGTTGTAAATATTTGAATTTACATAATAAATATCGGATTGACATTATAAATGTTAGGATTTAGAGAAATACTAAAAGTCTACAAAACACTCTAAAAAAGAATTTGTAAATTTGCATTTCCGTGGAGATAGCAAAAATTATAAACTAATAATGGATTTATTGAGTAAATATTAGATTTACCATTGCATTTTCTAGTACATACTATAATGTAAGTATGTGGATTTACTATAAATTACCTACATTTACAAACATTATAGTTCAATCCCAAAAATAAGATAATGGTAAATATGTAATTACCTATATTTAACATTATTGTTCAATCCCAAACATAAGAGAATGATGAATACATGCATTTACCAATCTTTATATGTTTTTACCACATATATTTACAAAAATTTCAATTCAGCCTCAAAAATAAGAAAACCTAACCCCAAATTACAAAACCCTAGCCCTAAATTGAAAAATCCTAAATCAATTTCAACTTCGCCGGAGATCGCACCAACACCATTGTCGTCGGACCTAATATCGTTGTCACTTGGGAGATTGCGACACCGTCGGCCATCGAAGTTGCATTCTTTTTTCCCCGCGATGGTCGCCGCCGCCAGAAGCCAGTGCAAGAGACGACGTGGACGGAGATTGAGACGAAGATGAAGACGGAGATATCGCGTTGATCTCTAGAGCTTCGCCATCGCCTAGAGCTTTTCGGGGAAGGTTAGTTCAGGATTCAACCTTACAACAAACGACAACCACATCTCCGACGGGGAGAGAGAAGGCGAGCAATCAACGGTGCGATTCTCGAGTCTGCGACTTTCCGGTGTGGGGAGTGAGATGATCTGATTCTCGGGGTCCTTCGTGATGGCAGCAGCGACTGGAACGGTGAGCTTGCCCGTGATTGTGACGATGATCGGACCGGCGAGCATGCTGGCGATATGGACAGTGGCCGGAACTAGAATATTTGATCTGAGAAAGATAGATGAGAGAGAGCGAGTCAGGGGCATATTTGGTTTTTGTTTATTATATGTATTAATTACGCTATTTTGTAGCAATAGTTTTAAATTATGCTATTATTTTAAAACAATATCATGTATTATGCTATTTTGACTAATCACTCGTAACTTTATTATTTAAAATCTAAATAAGATGATTTTTTTTCAAATCGTATAAAATTTCAAAAAAAAAAACAAAACAAAATGCATGTTTAATTTTTTTTTCCAAACACATTTAAGTAGTTATATTTTTTTTGTCCTCCATAAAATTATTTTCAACCAAATATATATTTTCAAAACTCAAATTCGAATATTTTTAAAACTATATTTCCAAATCCTTTGCCAAAGGAGCTCTTAGGATTTTGATAGCATTTTCTCTAAATAAAATAAAAAGAAAAATTTCTTCCTAACCAAACGGGTCTTAAGTGGGGGAAAATTCAGGACTTAAACGTGACCCCTTGTTCTTGTACCAAAAGTCCCACAAGTTAAGTATCTATTCTCTGTTCCCCAACCAAAACCAAGCCGCTCTGCGGCCGTTCACACACACATATATACACCCCACACACACACACACACACACACACACACACACACACACATACATACATACATATATATATAACAGCTCAAAGTATCCAAGTCCGAAACCAAGACCAGTGGGAAAGTGAGAAAGGCCAGCTATGGCTTTAATACAAGAGCAAGAGAAGCCATCGCCGGACATTTACATACCGCAAGAGTGGTCGGACGCCGCCGACTCCATCGCCTACGACTTCACAACCTCGCCTCCGCCCATTGCTTTCATCTGCGGCGCCAAAAACAGCGGCAAAACCACCTTTTCCCGCCACCTCCTCAACATTCTTCTCCACAGGTTCCCAAAAAAAAAAAAAAAAAAAAAAAAATCCTACCCTTTTGCTCATTTTTGTTCTTCGTTCAATGGTCATATATATATTATACACACACATATCTTGGTGAATTTATTGGGATTGGACTGAAAACTCTGTAGAGACTGCTGTGAAATTTGAGGTTTTTCTCTCAAAAATGGGTTGCTGTTGATCTGATTAGATATTTAGTTGCTACATTTTGGTTCTTGCTTTCTCTGTCGATGAACTTGGGTGAATGGTATAAGTTACTAGTGCCATTATTTTTTTGGTTGAAGGGTTTTTTTTTTTGGTTAAAGCTTGGTGATCATGTATGTTATGAGCTTAGTTTGGGATTGAAGTTATAAGTAGAAACTGAAGGCAAAAGTTAAATGTTTAAGTGCATTGATGTTTGTGTAGTGTAGTTTTGGCCAATTTTATCAAGCACACCACTTGTTTGATGTTATGTACAAAAGACTTTGGGGCCGTCAGAATCAAAACCTGAGCTCAAAGTTTGATAATTTTTGTTCAAGTGGCTCTAATGAACTCATTTCCAAATATGAGTTGGTTGAAATTTTAGCCCCAAACATGATTTTCTGCATGTTATTTTCATATAATTGTTACTTTAGATATTTTAAGACTGTTTTTATGTTATTTGCAGGTACAAAAGAGTGGCTTATTTGGACACGGATGTTGGTCAGCCTGAGTTTACTCCTCCTGGTTTTCTTTCTCTCACTGTAGTTGACAAACTAACTCCGGGTAAGTGTTCTGATTTATAAACAATATTCTCGAAATGGTTAAATATTTGATGGGACATGGGAGTGTTAATCTGTATTTGTCTGGAGTGGTAGTGATTTTGTTCTATTACAGGAGATGACTTGCGTTTTTCTTTCTTAAAACAGATTTGACAATTCCCTGTCTTAAAACACCTGAGAGGTACATAACACCCAATCATTTTACCCGTAATAGTTTTACTTGGGAAACAACTGGGCAGTTTCGGTGCTTGTGAGAATTTCCCGAAAAATATATCTTGATTCTGATTACTACTCTTTGTTAGATCATTTTTCTTCGGCGATGTCTCCTCAAAAAGGGATCCGACTGCGTACTTGACTTACATATCTACCCTGTACGATCACTATAAAAAGGAGTACTGCACATCCAACAACACTGAAAGCTCCAATAAGACTGAATTGCCTCTGGTTGTGAACACACCGGGATGGGTGAAAGGTATCATACTCGCAACGTTACGAGTTTTTATCAATCCTGTTCTTCTTTAGCGTTTAGCCAAAGATCAAGTGGGTATCTTCTCTTTCTTCATGACGAGTCAATATTGCATTTTGTGTCTCTCTTCTATGTAGGTGTTGGTTATGACCTACTGGTGAATATGTTGAAGTACATTGCTCCAACCCATGTTGTCAAAATAAACATATCTGCTCAGAGTAAGAATCTACCAGATGGCACGTTCTGGCTAGATGGCAACAATGAAGTGATGGTTAATCTAATTGAGATTAGTTCAGCTCGCGAGGATTCTTTTAAGAGATCGTAAGTTTACAAGATCTTCACGCTTTCAGATTTTTAAAAATGAAGCAGCTTATCGTATTCATCACTGCTTCAGTTGGAGTTTCGTATATTTTTATTTAGTAGTTTGTATTCATAAAACATTGGTCATATAGTTCTTATTTACTTCGTTGGAGTGCTAATTCAATCAACATGAAGACCTGTTTGACAATTTTGAAGTGGCAATAGACTCTGCATTCTCAGCATTAGGGCCGAGTTTGGCTGACCATATTTTAGGACGAGAGCTTGTATACAGGCGATTCTTGTATAAAAATACTAAAGAATGATAAAAATTTCCTTGAAGAAAACCTTTTGGCCTTTAATGTTGATTAAATTTATACTTGTCCAAAAAAAAAAAAAAAAAAAGAGTCAGCTTTTTTGAATATGGATTTTATGTTGCTAATACACGTGTGCTTTTTCTGTTTTGAAATTTCTAGTTTTTTTTTTTTTTTTGGCCTAATAATATGTTATCTCTCTGCATCCTAGGGTTCTGGTTCAGAAAGATGCGCACCTTTTGCGGGATTTACGGATAATGGCTTATTTCAGGCAGTGCTTTCCAAGTAATCTGAACATCACTACTATCAAAGAGCTTGCTCATGCACTGGCATCTCAGCCTCCATATGAAGTTCCAATATCAAGCATCAAGATTAGACATCTCTATTGCCAGGTCGGTTTACTTTGTTGATTGTGTTGCTGAGATGTTTTGCTAATAATATAAATTAGGCACATCTTTGTACGGCTAATGATATAAATTCTCTCTCTCTTTAGTGTGACTTCTTTACGTTTTAATCCATATTTCAAGAGTGATAATTTGAATATCTGGTTTACTTTAATAGTTGCAACCAGGAGACAGCATTTAAAAAGTTGCTAATGTTGTTTTTGTAGATCCCAAGTACTGAGATATACTACAGTTTGAACGCAACCATAGTTGGCTTGGCTGTTAGCTCTGAAGGCTCTGGAAATTCACCTTTTTGTGTTGGCCTTGGTAGGTTCTTCTGCCAATTTACAACTGGTATTATTTATCCATACTATATCCTTTATATTTTCATCTCGCAATCTTATCAGGCTTCTGGTATGCACATTTTCCGAATGATCAACAAAAAGAAGCACTCTTCTGCTATCACACGTGCTGGTAGCATGAAATCACGTTCTATAAAGTTGTTAGTAGCAAGTGAAATCGAACATTTTAGGAATCTTTTGTAGCAATATGAAACTGTGAACGACATTTCTCATAAGCTCTTGTGAACGTTTGTGGGGAAACCTATCCATGTTAGCATAGACTGACGTCGACCATGCTAATATAGCAGAAGGCCTTGTCAGCTTATCTCCTTGTGTCCTAATTCTTCTCTCGATGTTTTTCGCACAAATGTTGAACTTTCATCCAGAATTTGAATTGGCAGTGTTCTCTCTTTTCCTTTTTACTTAAAAAATCAATTTCTTGCAGGTAAATTTGAGCATTCCTTCTAGAAATTCCCTGCAAATTTTTTGACACTACTTCATCCCTATACCTACTGGGAAAATTGTTGCAAGATCGTTGATATTCATATTGGAAATGATTGTAATTGGAAAATAAAAAATAAAATTCTTCCTCTGAATCAGGACTAAATTTTTTTTTAGTAATGTCCATTGATAATTAGTATGTTTATGTTTATGTCTTTATGATGGTACTCATCTGTTTGCTTCTGGTGTGGAAGCGTTTTCGAGCTAAAGATCTTATTTAATCCTTCTACTCTGTGCCTTTATAAACTAGGGATTGTGAGAGGTGTCGACACGTTCAAAGGTTTGCTTTACGTCATTACACCGGTCCCACCAAGCACTCTGGAAAAGGTTGATCTATTTCTGCAGGGTTTTATCCAAATTCCTACTGGCTTGTTGCAGGTAACTCGTACCTACATACAGAGTATATCTTTCTGATCAGTTATGCTTTACTTATGAATCCCTTTTATTCTTATGTGTGATATGATTTTGGCTTTTGATAGTTTATTTCCGATACAGTTTAACTAAGTGATGCGTTTTCTCGATACCGTAGGCTTTCTTAGCTATGAGCCAGTGTAGCACTTCTACTTGTCCTTGGAGGTTTTTAACCCAATCCAGATGTGTCAACATTACGAACAAGTTTCAACTTAAGGATGAGTAGGTTTTGAGTGAGAATGTGGTTATTTAGCATTTCCCGGGGCATTAATATAAGGAAAGAGCTGACTGTTTTAGGGATGTGTGCTGTTGAAGAGGTACAGCATGGTTAAATCCTTGTCTGTTTAGTTGGTTGATTTGCGTCAAACCTATGGCCCTTGACGTTCTTTCTATCTCTACAGGAAGCATTTCTCCACATTGAGGATTCTCCTACGACAGTAGATGCATTAAGATCTGGATTTTTTCGCCTGATTTAGCCCATAAGAACAATGTATTACAGAATAACCAATATGAAGACACCTCAATATCTGAATACATATACACTGCTCCGTCTGAATTAACGTGCCTTTTCTGTTCATTTAGTTTTTGAGAAACAGTTTTAGAAGTTCATGTAATGATATAAATCAACTCCTTTTTCTTGTTTCTGTTTTTTCAGGTTCAGGGCTGTGTATCACCATACATGTCGACAAATGTTTTGTCTACAAGCTGACTTAGACGCAGTTGTTTGTAACAAAAGAAACTTTCTACCTGACTTGTTTTATTACAGTTATCCTACTAAAGCTGTTAAGAAGCTGTTCAAGAAGGGATGCGCCGAATGTAGACGGGTAAACTACCTGTTTTATGTGGTTCCTTTACTGTTTAATATTTCTGCAGGACTTGATGCTAATGTTTAATGACTACTAAACAATATAGCGCAAACTATGGTTGTTCAAGGACTTCACTTAATGAAAAAGCCGATACTTACTACATAATATCAGTTGGAGTTCAATACGTTGAAACTGAACATAGTTTCAGCATCATCAGGTTTTGTGGCAAGATTCTGCATGTTCATGTGAAACTTCACCCGCTTTTTAGCCCATCCTATTGCTGCTTTTATCCTTGTAGCAAAATCGATCCCAAGTTTAGAGAAAACCCGCAGGTGGATTTTCAAAGTATTATTGAATAAGATGAAATGCCAAAGCTCCCGCTCTTGTCTGGTTGAGACTTGAGATGCAACACACACACACATGCATGCATACGCGCGCGCGCACACACACACATATAATCTTTCAACGTCACCTGCATTATTCTACTACAGAAACGACTCAATTTATGAACATGAGAGTATCATAGATCTCATATGTTTTGTAATTGTATAGCTTTCAGTCCTTGTGAAAAATATCAATACAATATTAAGCTACAAATGAAAACCTCTCTTGGACACATTTTCATCTAACATCGCCTTGCCAACACAAAAATATTGCATCTGTCCATAGAGATGCAAATGGTCGATACATATATACATACATACATATATATATATATATTGTCTGGAACAAGAGACCACAAAAAGAAAGGGAGAGTAGGTTGAGGAGCTAGAGTAAAAAATGAAGGCATTGGATTTGGCTGCAGGCAAACTTGAGATAAAAAATAAATAAAATTTCTTCGTTTAGTGTTCCAACTTATGGCTATTTTTGTTGTCGTCTGTTTTAGAAGTGCCTTTTGCTTTGTAAAGTACGTGAATTTGTGTCTTTGTATCTCTTTGATACGGAGGTTTGTTATGTTGCATTTTGTAATTTGCTTCTCCATTTTTTCTATCAAAACATGTGCTAATTCAGGGCTGCAAGCAGGAAATGATTTATAATAATTATTATTATTATTAAAACACCAGATCAACTAAAATTAATAGAAATCTTGAAGAGGGGCTAATTATGAAATGTCATCATAGTTCAAGGTTATTTTATCTATAATCTCTTACCTATATATTATTATTATTATTATATTTAAAAGATCCAAGGACTTTTTAGGTCATGCCTTCAATGCTTGTCATGTGGTAGTCACATAATCGTCATGTGATGACTACATCATCGTCATGTGGATTTTTTTCTTTTGCCTATTCTGCATACGCGAAGCTTGTGTCATTCAACTAGTAACCTTTAAAAGCATGAATAGACACTTCTATAGTGCTTTTTTGTCACTCATCCCAATCTTCCCGTCACATGGTAATTTTTATTTTCTATTTTTACTTTTCTTTGTTTGTTTATTCTGTGCACAGAGCATGTAGTCGTCAATTAATATATATAAAAGTGAAAATATAGTGTCAAAAAATTATTAATTTTTTGACTCCAAATAAATTATTAATTTGTCTTCCAAAAAAGATGGCTTTTTCCCTTTTATATAGCTGGTTGTAGAGTTTGCATGGTAGACCGTTATTTCAGGTACATGCACACCGTAGCTTCCTTTCCCAGATCATCAACCTCAATTTTCTGCCAAATCAAATTGACCAAAAATAGCAACATCAATCCCACCACCCAAAATTCTCCCCCCAAAAACCTTGACATTTTGACCCCCAATCCAAACTCTCTCACACCCGTCTCTCTCGTCGTCATCGTCGTCTTCCTCTGCCTTCCTTTCAGAAACACCGCACCATAGAGAAGAAAGGTCATGATCTAGGTCGTCCAACACCACCACCACGACGGTCATGATCTTCTTGCTCAACGACCCTTTTGCCCAACCAGCATAACAACCCGAAAAATCCCAAGAAAACAGGAAACACAATGGCAAAGCGTTCATTCAGTCATTTCGTCGAACAGGAGGTGGGCAGGTCCCGCACTTCGTGCTCTACGCCGTCCTGGAATGGATCCTGATCGCCCTCCTCTTCGTCGACGGCTTCCTCGCCTTCACGGCCAACGGGTTCGCGAAGCTCTTCGGGCTGCAAATGCCGTGCCTGTTCTGCACCCGCATCGACCACGTCTTCGTCCACCGCGACCGCAACTTCTACTTCAACGACTCCGTCTGCGAGTCCCACAAGAAGGAGGTCTCCTCCCTCGCCTTCTGCCACAACCACAAGAAGATCTCCGACATCCGCCGCATGTGCGAGTCCTGCCTCCTCTCCTTCGCGACGGAGAAGGAGTCCGACTGCGACACCTACAAGTCCCTCGTCGGAATTCTCCAGAAGGACCTCGAGTGCTTCGTCGACTACGACCACGACCATGGCGGCTTTCCGGCGGCGAAGACCGTACAGGAGGACAGGAGTGAGGGTGTACGGTGCTCGTGCTGCGGGGAGGCGCTGAAGAAGACGACGTCGGCGACGAAGAAGGCGTTGGGTGGGAATAATCCCAAGGGGGGGAGGCATAATTTGTTGTTCTCGCAGGCGCAGGCGCCGACGCCGTCGCCGAGGGCGCCGTTTTCGAGGCACCGGAGTAACGGCGAGCTCAAGCTTATGGCGGAGAATGAGTCCGATGTTGCCGAGTTTGAGAGTGGCTCGTCGCAGGAGAAATGTGAGTTATCCTTCAACATTCATGTTTTATGTTTGTTACTTGGAGCTTAAGCTACTAGTTTTGCTTTGATTTTTTGTTTTTGTTCTTCTGTGATAGAATATGTTGTGCATTTTTCTATACATTAAAAAGGTTAACACAAAAAAAATAAATGAAGTAAAATAAATTAAAACTAATAAAATCTGACGATACAAAATAGTATTACGATGTAAGACAATTTTTATATCTTATCAAAGAATTTTATAGTCTGGATACTAAATTTTTTAAAAAATAATATTAAAAGAAATCGATGATGTTGAACACCAATTAATAGAACGTAGGTTTAGAGATGGAGTCTACCTTTTATTATTAGCAAACATTATTTTGGACCCCCATTGAAAATATACATATATATACCTTAGAATGTTACAAAATTTAACTTCAGATTTCTATCAATTATTTTTGAACTTAAATTTTGTCCGCATAAATAGACTAGATTAATATGATAAAAATCTAAGTCATAATAAAATTGTGACATGAATAAAGATATTTAAATGCCATCTAATTTTCTCAACTATTAATTCTAGTCTCGTGTTTGGTACACACTTGACTGAATAAGTTGTCCACTGACCAGATATTCCAGTCCAATCATGCACCGAACACTGAATTACTTTTCTAGTCATCCAATCCAACAGTTTACTAAGCATAAGATAGTAAACATTTTTTTTTTTTGCCAAAAGGATAGAAATTTATATAGTCCCTCATAATTCTAGCTTGATTATTTGTGTTTTCTTTTCTTTTCTTTTCTTCTAACATGATTTGCATGAATTATTCGTGACATTTTACTAAAACAATTAACACTAACGTAGTACATTGATTTTGCAATAGTGAGGGAAGATGTAAAAGCTGCAATGGCGCCGTTACTTGCAGAAGCTGATGACTTGAATGATGAATTAGCAAACAAGACCCCGAGTTTCGTTAAAGGAAACCGGTTTTTCGGAATCCCACTCACGGATTCAGCTTCAAACAGTCCGAGGCTCGGCATGAGGATCTCAAGGAAATCGCCGCTAGAGAGGACAGAATTGGCCTCAGAGTCCATGGAGGGGAATGCTAATCCAACAACAAACGACTCAGACGTAGACTCCATTTTGCATGGCTTGAAGAAGCAAGTTCGCTTGGACAGGAAGTCACTGATGGCCTTATACATGGAGCTGGACGAGGAGAGGAGCGCCTCGGCTGTGGCTGCAAACAACGCGATGGCAATGATAACGCGGTTGCAGGCAGAGAAAGCAGCTGTGCAGATGGAGGCCTTGCAGTACCAGAGGATGATGGAAGAGCAGTTCGAGTACGACCAAGAGGCCCTGCAAGACACAAACGAATTGCTCATCAAGAGAGAGGAGGAAATCAAGGCTTTAGAGACCGAGCTCGAGGCTTATAGAGAGAAATACGGGTGCTTCAAGGGAGAGGATGGTGCTGATAATGATGACCAGCCTAAAACACTTTCATACTACTCCGACAGCGGAAGAACCGAAATAGGCAGCTCCCCTGTGAGCTTCGACGACAGAGAGGCTAACGGGGAATTCGGGCACGATTTCGACGAATCTGTCTCATCGCCAGTGGGGAATGGATGTGAAAATGGCATAGACAATGAGATAGGTAAAAGAAAAAACGTGGATACACATTTACAGAAGAAATTACTAAAATAGAAAATCCATAAAAAAAAAAATCCGAATTCCAAATACTAACATATTTGTTGTTAATTTTGAATGACAGAAACGAGCCTCCCATAAAGTTGGAAAGAGCGGAAGATGGGCGTCTGATTCAGAGTAAATATGATACCAAAATCATAGAGAGCTACATTGTACAGCTATTTTTCTTGGCAACGGACAAGAAGTGATAGAGGTTGGTTTCATGGTGTTTCTTTTCGTAAGGGTTGGGATGGTCTCCTTTTAACAGCGACGGTCTGTGACACTTTTTGCTTTCTTTTTGTGTGGAATTATAATTAAGAATATATATACCAAAAAGGAAGGAAGATTATTATTAGGAGCTTTCTTTAACAAGGGTTAGTAACGCACGTTTTTGAACATTAAATCACATCAAAATAAAAATAGAACACACAAAACAGATAATTTCTATACAAAATCTTATCAAAATGGTATTTTAATTTTCGTACCTTGTAATAGAATTATCTTTGTTACCATATCATATGTAAAGATTGGAAAATTTGTGACTACCAAGTTTCGAAACCTTGTAAAGTGTTCTCTTACCCCTAGAAAAGACCAAATTTTTTAAAGCGTGTAAGGGATTCAGATGGGTGTAATGATTATTGCCAATTGTACCTATGTTTAACAACAATAACTTTGACTAGGGAATCGAGTATATAACCTTGTTTTTAGTAAATAACAACTCAACACCGGACAAAGTGGCTTAAATAAATCCTTTCTAAAAGCACCTTCCCAAAATCGCATTATGTTTCACATTATTATATATATTACAAAACTTCCAATAACAATTTATTTTTACCCTATGATACATATTGTTGTTTTAGGTATTGATTGATTTTTCAACGATCTATGACTGAAAGCATTTTTAGGTCAAACATTGCAATTTTCTAATAAGAACACTCAGAAATCAGACTATTAAAAAACTAATTTAACCACTAAAATAACAAATTTTTAATGTGAATACTATTAATCAGATCGTTAAAAAATTAATACAACAACTGAAACAATAATACCTATTGATATGACAAAAATACAATCCTGTCATAAATTTTTCCCATGTAGATAGCTTCTATACATTGATATTTGTAAACTTAAAAGGAGAAGGGCAAACCTATAACCACATCACTAATTGAGGGAGAATAATACATATAACAAAACGCTTTTAGCTTTATTAGATAAAACTTAATTGAACTTTTCAGAAAATCCATAATTCATTTAATTTCTCAAATAGCATTAAAACATATACGTCTTCTAACTAGCAACCATAGTTTTTTTTTTAAATAAAGAATGCAACTAATTGTGAAAGATAAAATTGTTATTCTTGTCTTCATGAGCCTTTCTAATACAAGACAGAGGCATCTCTGAAACTATAACGGCAAAATTCTATAAACTCATCTGAACTTGACAAGGGAACGATATTAACCAACATAACAATGATACCAACGTTTTTTCTGTTTCTTCCTCCTCAATTAAACACCAAAACTCCTTTTCTTTTTTTTCTGCAAAGAATCTACAAAAACACGACACAACACAACAAAAATTGCGAATGTTTGGAAAGTTAATGGGATGGGAATTACAAAAAATAGTCCGGCGTTCTGCGACTAGTATCAGGCTCAACCTGACGCGGTGCTGGGTCGAACTGAAGGAAATTCTGCTCCATATTCTCTCCAATCTCAAGAATTGCGGCCATGTTTCCACATCGGTAGCAATAGTTTGGAGCGCTAAACACTGTGACAACATTCTTCTCCTACAAATATAGTTCAACAAATCACAACACAAACGTACTCCAGAAGCACAAAAACAAAGAAAGTATTTTGCGTAAAACTCACTAACCTGACACCAATTATAGCCTTCCATGACAAGCTGGTGAGCTCTCGAAATAAGAGTGAGCCCATTAGTGTGGTTAAACTGGGCAGCAATATCCTGCCCAAATGTGTATCCTGCACCCCGAGGAGAGATTCCCCAACCACAACGATCATCCGGGTCCGACCACAAAAGATCACACATTGGACCCTCATGAGGAACCTACTCCATGCAACGAATGAACAAAAAAAGAAGAGATTAAAATTCCAAGGCAACATACATACAGTAATGAAAAGAATACTTAATGAACTAAGATTGGTAAACTTTCCTTATTTACTACTAGAAAACTGTTTGTTTACCTCCTGTATCCTGTCCAGAGCACGGATGTTGTCTAAAGTATCTAAAGAGGGAGAGAGCCCACCATGCAAGCAGAAGATCTACATGTGAAAACCCAAATGCTTGTGAAATGAGATAAAAGGAAGACAACGTCGAAATGAAAAACTACAGAGAACAAACCTGACTCTCAATCAAGGCTGTAAGGGGCAGGTAATCAAAAAGGTCAGTGAAGTACTTCCACACATTAGCATTTCCATATTTCCTTAAACACTCGTCATAAAAACCATACCTGAAAGCAAGGGGGAAAAAAAAGGTATTGTCTTGATTACTTTCAACGCATCAGGTCAACACTCGTTTTATTTGGAAAAACAAACAGAACTCTCAAAATAGTAGCTTCATACATGATTAATCGCCACTTAATAGGAAAACAAGTTATATGTGTTACCATAATGAGCCAAAAAGGAGTGGGTTTATTCTTTAAGGGTACTTAAATAACAGAGTGAACTTGGAAAGAATAGTCTTACACTTGAGTTATTTGCCGGCTTTCATGATTTCCTCTCAGAATTGTGATTCTATCTCTATAACGTACTTTCAGAGCTACGAGAAGCGTGACAGTCTCCACTGAATAGTATCCTCGATCTGTATAAGTTGAAAACACATATCGAAATCGTTGAAAACTTAATAAAACCTTCAAAACATTTCACGAGTTCAGAGTACGCATTCATAAATTAAACCCTTCACATGGATAAAGGTATTCTCTGAGTTGCAACAGAACTATAAGAAAAACATTTCACTCTAGACCAGCCATGAGTAGTTGAGAGATGAGTTCTGAATCTGGATTTTTGGTTGATATTCACATCTTCTATCGAACCTTCCAACCTCTACCCAGTTCCCGCGATTAGAATACCCTATACATTTCCCTTAAATGAAAACAGAAAAAGGAATCCCCGGGACGAAACTTACTTATCTAGTTGACTTGTCACTAGAAAGGAAAATCATAAAATTTTAACACAAGCAAATGCATAAGAAAAATTCATCTTCAAATCAAGAAAAATAAAGACACATTACCAGGCTTCTAATGTTCTAATTGCTACCAAACCTCAATGAGAGCTAGTTTCTTACAGCTTCTTCGGCAATAATATGTAAATTCGTGCTTGTAAAAGCTTCATTTCTACAGTTCAACTATTCCTCGTCATCATTTCAATATGAATCCCCAAAATAGGACTTCTAGAATCACCGAATTCGTTAATTTCTCAAATCCAGAAGCTAAATCAGCTTCGGCAAATTGCATTTCTGCACAAATCTCCATATCTTCCAAGAAATCGTATAAAATCCGAGCAAAAAGAAAGAAAAAGAGTGTCGAATCCGGAGAAAAGCGAATCGATCGAGAGACTGACCTACGTAGTCGCCCATGAAGAGGTAATTGGTATCGGGAGCGCTGCCGCCGATCCGGAAGAGCTCGATGAGATCGTGGAACTGGCCGTGGATGTCGCCGCAGACGGTGACGGGGCACTTCACCGGCTGCACATTCCACTCCTCGACCAGGATCGCCCTCGCCTGCTCGCACAGAGTCTTCACCTCCGCCTCCGCCAGCGGCTTGCACTGCATCAGGTGCTCGATCTGGCGGTCCAGATCGGAATGCGATGGCGGCATCGCTCTCTCTCTTTATCTCTCTCTCTCTCTCTCCCCCCTCGGCGGTTTTTCTCGATCCGTACAGGTGAGGCTCAGGTCATAGTCGTTGGAGAGTGGCCGGAGACGAGAAGAGGAAGGGGATTAGGGTTAGGCTTCGGTGATTTTGAGGAGAGAGAGAGGGAAGAGAGAGAGAGAGAGAGAGAGAGAGAGAGAGAGGAGGGAGGAGCGAGAGTGGGCTTGATTTTTGGGGGTCTCCGAAGAAGCTCTCAATTTTTTGTTGCAGGTAAGAGAGTGAGAGAAGAGAGAGAAATGGAGATCTTACAAGGATTGGTCCCTTATGTTTTGTGTATTTACGTTGTTGTCTTTTTCTTTTTGGAATTTTATATTTCTATCCCAATGAAAGAATTCAAACACATACACTACAACTATGAAATGAGCAAACATGCTGTTTTATTATTTTTTTTTCTCTGAAAAAAAAATGATATATGGATAAAGGATGACGTATCCAAATAATCTTAGAAAAAGGAAAGTCCTTGACGTGATATATGGATCTCTATCAAAGTAAATTGTTTATATATTTCAACTACATAACGACAACGACTTGAACCCAATTAAAGTAAGTATCTTACCACCCCACCTATTACTCCAAGCTACATGTTGTGTTATGTTACTATCCCAAAAAAAAGTCTCATAGATGTATAGGACTCTTTTATTTTTATTTTTTTTTTTTTTAAATCACATAGAATTAAAAAAAAGTAACTAATTGTATATTTAATCTAATGATAATTATATATTTAACACTACAAAATATGTAAAGTTTAAATTCTTCATCTTTAAATTCATAAAGAAGAAAAGAACTCAACTTAACGCACGAACAAACTTTTTTTCTTTCTTTCTTTACCTTAAATTATGGTCTTTGTTAAATATGCTGTTGTTTTAACAAGTAACATATTACTATTTGTTGTTCACACCTCATCCACAAAGAAAACGACTCTTAAGAAAACGACATTTTTCCTCTATACGTGCTGCTTTTATACCAGTCTATATCATAGATTGCATTTGGTAGTTTATTGAAATTAAATATCTACATTCAAATGTAGAGTTTAAATTGTGTATTAAAATGAAATAAATATTTGGTTAGCTTTTATTAAAGTAACACTTAAATAGTGTAGATAGAAAATTTAATGTGGTATAGATTTTTAAGAAGTGAAATTTTAAATTTAAATTTAAGTAGAATTACATGCTAATTATTAAACAACTTATTAGAAATACAAGTCAGTCAATTAAAAAATGTCATGAAATCCCCCGCTCTTCGGGGATGTCCTTAGCGACGAGGAACATGTACTAGGATGTATGTGCGACTCGATCAGATCATAGATTAGGTCAAAAACAATTGATTCAGTATAAATGATCAGTACCAATGAATATGATAGAATGAAGATCACCGTTTACTATACGATACAAAAAAATTAAATATAGATAAAAATTTTAAAAAGATCTATCATACCTTTCTATTGTATAGTAAAACATTAAAAAATATATATATATATGCGTAGTTTGTCGCTAAGAGTTTAATGTCGTCAAAGTTAACAACCACATGCCGCTTATGTTGTTCAGAGTTGATATTTCGATGCCTCCATGTAAAGAAAAACGACACATGGTTTGTTTTTTCAAATTTGTCGTTGGCAGTTTGATGTCATCCAAAGTAAACAAACGCCGTCTCTCCTCAATGTTTTGTGTAGATTTTGATGTCGTCTGATCTAAACAAACTGCATGTCGCTTGTTGTTTAGATTCGTCTCTGAAACGATGACAGTTCCCTTATTTTATTTTATTTTTGTGATGCCGTTTGTTAACTTAGAAAATAACAAAGCTTAAAAGAAAATCTTTAGTTTTAGAAGCAAAATTATATGATAGAAAATGATGTTTTTGTAAAGATTAGCTGCTAACATTTCTTCTGAATTATAGTTTTAATAACACTTATTACTCAAATTCCAAAACGTAACATTTATTTCCCGCGTGTGTTGTGTTTTTTTTAGACAATTAAATTAGTGAAAATCTTTCTTAATCATATAAAAATTAAAGAAAAATAATAAAAATAAATAAAGTTAAATAATTAATTATTTATTTTTCATAGAGAGTGCAAAATATGAGGAGGCATGTGAGAGAGTTGGTGGTGGCTCTGATGACCAAACCTCTTCTCTGCGCTTCACCACCACCACCACCACCAATATCACTCTACTCCTCCAACTCTCTTTCCATTCTCCGACGACCACCTTCCTCCTTCGCAACCATGATAAACGACAACAAAAACAACAACAACAACAATATCAAAAACGACAACAGCCAAGAACTGGAGGCCATTTTCAAGCAGAAGAAGCTCGTCAGATCCAGAGTCCGCAAGGCCCTCAAGGCATGGAACCCTCCTCCGATCCCACGAAGGCAACCCCATTATTAGTCCCTATTAGCTTTCTATGCTTCGTTTCGGTTCAATTTTCAGATATCTGAAATGGGTTTTTTGTATGTGCATATATATATTTCAGATAATGCGGTTCAGGATTTAGTTTTGGGAGCTCCGTGGTTTAAGTCTTCTCAAAGATTGTGTGCTTATATCAGTTGCAGTGCTTTGCGTGAAGTTGATACCTCCAAATTGTTGTCCCAGATTCTGGAAAATCCAGCCCAAGGTTTTGTTTTGTTTTTGTCTTTTTTTTTTTTTTTTTTGTCAGGTAAAAGTTGATTCAGAATTCGATTTTGGGTTGCTTTGAATTGTTGCCAAATTGTTATTCTTTTCATTGTATGAAACTATGACAACAAGGAATTTATCTTACTTTACCGTTGTTACGCCATTTTAAACTATGAAATCGGGACAGTCGTTAAAGGCAAACCTGGTGTTGTTATTTTTGGTAGAGTGTTTACGTTTATTAATTAATTAATTTATTTATAAATATGTTGAAGATGGTAATGTGGAAATGAGGAAGAAGAAGCTGTATGTTCCAAGAGTGGAGGACAAGAACAGTAACATGAGAATGCTACATATCTCGCGCTTCGATGATCTCGTTGCGAATTCGATGGACATTTTGGAACCAGCTCCAGTGGATGGTGATGGAAATGAACGTGAAGATGGTATACTTTTCCTTGCTTTGAAGTATACTAGTGGCAAATGTTGTGTTTAGTTTCTAATTCGACTATTAGAAGTATTTCAAAAACTAGACTTGTATGCTTGGTTGGATTCGATGGCTTTTAAAATCTTGTGCACCTGTTTGGTAACGATATTTGGATGTGCTTGACCATAGACTATAGCATATGAAAAAAATTGCGAAAAACCCATTTTGGGTGTGAAAGAACAAATGCAGAGACTTGAAAACATCTTAATGTTATATGCAAATTTTACAAAGAGTCTTAGAGTCATACTTGAATCCAGAATTTGAGCACTTATCTTTTTCTCTGAGGTCCCTTGTTTTCAAAAAGATTCAAATATTGTAAGTTTTAGTCCAAATCACAAACTAAGTGATCTTCTATGCACCTTCCTTTAGCAATTTCCTTGCTTTAACAATAAAACCAACGGTAAGACTTATTGGCGTCAATAAAGTATTTAGAAGTCTATATATTTGATCTTGTAGAGATAATGGGTGGACAACTTTTAGAATGTGCACAAGACCGCATAGGAAGCTATTTTAGACTAATAAGTTTTTGTAACTTGGATTTGAAAACTACGAACTCATGATATTAGCATATCATTACTCCGTGATTTGTCGGGGAGTCTAAGACAAGACTGTGAAAAACAAAAATGATTAATTGTAGGATTGGCTTATTGCCTATGCGCTACAGAGTTGTGATAAGATTGATGCTTGTACTTATAAAATCTCTTTCAATGCAGTAATGCAGGCAAATGAACCAGTTGATTTGTTCCTTTTACCTGGTATAACCTCTTTTCTTGTTTTCTTAATTATTCAAATACTTGCACAAATAACTGTAATTGTTAATTGCATTTGCTTGTATTTTTACTTCCAGGGCTAGCATTTGACAGAATGGGAAGACGCTTAGGTCGTGGTGGAGGGTATGATTACAGATATTTTTCCACATAATGTTTTTTTACAGTTTCTCAAATAGTTTAGTCTAAGTTGACTATAAATGTAATTCGATCATTGTAGAATTTTCTGCAATGCTTTTTTTTCTCTCTCACACACACATGTAAAACTCGGAAGCCGAAGCTTTTCTTTGTTTGGGGATATGACTAGCTGTGTTCTGTGAAGTAAAATTTAACTTCTTGTTCCATTAATAACACAATATTTGAAATTTTTTGGCACTAACACTAGTGCTTGTTAAAAATGTTGCAGTTATTACGACACCTTCATCAAGAACTACCAAGAGCTTGCAAAGGCAAGAAATTGGGAGCAACCCCTCCTTGGTACGTGCAATTACGCTCTTTCATTTTAGTACATACTTTCTGTATGAAAGTGATTTCACATGATAATTTTGGTACTTTACTGGAAAACCTTGTGTTATGTCGTTGCAGTTGCGCTCTCGTATTCCACACAGATAATGGATGAGGGAGTTATACCGGTCACTCAGAATGATGTTCCGGTGGATGCTCTTGTGTCCTCAGCTGGTGTGATTCCCATAAGTTCAGCTGCCTTAGACAGGTATCTCCCAAGCAAATACTCTTTTTTATTATCGTTGTTCTGATGGTTTTGGCTTTTCTTATTTTATTTTTCTCTTCTTTTGGTGTAATTCGCTGAACAATTGCAGAATGAAGGTCTGAAATTGGACCTCACAAATCAACCTGAATACTTCCCTTTGATGGGATCCTTACAAAGTTGGAGCTTTGGCCATCCATCACATCGGTACGCGGACAAGAGATGATCCGATTATGCTTGAGATGCAGGGATTTATGACCGATTTTCTTTTTATAGTTGAAACTTGAAACGCCAAGATACTTCCACAAGTTTGTATTTGACATGACTAATAAGCTATACATACTCAGATTCGAGATACAGCGTTTCTGGTTTATGAAAATGCCACTCAAAACTTTACTATTTCAATAAATGTGATTTCCTTTGTAACATCAATTCTATATGCGAAGTTGCTCTAACTAAACTTTTTCATGTTGTTTCCTTTGAAGCATTGATCCTTTGTGTGAAGTTGATTTTCGTCTTTTTGTTTTTCATCTTTTAGAGCCTATTTGGTCAGAGGGAAAAGTGGAAGGAGATATAGGAACAATATGGGGATTAGCGGAAGGATTTTTGAACATATGGTTATTTGTTTGGAATGATTGGAGCAGGGAATGGTTTTACATGATAGATTCAAAATCCTTTAAAGAACTTCAATTTTGATTCATCTTTAATTTAGAGGGATTCTTGGATGGATGGAACTTATAGTCTTTATCGTAGTATGGTGTCAAATTTCTTTGTTACTTTCTATTGTCGAATGAAAATGTAGTTGTACAAAGACAATCTTTTCTTCTCCCTCTGTCGTATCTTTATACCGAAAAATAAAGGGATTTTTGTTTTCTTGCCTTCACCTAAGAAAAAAGGAACTGTCTGCCTCTCTCTTCATTCCCTTCATCTCGCCTTGGTTATCCAACTCTTCCTCATTATTTTCTCTCCCATTGTACCAAACAACGTCTAAGGTTCCTCTACTTTCGTTTTGTTTTATGTTTCATTTACCTTTTTGACACAAATGGGAGTTCCCATCTATCCTTCTCTCTATTTCATGCCTGCCCTTATTCAAACCTTGCTTTCGCCCGTTGCCAAATCCGAAAGGGCAAGCCAAACAATTAAAAAAAAAAAAAAAAAAAAAGCCAAACAATAAAAATAAAAAAAAGGGGGATTCACCATAAAAATGCGACGTGTTCTAGTATTTGCATTAACGTATAGGTATCTCTGTTTATTTTTCCACATGACATAGGAGTAATAGTGGATTTTCCTTAGAAAGTACCTGTTAATTGTTAGTTTCCAAGCCGCCAAACAACTTGGTCGTTGAGAAAGTTTCCACCTTAGGAGGTAATCACTTATGCAATGTAACTTCAGAGATTTCAAACTTCCAGAATTACCTCTTCAAAGTTACAAGGAATCTAATCTCCTGGTCACCAACCTCCAAATCGCAAGATACTCAGAGCCGGAGTGAATTTAGACCGAAGTTAAGGAGCCGAACATCCCCACCACTGCGCCAGTTAGCACGATGGTGTTAAGTCGTGGTTGTGGAAGCTAAAGCATGTCATTGTCATTGAATATGTCTTTTGATTGAAAACATAAGACAACTGTCCAATGTAAAAATGTTCCCATGCGTGTTTTTTTTTTCTATGCTTTGGACCACGTCCATTGGAAAATATGTCTTTTTGGTGCAAGATGTTGTCAAAGACCCAACTAAACCACAATCCATTTTCCACGCAAACGACTTTTTCTGCCATCACCAATAATATCAAACTCTTATCTATGTTGATTTTTTATTCACAAAAAAAAAATCTATGTTGATTTTTTTTTTCCGGGTCAGTCAATAAAAGAAAAAAAATTATGTTTCTTGCTGTCGTTGTTTTGCTTGTTTCTTAGGAAACCCTCAAAGCCCAGAAAAGTATTCATAGTAATGGTGAAAAGAACAACTATAAATACCAACTTCTTCAACTTGCTAAACCAAAGAAACACCAATTAGTTTCTGAAGGCAAAGAAAAATCTTTACATACAGCCATGGTTAGCTCATCAAGCTCGGGCTACGGCCTTCTATTTTGCTTGCTAATCTTACTGCTCGTTCCTTTCCGTTCTCATTCAGCCGACCCTGATCCGTTGCAGGACTTCTGTGTGGCGAATCTAACCGCTACTTTTTCGGTTAATGGCTTTCCATGCAAGCCTGTCTCAGCTGTCACTTCAGAAGACTTCTTCTTCAATGGACTGAGCGTAGAAGGGAACACGAGTAACGTCTTTGGAGCCACTGTGACCCCTGCGAATGTCTTTTCCTTCCCCGGTCTCAACACTCAAGGGATGTCGATGAACCGAGTTGACTTTGCCCCTGGGGGTCTGAACGCTCCCCACTCCCATCCTCGCTCGAGTGAGATTGGGGTGGTGATCGAAGGGAAGCTCCTCGTGGGGTTCGTGACAACAGACAACGTTTTCCACTCCAAGGTTCTGACTGTGGGACAGATGTTTGTGATTCCAAGGGGACTTGTTCACTTCCAACAAAACGTCGGAGAAGGAAAGGCTCTTGCCTTCACCGCCTTCAACAGTCACTTTCCCGGGGCCGTTGTGCTGCCCATAACCCTCTTCGCTTCAACACCACCGCTACCTAATGAAGTGTTGACCAAGGCCTTCCAAGTAGAGGATCAAGTGGTCAACAGCATAAGATCCAAGTTTGGTGCTTGATTTTACTCGTCTGAGCATGAAAGATTTCCCTTTGTTTTGGAAAATTTGTTATGTTATTCTCTGAATTGTTTCTCTCTTAGTCCTTGGTATTTCTTATGCTTTTGTTGTATGCCCTCTTATTTTCTTTTGTAAGTCATCCCTCTATGGTGGTCATTATTGATTATTGATTACTAATTATTAAGTATTAATTACTATTTTATTATTTACTTGAGCGTCTCTGCTTTTCAAAGGTATTATATACATACGTATTTATGTGTATATAAATTTACTCTTTTTTTGGGCTAAATTTCAATGGACTATAAGGGTAGAAGTTGAAATTTCCAGATAATTCTGAGAAAGTGAATACTCTCCGCATGACATATGTATCCCTTACGAAGTGGATTGTCCATATATCTCGGTCAATGCAGTGGTGACGACTCAAACCCAAGCATTCAGCGAGGAGAACGAACACACTATCAACCCACCTAAGGAATGTTGGCATATATATGAAGTAACTTCGAGGGTAGGGAATTCGAACTCTAAACCTTGTAATGGAATCAGATGTAGAATTACTGTTATTTTAAGCCCGCAACTATCTCTTAAGTATTAAATAATAACTTCAGTTAACCATAATCAATGATGTACTTTGTGAAAGCGCAAAAAAAAAAAAAAAAAAAAAAAAAAAAAAAAACCAAACCTCTTGTAAGCATAGTTTTATAAGTTTGAACAACTGAATCCACTACTACCAAATTTTTTATATAGGTACAAATACAACAATGAGTACAAAGTATCTAGTCAGATGATACATGCATAGAGATTAGATGGAACTCTACTTTCTTTTGTATTACAATCATAAGAATGGTGATACATTGAGGATTTAAAGGAAAAAAAAAAAAAGAACATATTTCAGAATCAGATATAGAATATCATTAAACAACAAGTTCCTAAATATTTAGGGAAGAACTTACGAATGTTGGCCCGGGCTTACGTCGGTCTTTCAAAACTACCACCAACCTGCATGTGCAGCCATTCGGGGGGGTGCGAGCCTTGAGCGTACTCCCTTGGTGGTGCTTGCAACCAAATAACAATCCTGCAGCATCAAATGCCTGCACACCAAGCTGAGACAGTTTTTCAACCGGTAAAAAATCGCGTTGCAGAACAAAAATTGCCTTAATAAACTACTCCAAAGACATCCAAGATAAGAAAAAATTATTAAAACGCTTGTTCGTCTAGAAATCTCATAAAAAATAAATAAAAAATTTTTCATAAGGATATTAATTTCCATCTAGGAGCATGGAAAAACATGTCCACATCCCATAGCAGTTCATTGGCTCTCATCAGTCAACAAAAGTAGAGCAGTTAAAGCCGCGAAGAAAATTTTGTACCATGGAAGAGGCAATTCAACGATTTACTTTGGAAAAAGAAAATAAATAAAAATACGATAAAATAGATGGTATCCATTTTCGAATACAGTTTTTCGATATTTTCCTATGATTCAAATTGTCAATACTCGGGCCCCAAGGATAAAAAATGTTTTCTTCATATTCTTTCCCAGGATCAAATTCAAAGACCACTAAAGACATAAATTATTATCCTACTCATCCTCGGGCTTTAGACTTGTATGTCTTGGGACCTAATTTTCTCGTGCATTCCTTGAATTCTCAATGTCTACGAATAATGAATAAGAACTGTATTCAATCATAAGCCCTTCGACCGAATTAAGAAGTGAGTTTAAAAACCATCATGTCTCCCTTCCGAGAAAAGCAAAGAAATGGATAATTCAGTGTGTATATATTGGAAATAACTTCACGTGCACGGAGATTTCCTTACATCTTTTGACGGAAAGCCTTCAATGGTAGGGCTCAAATTCATCCTTGAATTTACTGTTTCAAGCTTCATCGACAAGAACTATTAAAAGGAAAATAAATTCCCAGTTAATCAGGCAACAAACGTGTTTGATGATAGAACAAAAGAAAATTAAGTGGTACGAGTGCCCTGCCGATACCTCAACTTGGCGTTGCAGTGATTGGATGTAATTAATTATCTCATCCAGGACAAGTGCTTTCCCAATAACCTAATCATAAAAAAGCATAAAACTACAAGTAAATTTATTGTGCACGATACTAAAGTGAAGCTGTAACTTGAAGCTTTAAGAAATATAAAAATTTAAAATTAAGCTGCAAGTTGAAGCCCTTTTGATCACATGGATTTAAAATAGATCCAAAACGTTAAAAAGTTAAATCCGAAACTTTATCTAGAAAAGACACTAGACCTATTATTAGTTTCCTGAGCTAAATTATATGGTATATACAAGCATTCGTTAAAGTAATAAAACAAAAGCAAACTAGATAATTCTTATTAAAAAAAAAAAAAAAGCAAACTAGATAATTAGACAACAAAAACTACCTTGTTACACCCAGGAACCAAATCTTGTAGAATTTTCATCCTCTCGCTAATTTTCTCTCTCCTTGCCTGCCAAAACAAGCATACCGGCACGCATGTTGGAAGAACGACTATATTGTTATGTGTTCACATTCATGCTTGATACGTAAAAGGTTCAAAACTTTTTTTCTTTGCAATCTGTAACTTCATTATCAGAAACTACAAGCTAGAGATGGCTTTTGGAGCATTACTCTCTCAGCTAGACTGTGACTATCGGTAGCTTGGCCCCTTCTCGCTCTGACGTGAATAAAATCTTGTTTAGGCGGCTCGGAAGGTTTCGTTGCTTGTTCAGCTGGCTTGTCACCAGCCACTGAACTAGCTTCCGCCTCAGCTTTCGGACCACCAATTTCATATTTTGATCCCACTAATTTCGTCCTTTTACCATTTGTGTTATTCTGTTCCAAAACAAGAGAAAATCAATAGAAACATCAACAAAAATATTAACGCAAAAACAGGACCAACAAAATCCAATCCTTGTCTGCTCTCATACATCTTAATTCTCTACAAGATAAGACAGATGCGACCTTGTTTCAGACAAGACATATTCATTGGTACCAAATTTCAACTCAAATGAAAAATAATAAAAGATTCTATAAATAGCTTAAAATGCCTTAATCACGAACAAAGAAACAACATATACCGATCAAAATCGACACAAAAACATCACACAAGATCCAAAATCTGAATCCTAAAGTGGCCAATGAAACTTTATTCAGCTAAGCATCTCATCACTCACTTGCCAATCGAAAAACCAAGTAAAAATTTTTCCTCTTTGACTAAAACCCACAAATAAATTCCAAATATTTATACACTTTAGTCATTTATCAAGAGAAACAGAAATGTGGGAAAAAATTCCACTTTTATCCAAGCAGACAACAGTTACTCGGGGAAAAAACACAGAATTGAGCCAGAAAATCATTATTCCTTTTGCCATTGTAACAAAAATTTAAAAGAAAGATAAAATTTTCCTCATAATTTACACCCACATACAATAATCTCTTAAATTTATCATAACTTAGATTCCAAACTATAAAACAAAAAAAAAAAACAAAAAGAAGCAATTTTCAGCCCCAGAGAACACAATAGAGCTGAAGAAAACAAGCAAAAAAGAAATTCAGCCCCCAAAATAAAAAAAATAAAAAAAATCCAAGAAAACGAACCAATTCATTGGCACTACTAGTGGAGACCATCTTGGAAGACTCGTCCTCGGGGCTCACATCTCTCCTCTTCCTTCCACCGCCGCCGGCGCTCTGCTCGGTGACAGTCGATTCCTCCATCGACCCATCACGATTCGCGGAGGTCTCAGCGAACCCAGCCGGGTTGGGGCCCAAATTGGCCACCCGGAGCCCCGACCCGGGCAGCTGTTCGGGTCCGAAGGGCCAAATCTCGGCGAGGCTGTAGGCGGCTGGGTTGGCGGCGGAGAATGAGGACTCGCTGATCAGTGGAGGATCCATTTTTGGTGCTCAGCAGTTGAAGGTCATAATCACGAAGTTCGAATTCGGAATTTGAGCTCTGTGTGACGTGCGGGGGAGTGGCTCTGGGTGGGTTTGAGCTGGTGCTGGGTATTTAAAGAGTGAATTGGAGGAGACAAAAGGAAAGATGGGTCTTTTCAGAAGAAAGAGATGTAGAGAGAGAACGAAGGAGGGAGAGAGAGGGAAAGCATTAATGGACGCTGATGAGAGAGAGAGAGAGAGAGAGAGAGAGGAGAGAGAAAGAGGAAGAAGAAGAAGAAGAAGAAGAAGAAGAAGCAGGGGAAGCAGAGAGTGATCCTTTTGGCTGGATTGTGGGGGAGGGGAAGGGGTGCGCATTGCGCCCCCCGCACTTTTTTACCTCTACCGGTTAAAGTAACAGGGCAAGAGGGTAAGTTTTTTTTTTTTTTTTTTCCCCCCTCCTCTTTATTTAATTACTCAAGGTTGTGTAATTTTGTTTTTGTTTTTGTTTTTTTTTTTCCGTTAGTAAGTTAGTTACAAAATGATACTAACTAACTAATTATATAGTCAAAAAATAATGTTAATTAGTGAATTTGGTATAAAAATTAAGATAAATGATTATTATAGTAATGATTTTAATATTTTAATGTCATTCTAGCTAAAAAAAAGTGATCAAAATTGTATAAATTTAAAAATTTAGTGACCAACCTAATTTATCATTTTTTTTATGTTTTTTTCGTTATTCTTGTGTGTGTCCTTGAACTTCATATTTATTTTCATTTTGTTCTTCAATTTTAATAATTCTCAATTTATCTCTTGAAATTTGAATTAGTATAAAATAAACCATTTGGTTAGAATTTTAATTAAAAATAAATGGAAAAAGAGAGGTAATTATAGCTAGGTGGTATTTTTCCGTCTATTTTTAGTAAAATCGTAACAAAATGGATTTAGCAAGATTAATTCATATATTTTTCATGAATTCTAATAAAAATTTAATAAAATGAGATTAAGTGAGATAACTTTAAAGTTCAAAAGACAAAATGAGTTTTTAAAATCTAAGTGGTAAAGTTTGAATAAGTATAAAATTTAGTGACATAAATGAGATGATATATATATATATATATATATTTAGTGGGGTAAATGAGAAGGGGGTGTTTGGCAACTGGGTTGAAAAATGTCCTGCTACGGTATTGTTTGAGAAGGTGGGCTTTTGTGAATTATTACTATAGGGACTATTATTGCTATTTCAATAGCAATGTCAGTTCTCGTCTCATTATTAGAATATATTCTTTTCCTGAATGAAAATAAGAATAAGAATCACATGAAAATGAAATGTTGTAAGAAAATAGTTTTCTAATCGAAAAAAAAAAAATGTAGGAAAGCATGACCAATGTAAGACAAGGAATCAATAGAATAAGTAATGTTTGTATTGAACTGTCACTATTTTTTGTCAAAAGACAAAAAAAAGTGTGTTGATTCAACTGTACCGTATAAATAATAAAAAAATTGGTAGTTTGAATATAATCTCAAGGGTTTATTAAGAAATTCAAACTTGATACTTTTCATTTACCAAACTATTTGGGAGCAAGTTCAATGTGCTTAAATTAAACTTCCACTTTGGCGGTTGTAAGAAATGGTGCTGTCAAGGTGGGGGTGGTTATTTTGGTAAGAAACATATTTGGTAATATGGTATTATCTTTTGTAAGACAAAGTTTTAGGACTAGTCTATAAATACATTCTAGGGGACCCTATTAAAAAGAAAAGAAAAAAAAAAAAGTGTATAAAGGGGATAGGGCACATCAAAAAAGGAAATGATTTTACTCGTTTTACTAACATTTAACGAGTTAAAAAAAAAATTAACAAGGACAATAATTCAGTGTATAGTTGTATAACCAACAATAACGTGAATTTACTTGTCAAAAAACCACATTTTTCGTTTGAGCTTTTACCATAGCATCTATTATTTAAATTATATGTAAAATTGTTTTTCAATTATTTGATTAAATTTTTAATGATTTAATTTATCAAGTTAAATCACATAATAGAGAACTGATTAAATCATGTATCAAATCATTAAAAAAATGATTTAAAAATTAAAAAGAAAGTTTTAGTCAATTATACAAAATAAACTGTCCATAATAAAACTTTTTCTTTTACTTTAATCTCTCAATCTCTCTAAATATGTAGATTTTTTTTTGTTTAAAAATATGGAATTCAAACCCTTTATCTTATAATAAAATCAATTTAAATCATTATTATATCTTAACAAAAAAAAATATCAACCTCTCTCTAAATATATACTTAAAAGGGTGTTTGATGGAGTAGTTTGAGTTGAATTTTTAAGTTTAAATAGTAAATTTTTTTGAATTTTTTTAATTTTCAGAAAAGATAAAAAAATTTTAAAAAAAGATAAAAATTTTTGAAAAAAATACAAAAAAAAATTTGAGTCGGGGAGTTTGGCTCCTAAGTATTTATTTTTTTGCCTTTTTCCTTTTTTTTTTTAATTTAAATCTTTTGGGAGACAGTAAAGAAGTGATATGGGGAGGCTTTATCGGAGGATCTAAAGATGATTGGACACAGACACACTCGCGGAAACATTAATTAACTTTGTACTCGCTTGCAAAAACCGCCACGTGTTGAAACTATTATTTCCGTTGACCGTCAACGAAATGGCAAAAAAAAAATGAATGGGGCGGCCCCACTGACAGTGCCACAGAAAACGGTGCGTGTTGAACCGTTCACGGCTGAGTCGTATGAAGGAGTGCAGTGGTGTCGAGACATGGGATCACACGCCTGACTGAGTGCATTGGACAAAGAGATCGAGGCGAGTGTGGGGTCAAAGGTTGTCTTTCCTATTATCCTACGCTTCTTTTTTTTTTTTTTTTTCCTTATTTATTTATTTATTTATTTTAGTCTGTTGACCGATCTCGAACGTAAGTTTTTAGTTACGTTTTTTTTTAATTAATAAAAATTATAATTAATTTTTAAAAATTAAATAATTTTAATTTAAAATTTTCACCTCAAATTTATATTTCAAATACATGTTAAAAACAAAAACAAAATTTTGAGATTAAAAAAAAAAAGACAACAATATTAGGGAGATCGAGATCATACATATATATATTGGTCATTTATAAAGTGGGTCTAATGTCATCTTGGATATTATGTTTGACAAGAATGGAAAAAAAAAAATAGAAAGGAAGTGTAAGTAAAATGGTAAGGTGAAGAAAAAGAAATATATATATATATATACATATTTTTATTTATGTTATTTGATAGAAACGAGAGTATGAGAGAAAAGAAAATATAAATTGATTAAAGTTAAAATAGTTGGGTATTTGTCAGGTTTTTTATATTATTTTATTTTTAAAGTTGGATGGATTAAGAAAAGGTAGATCTAGGATTTATAACTTCCTTTCTTACTAATTGCACCTCCCTTAAACAACCCAAAATTTCTTTTTCTTCTTCAAAATCCATTTTTTACCTCCAATTTCTTTCCTCTTCGTTTTCCACTCTACTACACATAAGCTTACACATTATTAAATTTGGACATGGTTGTAGTATTCAACGCTAATACTCTTACTCCTAAACATTTTCTTAAAAAAGAGAAAAAGGAAAAAAACAAAAAACAAAAAACAAAAAACAAAACAAAACAAAAGTTTGTCAACAAATGTATTTGGTAAAACAACAATTGGTGAAGCTTTGAAGTAAAAAATATTGGAGAATTGCATAGATGAAAAATGGTCTCCCCTTAACTTTCTATTCATTTATAATTGATTACATAGGTCTTTTAACCGTATTTTTACAAACATGACCTTAAATGAAAATGAGTACGATATTGACATGACATAACTAGTCTTATAAATGAAAATTGATCTAAAAAAAAAAAAACCTTATAATTTTTACATTAGTGTTACAAGTGGTTCAAAACTCATTTAGGATGAGACTAGAAAAGTGCAAACCAATGTCTTTTCAATATAAACTTAGAAACATAAGTTTTCTAATGAATTTAGATACAAAACGCAACAAAGCATTACTCAAAAAAAAAAAAAAAGTCTTAAAATGACAAATTTTTTTTATGCAAATAATTTCCTTGGAGAAGCTAAATCCTTTTAACGTAGGCATTCCAATAACAATGAAAGAGATGATGATAAAATACAAGGGACAAAAAACGCTTCCCAATTTGCTTGGGAACCATTCCCTATCCACTCATTTAAAGTTGTTATTACTATTGATGTAAAATACGGTTTCCCATCTCATTCTTGATAGAGAAAGACATAAAGCCAGCCATGTGTGGATAAAGGGATGGAGCTTGTGATAAAATAGTAAATGCACAAATTCTTTCCTAACTACCATTGGGGGGCAAAAAAAAAAAAAAAAAAAAAAATTCTATACTTGAATCTATCAATATTTGCTTTAGTTGCATTATACTCTATGACACATCTTAGTTTGTGAGATCTATGTTGTCATGAAAGAAACTTATGAATTGTTATTGAAATGAATAAAAAGAAAATGAAGCCTACGTTTGATAACAAAGTTTAACTCTAACTAAACTGTACTTTTTCATCTCAATTTTTTATTTTTTTTTCTAAAAAATCAATGAAATTTATAATTAATTTTTAAAAAGTCAACCAACTCAAACTTAAAAAAATTTTATCTTATCTCAAACTCAACTCAAACACCAAACAAACCCGGAGTAAAGCAATAGTTGTCAATATTACAATTCGGTTTCGGTTATCGAATTGAGACTTTTTTTTTAACATTGTTTAAAAAGTTTTATACAGTATTTTTTTCTCATAAAAAAGTTGTATTTATTTTTCAAACTTACGATGCAAATAAGAGCTTAATGTCTATTTTTTAAGATGAACCATGTAATTCAATGTCAAGCCGTTTGGATCACCATTTTGATATTTTTTTTTGATACTATTCAAAAATATTTTCACAATTTTTCTCTCATAAAAATTTTAATCTACAATTCAAATTTACTTTTTAAACCTGTGATATAAACGAGAGTTTATATGGTATCTATTTTCTGAATGTACTTTGTAATTCAATCTCAATTATTGGATGAAGAAAATAAACAATCTGAGACGTTGATATTTTGTAGACATTGTCCTATTTAGTGTGCCCAAATTGTTTAGCTGAAAAATGGTGCTCAAGTAAGCAAAGTATAAATTGAAGCCAAAAAGGTCACATTGCCCACTCCCTAGGATAGTTCCCAACTCTCGACTGGCTCCAATTCTTTCCAATCTAACCTGTCTAGTGATTTCACTTATAGATGACTGAGAGGGACTAGCCTCCTTTAATTTTTTTTTTTTTTTTTTTTTTGATTTGTGAACGAACTTGAAAAGACTTTTGGGGTGATTATAATGTTTTCAGAAGTGGTCTTGTTACGGGGCTTTTCGTTGATGAAAATGATTGAAAATATATTGAAATTGGAATCAGGTTTTTGAGATATAGATAGAATTACCCATAGGTCACTTTCTTGGTCACATCATTTAATTTGGAAATCCAGACAATAAGGGTAATATGCCTCATGCTAGTTCTCATAATTTTACATCAAATGTTGTGTCAAATTACATGTGACAGATAAAACCCCACAACAACACTAAAAAATAATGAGAGAGAGAGAGAGGAGTTTACTTGAGATTGGGAAGTGTAGGTGGAATGACAAGTGAAGATGTAAACATAACATTTGATTAATCAACTTGTTAGATATAGATGAGCTCTAAAATAATTTATTAGGTATAGATAATATGCACATATATATAAAAAAATATGTTTGGATGTCGGACAGAAACGACAGTTTAATATTTTATTTTGTATCTTGTAAGTATCAGTTGACTTACATATAATTTTCTATTTAAAATTTTATAATATGAACTATTTAATACTATTAGGTAAATAATAAATACTATAAAAAATATCATATTAAAATCAGTTAAGATGTCATATAGGAGAGCTCTCTTGTATATATATATTATACTATCTATAAAGAGGTATAGATGTATTATAATGTATAGAATATGTTCTAGTCACGTGAAGGGAAGATGGTGGCTCTTAGAAGGTAAAGCAAGTCCATCATCTTGAAGGTGCATTGGATGCAAGTGATTAAATTAATTTATGTGGCTAAATAAATGTTTGCATCAGTTTGTGAATAAATAAAAAAAATTAATTAATTGATTGGTGTCCCTGATATCGCTTTTGTATGCTTATAGCAGAGAACAATTAATAAGCCACTTTCAGATAAGGGGGAAAAAAAATATCCAGAGATAGAGAAGAAAAGAAAATTCCACATTCTATTTGAGGGAGTTATCACAAGAACAGAGGCAAATTGGGTTACTAACACATGAATTATATAAATTTAAAGATCATTATACCAATATGATATAATAAATTAATGCTAAATTAATTTGAAGATTTTGCAATTTCTAAGTGCTTGTTTTGATTCGATGGTATCTCCCCTTATTTCTGTCATTTTTTTTATGTCTATTCACTAATATTTTGATACGTGTTCAATTTTTATATATAATTTTGAGATTTTAATTAATATATATTTTAACTAACTTGATATGACATTATAATAAAAAAGATATTTTTAATTAATACATCATGACATAATTAAAGGGATATGAAAAAGATAGGAATAAGGGAAGAAAGAAGACAAATCTGACATGTTTATAAAAGTATATTTGAAATACAATTATTTCTTTTAAATATTTTAGGAATAGCTTAATTACTTAGTAACAATAATACCATTCATGTCGGCTCTGTTTGGTGAAATAGTTTAAGTTGGTTGACTTTTTAAAAATAGGTATAATTTTTGTTGACTTTTCAGAAAAAATAAAAACTGAGATGAAAAATTTGAGTTTAAGGTGTTTCACCAAACGGAGCATAATGTTTTACGAAGTTCCACAATTACAAAAATGATGTGAATTTTTGTTATATTATAAAAGATTCTACCTTTGTTTTTTTAAAAAAATATTACTGATAACATTATGCTCTATGTCTAACTCACTTTTCTTGTTTCTTGTTTCCTCTTCCACTAAATTCTTCCCACCCCCCAACCCCCACCCCAACATCCTCTTTTTTTTTTTTTTTTTTTTTTTTTTTTTTTGCTGAGCACTAAAATATTTCCTGGAGACGATGTAAGGAAGCATTTAAATTCACGATCAAGAAGGTTTAAGACTCTTGTAGGTTTTAAGGTTATGACTCACAAGGTAGCTCTAATTTCAACTCTCTTGTCCTAAAAGAAAATAAGGTTATTACATTAAAAGTTCTCAAGAGCTTTAACGAAGTTTTGGAAGAATTTTGGCAATTTAGTACGATATCAACGAAAGTGGTCCAATGTTTGGGAGCATTTAGTAATTCAATTATGGTGCACATCCACCAGTCATACAAATAAATGGCTATGTCATATAAGGTCGGTCCAAAATTTCTTCTTGTCCAATCACAATTAAGAGGGGACCAATTTAAGTTCTCGTCAATTATTCTCAGAGATCCATACACGTCAATCACACGATCTAATTATTAAAAATAAAAAATACGGATATACATATAATCGAACATCTGATAGATAAGAGAGATACATGTACCGAATGGTAGTGGCATAGTAGAAAAAAACATGAAGATTTATCAAATTTATAATTTTAAATGACATGGTACCCAAATTCATCAACATGGTTTTCCAGTTAGAAGATGATGCTGCGAGTTGGATGACTCAGAGTTTTTGGTCCCATTTTGCTAATGTCTTAATTGGAAACACCGGAACCCTATTTGTGTTCTATCAAGTTAAATAATTTTGGGGATCCCATATGCTGTCAAAAGTGTTCCAGTTATCATACAAAATCAAATAGTGATTTATCAATATATATGTATAAATTATACATATAAATCGACTAATGAAATAAGGGTTCTTGGGAAAAGAAAAAAGCAAGGTTTTGTGACCTTTTAGGATGCTATAATGCTGCAATGTTGGTATAAAATTCAGTCAAACTTACGTACTTCTGTAACATAAAATGCAGGCTGTTCTGCCTTTTCTAAATATTGGAGAATTCTATATGTTGGAGCGGTAGTCCTAATACCAATTTGTATCTCGTACCTCTATGTTCATTTCCCTATTCCGCCTTGTGGTATGCCGGTTGTCTAACTGCAGTCTGCGGAGGATCTCTGATGCTCAATTCGGCGGGTGAATGCAAAGTATGGTAGTGAAGTACAACATGCCTTGAACCTTTGAAAATGGTGTAAGGTTCTATTTTTTACAAAGAGCCTAGTCAGGCACGATTCGTTGATGATAGACTCGTCGCAAGGATTCACAGGGGTTGTACCTCGACACGTCATCTCATCCTTTTTGGCACAAAGTGATGGCTTCCCGACAGCTGCTCATAATCGAGTAGGACTATAGTGACATCCTTGTCCCCCCGTACTCATTCGTACCTCAACCTTGAGCCTAAGAGCCAAGGTGGCGGGAGGAAGCACATCGAGCATAAGATGGATGAGTGTGACATTTCGACCGCAGAACAAGCTCGAGCCTGAAGGGTCATCAACTCGAATTCAACAAGGTTGCGGTGCATCTTCGAGTGAAAGGTAAAACCATATCGAGGCAAGGGCATGCCGCCTCAAGGTCCGATGATGCCTATGCCGTTCTCAAGTGTGCGGTGATACGTGGCGTGTCGTCATTGATCGAGGGAAATGGGCCCAACACTATTATTTAGTGTCACTGGCCAGAGGGTATGGTGAGAATAAAAATTTGAAAGTTTGTGACATAAATGGCAAATATGAGAAGACAATGAAGTGCATATTTTCAATCTCAATCATTCATACGGACGAATTTACTTGTGCTACATGGTTTCTGTGTGACATGATGACAGCTAGGAAAGTTACATGAGAAATCAAGTGTTTTGGAACTGGTGTTTCGAAATATTAGCTTAAAAAAAATATTCGTCTGAAAACATATTTCTTAAATTTTCAAAATCTTAAATGCTGGGATGTTTATAATTAAACTTGAGTACAGAGAAAACAATGTTGTAACTTTTTTTTTTTTTTTTTTTTAATTTCAAAACATTGTTTTTATGGATTCCGAAACAGCTCTGTTATTCCGGAACCGTAAACTTTCGGAACGTGTAGAAAAGCCATTGAGCGTCTTCTTGAATCAACCAAGGGGCAGTGACTTTTTGGTAGGGTTGATTTCCTGCTGCTTCTCAAGGCAGAATAATATAAGATTTTCATCCTATTTTAGTACCTTTTCTTCTTCGTTTTTGCTAACAAATTTTTAAAGTACTCTTGACCCCTTAATTTTCATAATATCGATATCTACATAAATCGGGTAATCCAATTTTACAGAAATATCGGAGATATTATCGATATTGGTAGAAATATTAAAAAAAAAATACGGAAATTACTGAAATATGTTTTATAATATATTATTAAAAATATACATAAATATACAAGTTTTATACAAGAAACATTTTATATCTTATATATCTTAATACTAAAAGTTAGTCATATGAGATTTATACAGAGTTTGGATGTCATCAAGCAAAATTCGTCTCATAGCATATTATTAGAATAAAGTTGAATATAATTATAAACATGTTATATTTAGGATTGTTGATCTCTTCCCAATCTATTTTCATAAATAAAAAATTATGCAAAGGTTGTAAATAGCCAAAATAGAAGATAATTATAATATGCACAAAAAGATAATAAATGGTAAAAATTTTAATTATAATATGCACAAAAAGATAATAAATGGCAAAAATTTTAATTATAATATGTACAAAAAGATAATAAATGGTAAAAATTTTAGAAAATTTTTAAACTGTAATTTCAACCCGAAATTTTCGATATTTTCACTGAAATTTCTGATATTTTCTCAATATTTCCCAATATTTTGTAAAAAATGAACTACGTTTTACCGATATCGATATTTCTCCAATATTTTGATAAAAAAAGATATTACACCTAAAAGATATTTCAGTACCCCTTAAACACAAAAATTTAAGTGGCATGATCACATAGAGGTGGAAATAGGGGCCGCTTGAAGGAAAAAGCGAGCCGGGCAATGCCCGCAAGAATAAACAAATGTCAGTCTGATCAGGCCCTATACCCCGCCAGGTCTAGGGCAACCCAGGGATGGCCTTGTATTTTATATGTAAAGGAACTAAAACATGTAGCTCATTTTGGTTCCAAGGTTCAAAGTTAACTGAAAAATCAACAAAAAATTATAACTAGTGTTTGAAAAATCAGCCAACTCCGACCTAAAAATTTCATTCCAAATTGATGTACCAAACACACCTACACCATACAAGCCGGCTCGGTCAATCAGCTATAGATCTAAACCGAACCTACACTTCACGTAAAACCGGGCTAGGACAAGGAGACGGCCAATGGCCGCTCCATTTGAGCCGTCCCATATTTACGACTCTGTTGACTTGACATGATCAGTAGAGCAAAGGAAACCTACCCTCAACATGAGATGTCCCACAAGAGTCGTGTCAAAACAAGACTAACACACCTCAACCTTGAATTAATGCAGATAGGGCCTACGGCCACAATAGTTACTATCTGAAAATGAATGCTTTTGAAGTGAGGAAATGAAATTTCCTTGTACACAATGCTCAGGGTAAAAAGAAAAACCATACAAAACAATTCCATATCACATCTACGTCAAATAATGTATCACCCACCATGCAGTTTTGATTATATGATTGATAGATTATGTTCCTTCATACTTTCCTAATTCTAATAAATCGGTGCACCAAACGCACATACACCATACAACCCGGCTCGGTCAATCAACTATAGATCTAAACCCAACCCGCACGTCACGTAAAGCCGGGCTGGGACAAGGAGACGGGCCATGGTCGGTCTATTTGAGCCGTCCAATATTTGCAGCTCTGTTGACTAGACATGATAAGTAGAGCAAAGGACACCAACCCTTAACATGAGATGTCCCACAAGAGTCATGTCAAAACAGGACTAACACCCCCCAACCTTGAATTGATGCAGATAGGGCCTACGGCCACAATCATTACTATCTGAAAGAATGCTTTTGCAGTGAGGAAATGAAATTGCCTTGTACACAATACTCAGGGTAAAAAGAAAACCACACCAAACAATTCCATATCACATCTACATCAAATAATGTATCACCCACCAAACAATTTTGATTTTATGATTGATTCATTATGTTCCTTCATAGTTTCCTAAATCTAATAAAACTTCCCAAAATCAAAAAGAAAAAAACGAAATGTTCATACCCTGTGAGGAAATTTCTGAGTGCATGTGAATATGTGATGATCTAGTGATGCAAAAGGACATATCCTATATATTTTTTTCAACTTTTTTAAAATAGAAATATATAGTGGTGACTGGTGAAGGAGAAAAGCAGGCTTGTCCCATGGCCATGGCACGGCTCAACTGCCAAACTCTTAACTTGTGTTTGACTCACCGGTTGAAGATGAAATTTTTAAGTTGGAGTTGGTTAACTTTTTAAAAATTAACTATAAATTTATTAACTTTTCAGAAAACAACAAAAATTGATATAAAAAAATATAGTTTAGTTGGAATTAAACTTAAAATGTCAAACAAATCCTTAATCTTTTATTGTACAAAAGTCAAAGCTCATCTTTGCAAGTCTAAAATTTTAAGGGAAAAAAATTAAAAATTAAAGGAGTTTGTCGTGTCTCTGTGACCTTCAATGCATACCACCTAACCTAGACTTGAATAGACGAGAAAATATACTTAATATAAACAGATTAGATAAGAAAAATGTCTAGTGAAAAGCAATGGACACGTCTCATGCTTTTTTTTTTTTTTTTTGGATGTATCATTTAACTGTTGGATGATGAAAAAAATACGATATGAGTTGTTGGAAACTTTGAAGGCAAAAGCGACTGACTTTTATTTCTAACTGTTGAGATGTTTCTTCTTTCTATCATCTGGTGGTTGAAAATTGGAGTGCATACAATAAGGATGTACTGTAGTTTTCACCAAATGCTAAAATACTTACATTTAGGATGTACTATAGTTTTCACCAAATGTTAAAATACATATATGGTGTGTGTGTGTATGCAAAGGCTACCGATCCTGCATTGTAACTTTTTTCTAAACAACTTATATCAACTAGTTGATTCACTTATAATTTTATGTACAATTATGTGTAAGATGATAATATTTCCCACTAACTCAGATTGTTTTACAACCGTTCAAATTGTTATAACTGGTGTCGATTGAATGAAGGGTGAGTTAGTGAGAAATAGTATCATGTTACACATATTTATACATAAAGTTACAAATAAGTCAACTCGTTTAAAAGAAAGTTACAACGCAGGACCGTCCCAGTGGAGGATGGTAGAAACGCCCTATACAAATTTATATTTGGAAGAAGATATTAAAATACTGATGTACGTGGGATAGCAAAAGGGGTTTCGCCACTACTAACCCAAACATAATGGGTAATATCAGACTACTTAAAACAGGTGCCATGTCCAAAAAAGGCAGGGGAGACAAAAATCATCTCTTCATACTTTTCATTCAGGATAACCAATGTACAAATCTAAAATGAGGAGAGATAAAAGTATGATTTTAGCTATCATGAAATCCCTATTATACTCTAAAATTTTTTTTTTTTTCTTTGGGACAACTTCAATCTGCTCTTTGTACAGTGGTTTTAAACAAGAGGATATACAACTTTTGATCCATTGAGAAGTAAAGAAACCCACCAACAGAATGCGTCACAAAGGACCCAAAACTCGTCCCTACAATACAGTGCCATGCTGGTCCATATACCCCATCAAACTCCTGCAGAAAAAAAAAAAAAAAAAAAAACCCCACAATTTCATTTAACCAATCAACTCCAGATTCCAAGTATTCACGGGGAAAAAAAAAAAAAAACACACCAAGAATCTCAACCAATGATGAGACTTTTAATTTCTCTAGTTGGGGCTTTAACCATCCCAAAAACTGAATAACATGTCATTAAACTTTCGAAAAGACTTTTTTTGACAAAAAAAACGTGGACCCTTTTGTTCCAAGCTTTCAAAAAGTCATATCATTAGTCCCTAAGACACAACTTTTGGATCATTAGAGTTTAACATGACATTGGTAACAACGACATTAAAAAGGTTGTAAAAACAAGAAATCTCCTTATCAAATGCTAATATCACACCATCATCAAGATCACAAACTAAAAATATCGTCATACAATACTGAATATATATACACACACACATACATACATACACACAATCTATAACAACACTAGTAATGATTATTACCTTCTTGAGAGTTAAGGCAAGTGTTTTGGAGGTGAACTTTTCCATGCTATCATGAGTCTTTCTTGCACACTCCACGGCATGGATCTGCATTAAAGGTGGCATATCAACCAAGACCACTTTCACCCCATTACTCGCAAACACATCCGCAAGCTCAACGTGGGACCCACAAAACGACCTCCTTCTATTTCTCCCACCTCCTGCCAACGGCAACAACGACGGAGAAGAAACCACCAAATTTCCCCCCACACCAAACTTCTCCTCCTTCTTTTCTTCTCCTTCTTCAACTTCTTTAGAACCCTTCGAAGAAACCAACTTTTCACCTTCTTTTTCCTGTAAAACTTGGAAAAACTTCTTCTTTTCCCCTTTGGGCTTGCTGTTATGGAGGATTTGGGAGGTGGGTTTTTGATAGGAGCCGATTCTGTGATCTGAGTTGAGAGATTTCGAGAGGTTTTTGGTGGTGGACATGGAAAACGACGAAATGGAAGAGGGTTTAATGGTATCTGCGTTTGGAATGGTTTGGCGCTGAGAAGCTGTGGGCTTTGGTTGTTGTCGTTTGAGGACGAGGAGGTTGGTGGGATCTATGAACGGCGCCTTGGAATCTGGGCCGGTTGCTAACGTGCGCCGCTGGGAGGTGCGGTGAGCCATGGCGGTGGTGAATGGAGAGAGAGAGCGAGAGAGAGAGGGTGGGAAACTTGGGTTCAGTGTTTATAATGGGAATTTTCTGATAGGTTGTATGTGGGGTCCACTGAATGGGGAATTTTGTTTTGTGCAGGATGATCATGGGGTGGTGATCTGGTCTAATCAGATCAGATCAGATCTAACGCGCGCTGGGAGCTGAGGACAAGGGGGAGTTACATTGTTGTGTGTTAGCTTTTTTGACCGTTGACTTCATCCACGTTTTTTGGTCTTCTTAGACTATGTACGGTCCTCGGGCAACAACATTAATGTATGTGATCTTCTTGTGGAACATGGAAATCCCCCGGCTTTTAATTCTTTAGATACTGCTGTTCTAATTATTAGATAATCTATATCATGCATATGGAATTCGAGCATAATATATTATTTTTTTTATATAGATAAATTTAAGATTTATGATCCCAGATAAAATCAGTTTAAAATCAGACTCAAACCGATAACTTCCATCACATTAATGGTTTATATCTTGTAATATAGACACTCATAGATGATATTGTTAAATAATGAATCTAACAGCCGAGTTAGTAATACTTAGGGATAAAGTTAGTGACTTGCAGCATAAATTTTGCCTTTTGGAGCTCATTAACTTCAAATGATAAGAGCATTTAAAAGAATGGATAGTCATTTATTGGTGGATAGAATGGCAGTCCCCTTTTATTCCTCCAGCATGGGTAAAATAGAAAGTCCCAAAATTTTTCATGTTACACCCCACAACAAATGTCCCTGAAAGTTGCTCAATTCCTTTACGCAAATAACAAATGAGAAATAATGAAACATGTCAAAGAAAGAAAGCGCAACGTGGAATCTCGTGCATAAACCGACATTTTAGAATACAAATAAAGATCTAGAAATATTTGAAAAAGCCAAATCTATCTTTGTTTCTTTCTTTTTTCCCTTGTGATTGCGGCAGTGGACTTTAGATGCAAAAATTAAAGGCACAGCCGACAGGGCTTGCTCTATTTGCAACTTGATCAAAATCCACGGCAGCTACATTATAGCCATAACTCTTTTCTTTTAGGAATGACTCGCTCATATGTTACAGAGTTACTCTAGTTTTATTGGACTACACGGATTCAAACTATAGACCTTCTCGGTAAAACAAACTAAACTTACTATTATCAAACTAACTTGAACTGTTTCAAACCGGCCAACCAAAGCAACAACTATCACCAAGTAACTAGAAGGAGTGATAAGACGCTTGTTCTCTTGACTAGAGATATTAGATTTAAGTCGTCACCGTCATAATAATCTGAATATGTGAGCAATCCATTTTAAAAGAGATGGACAAATTACACGGGGGCTCTGCTCTCTTGGAATTATCTGGATTCATTATCCTCTATTTCTATAAAGCTTATTTTCAAACCGAAAAAAGAAAGAGCAACAATTTCTATGTTAACACAAAGGGTACATCGTCATGTTGTAAGGTAACCATTGAAAGAATGGAATACAGACGCAAAATGGGGGCACAGAGAGAGAATATTTTTACAGACTAACATTAAACATTTCCTAATTACAACATCATATCAAGTGAGATGTAAACCTCCGATCTCTAGTGTTATATCTCCTACGGATATACAATGAGAATGGCTAAGTTATAAATAACAAATAGGATCTAAAGCCACCAGACTACAGTTTAGCACATTCAATCTCAAAGTTTTACCCCGACTGGTGCTCCGAAATTAGCTTTGAAATTAACCTCATGTCACGTTCACGAGTGGAACTACCATAATTCTTCTTAGTTCCACGGACTTGGCAACCGAGAATCTCTAAAAGTAGAAGTGCCCCCAGAGGCTGCAGGAGATGGAGATGATGCAATGTAATTTGTTCCCGAGACAGATAACGTCGGTAGATTTGCTGGATTCCCCTGGTGAGCCATGGGAGTAAACCGCGATGGACTACCAGTTGCCCCTAAGCTTGTTCGGGAGGTTGGGTGAGGAGCCTGCAAGCAGATGCAAAATGGATCGAATAAGCACAGCAAACTGAAGAAAAGGCTCCAGATTAACCTTCGAATTTAACCATAATATGCTTTGTAGAGAAATCATATGTCTGGATCCTAATTAGTTCGATTTGAATTATACAACCATGGCATAGGAAGACGATCAGATTTATCCAGTCAAGAAATACCCAAAAAAAAAAAAAAAGCACTTTCTGACGTAAAATGAGCGAAGCTCATCCAAGAATTAGCAAAGTGTAGCCTACCCTAATTTCACAAATAGAATATTCTCAATGTATTATTTGTCACAAAATGGCAAAAACTAACACAGGAATCATCATGAACAAATCAAAGAACATCTTGTTAAATATGCTTTGACACTTGATGAAAATAGCAATACCACATTGTGTTGAATGAACGGAGGCCTTCTAATAGGAGACTCCGAAGATGGTGATGTGCTGTTCATCCGGAATATCTGCCGAGAATGAAAATTCTGATTTGAAAGAGCATCGGTTTCTGCTCCTTCTATATCCCCACAAAGATTTGCCTCCGAGCCCATCCTAAGAGCAACATGCCGTGTCATAGAAACAGAATCATTGGTGGCATCCGCTTGAAGCAGAGCTGATGGGCGAACAGCAATTCCATGCATATTAATCCGCCTCTTTAATTCCTCCTCTGCATGTAAAATCTGTGAACAACCAGCAACCAATTCAAAGATTAGCCCATACACCATTGCCAAGCTACAATACGGAGTCATAAAAGTTAGAAAAATGTTCTGAATACATGTAATATACCTGCTTTAACAATAGTACCAGATTGTGTTTCTTGTCATTCAAAACTTGCAACTTCTCCTCAACTTCGGTTTTCCTTTTCTGTTTCTCATTCGGCAGGTCCTCTTGTATTTCCCTCTACAAAGATACAATAATAAATATGAAACATAGTACCAAATGAAAACGTAAAACCACATAACTTGACATCAAGGATTTAGGGGAGTGAAAACCGACATCGGCAACATATTGATTATCATATCAATTAGATGAACAGGCCGGAGACGTTTTGAAAGCGCCTAAGATTTATTTCTTTTGGATATCATTTTAATTATATCAATCTGGTTATTTCCACATCTATCATTGTAAATTGGTTTCCAACCATGGGGGCTTATTTCCACATCTATCATTGTAAATTGGTTTCCAACCATGGGCGGCGGAGCCCCCATGGCTGAGTGCACCCCCGGTAAACTTTTCTTTTGTTTTTGTGTTTTTTTTTAATTTACAATTTTACCTTAACATTTTTTTCATTTCACCCCACGGAAATCTTCTTACCCCATACAAGCCATCTAAAAATTTTATTCTTTGATATACGTCTTAATTGAAACAATAAACTGGCACCCCCGCTGTTTCCAATGGAATGAAATTGCTATCTTTATGTGGTCGTAGATATAACCTAACGATAATTCCACATAAGACTCCATAAAAAAAGTGAAGTGTTCAAATCCCCACCACCAATTTCCAAAAAAAAAAAAAAAAAAAAGCCCGATCTTTGTCGAAAATATACACATATATACACACACACATACAAGATATACAACACACAAGATTTGATCCTTATTCACAAGCACAAATTCATTTTTATAAGCATTAAAATCAATACCGACATTGAAAAAAAAAAAAAAAAAAAAAATCGAACTGCTTCACATTTTCAATTCACTATTCGCTTGAAAGAGCAAAACATAATTAACAAAATGGCATTCTTCTGATAACATGTTCACATAAAAAAGACAAGCGTAGCCAAATCTCCCATACCTGCGAATTAGGGTTAGCAAACTCCTCAACTTTCTGAACCTCCACGACTTGGGGCTTTGCACCGTCGTCCACCGGATCACCGCCTCCCTCCGGCGCGTTAGGTTTAGGCTCAGGCAACGAATCAGAGTTATCGACCGGCTTCTTCTCCGCAGAGCCATTAAAGTTCGAATCTTTCCCGTCCTTGCTCTCGCAGGACGGCCCTTCGCCCCAATCGGCGGCGACCTTCTCCGTTTTCGGTCGAGTCTCGGGACGGGACACACCGGGATCCTCCTTCGGAGGTTCTTGTTGGTGTTCGGAAACTGAGGTTGGGTTAGGGTTAGAGGAGGTGGCGGCGGAGGAACGGAGGCGAGAGAGGGCTCGGGAGCGGCGGGACAAAAGGGTTCGGAAGTCTTTGAGGGAGATTTGAGGGGTCGGCATAAGCCATCGCCGAGGGACGTCGGAGACTCTGTGGAGGTTTCCTCTGTACAACGATAACGCCACCATTTTTTGGAGGAACTCGTTCTTTCCTTTCCTTCTCTCTCTTCTTCTTCTTCTTCTTCTTCTTCTTTTTTTCTTTTATTTTTTATTCTTTGGTAAATATGTCCTACAAAACCTTTTATAAACCTATCAGTAAAAACTTATTTTTAAATCATTTAAAACATAATCCAACGGTTGAAGTATTATTTCTACACAATAATTATAATGCACTTTATTTTATTGTATTATATGTTAAGAAAAAAAATTTTAAAAAAATTAAGAAAACAAACCAAAATTCACCGATGGAAAGTTGGGGGCTCCTTGCCAGGGGCTCGATGTCAGCCAGGGGGGTTTTCAGTTGTCGAAGTCAGGTTAGGGTTCATCGAGGTCGGAAGGGGTGCTTGGGGGGGTGGGGGCGAGAGAAAAAAACCTTCAACGTGTTTGGCTCCTCGCTTGTAGTCCGTCGGGCCAGGGGCGGCATCGCCAAGAGTTAGGGGGGCGAGTCGAGATTAGGGCACAGGGAATCATGGAAGGTCGCAGGGGTGAGCCAAGCCAAGATCGAGGTCAAGATCCGATGTTTTTTTTTTGGGTGGGGAGGGGGGGTCATGGGGAGATCGTCGCTAGGCGGGAGGGGCCGGATCTAGCATGGGGTTCGTCGTCGATCAGGGGGGCCAAATCTGATGTAAGGGGCTCGTGGTCCGGCAATAGGGGGCTTGGGTCCCCGGCTGGGGCGAGCTTGAGTCGTGGGTCGGGTGGGGCACCTAGGTCACCGAAGGGGCTCCTCGTCTGACAAGGGAGGTCCTAGGTCGCCGGAGGGTTCGTCGTTCGACGAATGGCGTCTGGGTCGTGGGGCCGGTGGCAGGAAGACATGGGTTGTGCAGGGGGGAACCCTCACCAGAAGAAGAAAGCATTTTTTTAAAATTTTTAAAATTTTCTTTTTTAAAATTATTTTTTAGCATGAAATATCATAAGGTAAGGTGCATCATAAGTCTCATAAATAAATAATATCTTAACCGTTGAGTAGGGCACCTAGGTCGTGGGTCGTGGGTCGAGTGGGGCACCTAGGTCACCGAGGGGGCTCGTCGTCCGACGAGGGAGGTCTTAGGTGGAGGGCTCATCGTTCGACGAAGGGCATCTGTGTCGTAGGGCCCGTGGCAGGAAGACATGGGTTGTGCAGGGGGGAACCCTCACCGGAAGAAGAAAGCATTTTTTTTTATTTTTAAAATTTTATTTTTTAAAATTATTTTTTAACATATAATATCATAAGATAAGGTGCATCATAAGTCTCATAAACAAATAATATCTTAATCGTTGAAATTTATCGAACAGTCATAAAGTGAGTTTTACCGATAAGGTATATAAATGAGACTCTACAACAGAGTTTCTCTTTTTTTCCTGTTAGTTTCTTTTAGGTTCACTTTTCAGCTTTTTCCGTTACTATCTTTTTTATTTTTTATTTTTCTCCTTTTTGGCTTGTAATTTTCAGTTACTAATTTGCCTTTTCTTTTGGCCCCTCTTTTTTTTTTTTTTTTTTTTTGTATTTTTTTTTTGAACTGTGATTGTGTAGCTTGTAATTACATTGTTATTGGTCGAATTTTACGAAGTTTCCCTCATGTCATCTTTAAATTTATTTTTCTGAATTTTGAAACATCTTTGTTTTTTTAATTTATAAAATAGCACATCCGACACACATAAAATAAGCAAACTCATTAATTAATTCCTTTATTTATTATTAATTAAAATAAGCAAACTCTAAAGTCGCATCTTTTTCAAGGAAAAAAAAAACATAATTGGAATTAAAATGTCCGTTCTCCCTAAAAGGGCAGAATAACCTTCCTTCTTATCACCAAACATCGCGTCCTGCTGTGGTTGTTGTGCCGATCTCTCCACGCCCGGCGGACTCTCTTGCAGCAGCCGTTGCCTCAACTTGCACTGCCATTAATATCGGCGGCTTACAATCCTCCTGATCTTGTGTCAGCCCGAGATTGAGCTTCTCCATCCTCTGGTCAATATCCTTCAGGTGTTGGTCGATCACCCAGCTGAGATCAATCAAATCTGGGAGACTCACACTCTGCAGGTTATTTGACTCCATCAGGGCTTGGAACATGAGCAGCGCGATCTCCTTCTCCCTATTCTCCTTCTTTGCTTCTGCAGTTCCTCGTTTGCCTTGGCGATGTACTGCCGGAGAAAGCACTCCTCGTCCTCCATCTCCTTCATCTGCCGTGACTTGGCCAGCGAAGGGTAAACCTCCGGTTGGGCGTGGTCGGGGCTGTAGATTATCGCACAAGCATCTGCATCACAGAGAGTTCTCAGCTCACTCATCTTCTTGATCAGTCCCTCCTTTTTCTTCTTGTACATGGCTTTTCTCGCTGCGTTGTTGGTGATGTAGGCCAGTTTCACCTTCTTTCTCATCACGGCCAGGCAAAAAAGCAAAAGGAAAGTTTAAAAAAAAAAAAAAAAAAAAACTACACGAGGAGAAAAGAAGATAAAAGAGAAAAAGAAGATAAAAAATGATTGTGTGGGTTCGGGGTATTTATAGTTAAATTCTAAACAATTAGACTCAGTGAGTCAAGAGGTAAGAGTGGTCCCGAGTTGGATTGTTTAGGAATGCTCGTACGTTTATGGCTATAAGAGCTAATGCAAAGAAGAGTACAGATTTAACATACCTTTTATTGTTGATTTATTTCTAATTTTTGATAATTGTAACGACCCGATTTTTTCAGACATTAATAAAATTATTTAATATTAAATTAAGATAGTTTGAACACTTTATTTATATTTAGTTACAAAATTATAGAACTTTTTCTTTTTAATTTTTGAAAAACAAAACACGCTCGATTGAATAAACTAAAAATTAACTAAAGAAATATAAATATATAAACAATAAACATCACATTAAAATTCATACTTAAATAGTATTTAAAAGCTAGAAAATCATGTGAGTTAAAAGGAAAAACCTAAAGTCATTTTATCATAAAATACTCTTACTAGTTTAGTACTATCAAAACATTTAAAAAAACTTATAAAAGATAACCGGTGTAAAATAATATAAGAAGTCTAAATGTGAAAATTAAATTTGTGATGGTATCACACTCCCGTCCTTCATCACTTCCGCACCGCTTCACCAATCCAAAAGATATCTAAGTGGCGGTCTCCTTACCTGTATTACTACAATACAAACATACACAGATAAGCTTTTGCTCAGTATGTATAAATTATATCTCATAAAATATTTTCATATAACAGATCATCACACGTCGTATAATGCACAACATGAATTTTAAAAAATGCATGTGATGTATATATGTTCAATTATACTTTATTAGATATCTTGTCTACTTAATGACCATTGAGTACGTACCTACATGTGTACAACTAATAGGGAGTTGGGGGAGCGACTCTCCAATAACTTTTAAGGTTATAACTTATAACTTTTATTCTTATCACATCCTTACATTATTTAAAGGTTAGTACAACGTTCAATCATATCTTTTGTCAGTTTCATTCTTATCAGATGTGATAACGTACAGATTTACATATCACCATACATATATTTTTATGGCATAATTACCTGTTAGGCATGTAGATAGATAATATTATGCCCATCAAATGCTTAATCAAAGCAATATACATTACTCATATATCAAAGCAATTTATAGCAAACATAGAATTTCAACAAAGAAAACATTTTATTTCATACTGTAGATGAGTTTGTATTTGTCTTATGTGCTTGAACTTCTAAAGTAATAGCTCTTACTTTGTAAGTTTGAGAAATTATCTAGAATTGATAATATTTCATTGTTAAAGACAATCATGGTTTTATATATATAAAAAATAAGGTGAGGTTAATTTTCTTGCTTTGTAACTTACCTTAATAATTAATTCCTACTAATTATTGTGTCTAAAAAAATATTTCTACTAATTATCATTTAAGTAATTTAATTTAATTGATTAATTAAATGATTAAATAAATAATTAAGTAAATAAATAATCAATTAATTAGTTAGTTAGTTAATTAGGTAGTCTTATTATTACTTTATTTGATTAAGTAATTTTAAATTAATTACATAATTTTAATTGACTAATTAATAATTATATCTTTAATAATTAATATGTTTCTTAAATGTTCTTTCTCATATATTAATCAATATATTAATTAATAATTAATAATTAATAATTATTAAATTAATAATTAATAATTAAATTAGTAATTAATGATCTTTAATTAATCTTCCATTTCAGTTATGTAGTTACTTAAATAATGTTATTGCTTACACAATTAATAATCATTTATTAGCTAGTATAATTAATTAGTTATTATTAATAATTAATGATCTTTAATTAGTCATCAATTTCAGTTATTTAGCTACTTAAAATAATATTATTACTTACCCAAGTAATAATTACTTATTAGCTCTTATAATTAATTAATTAATTAATATTAGTTAACTTTCTTAATATATACATTTTGTTATATGTTTATTAGTTTGTTAGTTTATTTCATAATTAATTAATCAATTTACATCATCTTTATAGGAAATTATAACAAATAACATATTTAATAAACACTTTTGAAATTTATAGCAGGTGTTTAGAAGATGATAAATTATAGATATTTTCTGATAAATCCATGGATTTCCTTATATTTTTTAGAAAATAACGAATTTACAATTAATTTTTAATAATAATAAATTTATGTGCATAGTTTCAGGTTAGAGAGAGAACGAAAAAATGGAAGTGAGAGAGAAGAGAAAGAGAGGGGTTCTTTTAACATAATGTGGTTATAAATTTGATTATGATAATTATTAATATGTTTAAAATTTTATACTATAATTTATTATTATTATATTTAAAAATATTATTTTGCTCTTTCTTCCCATCTTTATTACACCCTCACAACATTTTGGGCCTCAATAATTGGGCTCCCACACTTAGGCCCTAAAAGCTAGCCCAAGCCCATTTTCCCATTTACCATTCTCCACTCTATAAATACCCTTCATTTACAAGTTATTCTAGTCATAACATATTCTCTTCCCCACTCTCTATAATCTCCCATCAAGAGGAGGTTCTCACCAAGAGAAGAAAAGGCTCCCACACTCTAGAGAGGAGACCGACCTAAAGGGATCATTCCCAACGCATTCCATACGTCTCCCGATATCTTCTCCGACTATCTTTCCATTTGAATCTTGCCGGCACAAAGCATCAATGCATCCCCATTATGCTTTTTATTATTTTTGCCAAATTACGCACACTTTTTTCTAAGATCCATGTTTAACTCAAGCATCGAGTCCGCTTGGGAAGCACCCCCTCAGTTCCCCCCACTTCGTAGCTTTCTTTATTTTCATGAAGCAGGTCTATGTGGAGTGAAGGTTCCGGCTAACAAGATTACCACGATAAGAAATACAAATCTTGCATTAATTACCTTGGTGATAAAGAGTCGTCTAAGTATATACCCTAAATTAGTTGTATTCCATTTAGTATTGGCTTGTAAGGTCAATTCCATTAGCTATGATCATTACGTTAAGCTAAAATAATCTCTTGAGATTTGTGTGATATTCCTCTAGTTTACTTTGTCTTAGTCTATCTAAAGCTTTGTGATTCAACTTTATAGAATTAGATTTTTCACTCTTTTGATCATACACTTAAAACCAACTCATTTCATCAATATTATGTCTCTATGTTATGACTTACACTTCTGTATATTTTAAATGGTTAATGTTTTATCAGTGTGAGATTTTAATTGTAAGATTTATAAAATGTCAAGAATTTCAAACCTTAATATGAATGTTTTCCTTTGTATCTCATAGTAATATCCCAGATTAGCAAATTATAATCTAATTTGAGTAATTTATTAAAAAATTATGTACATAATCGTTTTAAATTTATGATAGCTCATTTTAGGTCTATTCATTGGTCAGTCACTGACTAAATTTGTTAATTCGATGACTGACTGATACAATCGATTTAAAGAGAAAGGTGTCGATTATGTGTGATCCAATTTCAGTCCATGCTACTCGGTCTGATCTTGATTATTTTACACATCCCTAGATAAAAAACAAAGAGAACTTCACAAACAGAGTTACAAAGCCATTAACCATTGTCAAAAATGATTTTTACCTTCATTCGAACAAACAGCAAATAAATTTGGGGTTCGTCACACGTAAAATGCTTTGCATAAATTACATGTCGTTTTTAGCTAAAATTTGTCGTCATGCTTCGTTACATTAGTATAGTTGCATGTTGTCGTATCTTAAGAACGACATGCGGTTCAAGGATTTAGAATGTGATGTCTTTTTTTTTTTTTTTTTTTTTAAATAATCTCAAATGAAATGCAGTCCTCTTTTCAGCATAAAAAAAAAAAAAAGACATGTCCAGCATCATTACAATTTTTTTTAAAATAAAAAGAGGACACAACTGAAAATTAAAAAAAAAAAAAATTCTTAGAGGTAAGATCTAATGCTTTCGACATATAATTAGAAAACATAATTCTTAAAAAAAAATAATAAAATCATAAGTTGCTACTTAAATTCCACAAATTTCATGCAGGTTCATAATATGGTAGCCCATATTATGAACCTTTCCTTTATTCCATAAAAGGCTTATAAGAATTTTCCGTAAAATTCAGTTATTATTAGTAAAAAGGCTCTTCAAGAAGTTGAGGAAACTCCAGCAACATCTCATTCTCTCTAGCCAGCAAGGCTTCCACATACGAATTCTCACATGAAGATGTCTGATTCCCTTGATCAACATACTCTTTAGGTCCCTCAAATACTACTTTCCGAGGCGAAAACTCGGCTGCTTTTTCGCCTTGATCTTGAGCTTCACTTGGCTGAAGAAATGCATCTTCAAGAAGAAAGTCATTCCAATTGAAGGCCAGAGGAGGTGACATGGTCTCTTGGGCGGCAGAGGAGCTTGTCGAAGATGAGGCCGAGGAAGGCGAGGATGAAAAGGAAAATGCGGTCGGGTTTGAGGCCTGATCCGAGGCCAACTTTATGACTTGTAGCTGAGCAAGAAGGTCTAGTGATGACCGGTTTGGCTCGGTTTTTGGTGGTGGTGGTGGTGGTGGTGGTGATGAAAAAAGGGCCTCTGTTTTCATGAGGATTGCATTCTTCAAGTCTTTGTTGAGGGAACCAATTCGCATCGGGGTGTTCGGGAAGCCACCACCGCCGATGTTGCCGTAGTCGGCGAGGATTTGAGAGAAAGGCTTGTGAGTCACCGGATCGATTCCCATGTCGGAGAGCTTCTTCCTAAGCCTGGTGTTCCAGTAGTTCTTCACCTCATTGTCTGTCCTCCCTGGAAGTTGTTGGGCTATCAGAGACCACCTGCAGCGGCAGAGCCAGCCTTCTAATTCAGTAAGGGCGTATAATTGACTTTTCTTTTTAAGGATTATTTGTCATTTTTAATATGATTAATGAGCTTTCAGGTTAAGGATGAAATTACTGATTTTGAATGTCGGTGAAATGAAAAAAAATTACCGAAATTTAAACCTGTTTTTAAAAGAAAAAGAAAATGTCAATCCCTGTCTCCATCACTCACACATACCTCGGCCTTTGGCCACCTGGACCACATTAACCATGAGACAGACAGAGAGAGAGAGAGAGAGTCATTGTTCTTGCATTTGGTAACAGAAAAGAAGGCTGTTAAATCAGTTGGGAATCACATTATTTACATCATTGGTAGTTAGCCTTTGGCCTGATTTTGAATTTTATGCACAAAGAGTTTGAGATTGGTATGATTTTCATCTATTTTCTTATTTCATATTTTCAACATTTTTGTGTTATTTTGATTCCTGGAACTACTAAACGTTATGCGGATAATTACATCTTGCTGATTGATAGCTAATTCAAGAGACGAATAAAAAAAAAAAAAAAATATCCCCGTATATTTTATAAAAACACGATGTACAAACAAAACTGGTTCAAGAAGAGAGATTAAATTTTCTCCTGTGCTTCAAGAGATTAAGATTTCAAATTTTTTTGTCATACAAATTCCAGTGTAAGAATATTCTTTGGCAAAAAAAAGGAAAGAAAAGAAATAGTAGAATTTCACCTGCTGCCGATGGCGGCATGAAGCTTGATAATTAGCTCTTCTTCTTTAGGTGTGAAGCTCTCCGCCTTGAGATCAGGCCTCGGGTGATTACTCCATCTAAGCCGACAACTTTTCCCGCATCTTCGGAAACCTTAAAAAAAAAAAAAAAACACATTTCTAAGTAAGTACTTAAAAATTAAGGTTTGTTCTCTTATCCGGCACCTCACTTTTTCCATACAAGAACGGCCACTCTCCTTTGGGACTGTTGGATGTAAAAATGAACGGTGCTGATGAAAAATAAGGTTTACTATTATACAATTTCTCTTGTTGTATCACAATATTTGCTCTCTTTGAGTCGGGCGCTGTCGGATAACATACTCTTCCTAAAAATTTATTGTAAATATGCAATAAATGGCGGAACCTCAAAATTCAACCTGGTCTTCTAGGGACAGAGTTCCAGTTGCCTTTTCCATGCTTTGATACTGCATTTTCAAGTGCATTTGCATCTTCCTCTATAGACCATGGACTCTTTTTCACATTTGGCTTGTCACAACAAGGAGGTCTCACCATTTTTATCTGTTGATATATATATATATCTCAAACAAGAGAGAAAAAACAAGAAAAAAAGGGAAAGAAATGTTTAAGATTAAAAGGGAAATTAGAAGTTTGATTCAATTTAAAGGTATAACAAGTGTGGAGGCAAGAAAAGCATGGGCTTTGTTTGGGTTCAAATTTAACTTTTAATTTGTATGACAAATGAATTCTCAAACTAACCGTTTTGAGATGAAGAAAGGGAAGAAATAAAATATATAGTAGAAATAAAATATCATTCTTTCTCTAATTTTAGTCAGGTTCAAATCGGGTGGGTTATTTGGTTAAACTAGATTAAATCCAGAGTTAAAAATGAATTAAATAATTAGATTTGGTTAGATTGTTTTAGCTTCTTCTTTCAAAGGAAATGACTCCTGTTTTTGGTTTTCAGAAATCACAAGTTTGATGAGAGTCACTATTTTAAACAAAAAGTTTATTAAACTAAATTGAAGAAAAACGACATGCAATATTCATTTTCAGCCTTCTTGCAAAATGCAACAACCTTATCTATCTCATATATTATTTTTTTTTTCTCTAAAAAAAAAAAAAAATTATTTAGAAAGAGGGTGGATGTGTACTTCGATGACTCGAGGAGGTAATACATTCCAGTTTGGCATATAAATCACTCACGGAGTATATTGTCTGTACACCCCATTCATCACAATGAAACTAACTCAATCCTAAATAAGACCTTATCGAGAATAACGAAAGATCTTATCATCCCACTAAATGACTGGTGATAGTAACTCATTCACATGATGATAAAGAAAATTGATCTTAAATTTAGAAAACTGGTTACAGAATCCAAACATTCTTAGAGACAAATGCAAGGTTACATTGGAGATAAACGACACATGATTTTGTATTTCTACCGATATATAATTGAAAAGTTGTTTCTTAAATTTGTGTTGTGCTTGGGATCTTATTAACTTGTAGAGACAGTGACTAGAACCTTGAATGTCAACCCTTTGCTTTTATTTATCAATTTTTACTCTAATAGCTTATTGTTAAATAAAATCTCACGAGTGTACAAGTTGCATAAGTAATAAGTAAGATTGTCAATCCCACAAAGATTGCGTCTAATTTTAAGTTAATTATCGAAATTCATTAACGTTAGGATTATTTGAATGACCTATTGAAAAATAACAAAAATGTAAATTAAAATAAATAAAGTAAACAAGATGACCAAACAAAATTGAAAGAATAAAAAGACACAAGTAAAGTTCTAGGGAATTGATTTCACTCTACTATTTCTATGATTATCCTATTTAGCAATTGTTAATAAACTTCATCCAATTCATTAATCAATAGACCTAACCTAACCTCATTACCACTCCCGAGTGTCAAATGATATAATTTGCATGAACACCTACAATTGACATTCCTATTAACTAAAATGCACAAACATTTATTAAGATCAAGCCACAAATGCGGTTACCCAAGTACTACCGGCCTCCCGAACTCAATACTACTTAGATTGTGTATCTCAAATCACACGTATGAAATTCCCTTTCCCAAGTGCCAAATTCCACATATCAAAATTAACTAATTTATTTGAAAAAATAAACCAGATGCATTAAGTATAAAGAACACAAATGAATTGATATGAAATTGAATTCACAACTAACTAAATTATCAAAATATAGTTTAAGTAGAGCCACATCAAACTTTAAAACCAATAAACTACACGATACTCATAAATGAAAATAAACACAAAATTAAGCAAATCTTTCTCTTTTTCTTTTTCTCCTTCATTTTCTCCCCTTGGCGGCTGGGTTTTGCCTCTGTTCCACGGCCCCTCAAACCCACCAAAACCCAGCACACTCCTTCGAGCCGAAAAACCCCTCCTTTTTTTTTTTTTTTTTCCTTCTCTTACTTTCCGTCTCTTTTTTCTTTTCTCTTTTTTTTTTTTGCCCTTTCGCCCCCAGCACTGCCATGGATCTGTTGAGGCGTAGTTTCAGTGCGCCTGACACATGTCGATGTACGGTTAGTGGATGGGATGGCAGGCGAGTAGGTGGGCCCCAAGGACGCGTGGCTAGAGACGAATGGGTGGAGCCGGGAGCGCACGCGAAAAGCCATGGGCCCGCGCACCCGGGAACCGGCAAGCTGCTGCTTCTGCTGACACGATGCCTTTCCTGGACGATCCCTGTTTTATCGTGCAGCACAAGCGCGCGCCTGGACCCTCCGATGGCTGATCGGACGGCTTCGAGCACACCTGGACTGGCGTTTGGCTGGGCTACTCGTTGGCTTGAGTGGCTGCGGTGTTGATTTCAATTTAAGTGCGTTTTTTTTTTTTTTTGCTTTTAATTAGCCATTTTCCCCTCAATTTCACCTAACTAAACTAATGAGAACATTAATTATTTAAGGAGTAAATTAATTTGGCATGAGATTTCAAATCTTTTCAAGAACTACAATTTAAGTTAGAGTAGAGAATCCATTCTAAATACTATAAGAGAAAAATCATCTCCATTTTATTTGCTTTCCTTATTATTTATTTGGTGTGCCTATATAATCCAAAAGAGACAACGAATCACTACGTGATATAATGATACTCATATACCTATTTCACTATGATAGGATTGACTTGAACTTAAAACCTTATCAATGAGAATAACGAGTCTTATCACCCCACAAACAAACACCTTTCTTCTCTTCTTATCCTCTTTTTCCCTCTCACCATATATAGTTTAAATAATACAGATAGCCACACTACAAAAAGCCAGGCATATGGTGCAACATAATGTCAAAATCACGGACCATTAAACAAAATTGGCTATCTATGAAGATAATGCCTTTGTGCACCTGTCATTTCCATTGAGATAATACATGTATTGAATATTTTGATGTCTAAATCATGCATTATTTAGTTTAATCAAGCAAATTTCACACATTTTCAGTGTAATGAAAATCAATTTAATGATTTTTTTTATTCCAAAAAATTTTGGTCAAAATTTTTATGCCTAATATTACACGCTTACATGTGCAAGGCAAAGGAGGGAATCACTTAATGGGCTCTTTCCTGAGCTGTAAAAGTGGTCGACTAGGTCAAAAGTCCAACAGATGTTGATTACACGTGTACTAAGCATTTTATTTATTTTATATTATATATTTGTTGAATTTTTCAACGAAATAGATGAATTGACCGAGTTTGATTATCTTGTTGGAAATAGGAAAAAAAATTTTCACTCTCTCTCTTTTTGTTGATTATTTTTTTTTGCTAAAAGAAAAAAGAAAAAAGAAAAAAGAAAAGAAAACGTAAGTGTTTGCCCTTGACCCTTAACAAGCTGGCCCGTTTGTCCGTGGATGGATGACACACGGCACAAGTACGTTTTCTCGACCACCCAATGTGTAGTCCCCAAATACCCAATTAAATTTTGAAAGATATTGAAGAGAGAGAGAGAGAGAGAGAGAGAGAGAGGACACATCTATGGATACATGACAATTTGTTAAGGAAGCATAAATACATCAAGGAGAACGAATATTATGTTTTGAAATTCGGAGGTAAAACGTTACAAGATCTTTATTTTATAGGAAAATTTGTAGTTAATCCTAATAATCATTATTCCCTATATTTTTAATTAATTTCATTGATTACCTTATTTTTCTTAAATTGAGAATTATGCTATCAAGCTTTTTTTTTTTTTATAACCTACAACAAATCCAAGAAAAAAAAAATATTTGTTTTAATAATAAAGGAAAAAAAAAAAACAGATTGGTTGCTGAAAAATTTTCATTCTTTAGGTGCTCTTTTTATTTTATTTTCTTTTCATTTTTTTTCCTTTAACCTAAGATCGGGGAATTCAAACTTTAGCTTGTACTTAGTTTGTCGGTTAGAGAAGAATTTAAGTTGAAATTGGTTTATTTTTGAAAACTAGTAAATTTTGTTAATTTTTAGAAAAAAACAAAAACAAATATGAAAAAATACAACTTATTTAAAGTTAAACTTAAATGCCAAACAAAGCCTTAGATTTTAAAATTAGAGTCGTGTGTGTGGATTTACTATTAGACTACGACGGTAAGATGCTATTATTTTTGGGTGTTTTCGGTGGAGGGATAAAGAACTTGTGAGAAATGGAAGACTTAAAAAGGAAAAAAGATAGGCAAATTAATCTGCTGAAAGATACCATATTAAAGCAAACAATAAATTAAAAATAAAAAATAAAAAAAAACTCCTGCCCATTCTTACTGGTCATGTACGTTAGACAGGTCAAGAATGGGAAGCTTATTCTGGATGCCAACCAAACTAAGAGACTAATATTTTGTAGTTTAGAGTAAGAACTTTTACTTATTGTTATTAAAATAAGAATTAATTAAGTATTTGTAAGCAAAAAAAATGTGAATTTTGTCCATATTATATTCCTGTTTTTTTGTAACTTTTCACAGCTAATGCAGAAGCCCAAAAGAGCCTCAATAACTTTGAATTTAAAATTTCTACCAAAATTTTTTTTTCAATTTAAAATTTAGTTAGCTTTCCAGAGTAAGCAAAAACATATATATATATATATATATGTAGGTATATATCCAAACAAACAAGCCACAACTCCATTTTGGTTTGATGCAATGATACTTCCAGTGATGAAAACAACGCAATATTATTTAAATTAAAATATTAGAGTAAAATGATTAGAACCTAGTTAGATGATCGTCATGCTCATTTAATACTCAAAGTACCTGCACCCATATATTTATATATATTTACTCTTTGAGATTAGTGTTAGAAAACTAGAGGTGGCAATACGGATCGCGACATGATGACATGACGACACGATTCGAAAATGACACGAATTTTACGGGTTCAGGTTGGGAAAAATAGGGAGCGGGTCGTGTTCGGGTTGAGAAAAATTGACTCGAAAAAAATTCGTGTCGTGTTCGGGTTGGACCAGTTTTTTTCGTGTCAATTTCGTGTCCACTTTTCGTGTCAATTTCGGATCAATTCGGTCGGTGTCAATTTCGTGTCAATTTCGGATCAAATTTCTTTCGTATTAATTTCGTGTCAATTTTATGTTGCGGGTCAATTTCGGGTCAAGTTCGTGTCGCAGGTCAAGTTCGTGTCGTTTCGTGTCAATCCATTATGAGTTCGTGTCGCGGTTTCGTGTTGGTTTCGTGTCACGGGTCGTGTTCGGGTTGGGGAGAAAAAAAATTCGACACGACTCAAACACGACATGAACACGACACGAGACGCGAATTGACATCCCTATAGAAAACCAATTTCAATCTAATCTCAATTTTTGAGTATCCTTTACATGATCATAAATTATTATCTTTTTATTAATATATATAATTATATAATGTATTAATTTTTTTAGTATCTATCAATAAAAATATGATAATTTATTTGCTTGAAATCGAGTAGTTTTATATGTATATGTACAATGTCAAAGATAACTAATTTTGTAAGTGAGAGTTTTGCTCATATGGATTCAATTCGAGTAGAAAGGCTCTAAGCCGTCTTTAATAACAGATCATGTGTAAATCACATATATAATAGTGAAAATTTAAACCCACTTTTGATTAAGGTTAAAAATAATAGATTTCAGAGCTTTTCAGAGTTAATTTATCAAATGCAATAACTACTTGAAAAGGGATTTGTTGTGATGATTCTATTCTAGCATAAACAAAAAGACTCGTTATCTTTATATTATTTTTCAAAAATAAATCAAACAAATTAAAAAAAAAAAAAGTGTTGGAGACAAAGTGCACTATACACATTATGAAGTGAGAGGTATGTGCACAAATGGCAAAGCCCCCACTAAGGTTGATGGGATGAGCAGTCGGCGACAAAAGCAACGGCAAATGCAAAAACCCATTATTATTTTAATATAAAGCCGTTGCGCTCCTACGTAAGTTCAAATGAGCTTAGCGCTGTCACCACTTACTCCCCATTATTCCTCTTATGCAGCACTCAAATACACGAACATAGTATAACAAGACGATAATTTCATATTTGAATTTATCACTTTGTATAACAAGGTGATAATTTCATATTTGAATTTATCACAAAATCTAATGTTCGAATGAAAACTTTTTCAGTAGTGGAATTCTGTGCAAAGTATAAGTTACTATATTTGAATTTATCACAAAATCTAATGTTCGAATGAAAACTTTTTCAGTAACGGAACTCTGTGCAAAGTATGAGTTAACACACTTTGATCACTTATATTAGCCTAAATACCTGACCGTATTTTTCAACTGAAATGCAATAATACGATTGAAATTGAATTACACATCTAGAAGAGTCGTAAGAAGACATGGTCCCAGACCATATAATTATAGGGCATTTCTATCGTCCTTCTGGTGAGAGTTCCCTCTGATGTAACTTTTTTTTTTTTTTTTGTGTATAATACATTAGAACTAAAAATAATTATGTAGATCCAAGCAAAACATAATTAAAATGTTAGTGTTTAACTTTTTTTTTTTTTTTTGTACATTTTCAAAAAAAATTCTACAGAAGAAATATTAAAAATACATCTTAAAAGGTTATTTATTTTCTTAAATAAAAAGTATATTTTATGTGAACTTGTTACTCTAAAAGCTTGAGCTTCAAGATGAATGTGAATATAGATTTATGTGCACACATGTCCCTGTTCCAACGGGAAAAGAATTCAACTTTCCATTGCTTAAAGGAATGAATAAAATAAAATAAATTTATAATTTTCTAGCAAAAACTCTGCTCTGCTTTCCTTGTACGATAATATTGGCTTTATTTTGTTTGCTTGAACGACATTATGCAAAATTTTATAGTAAAATAAGCGTTATTCTTCACTACTATTGGTGAGGATTTGTTTTTGGCCGAATCCAAGTTTGTCATTTAGTAGCTCGATCCTTTTAGACCAAATATATATATATATATATATATATGCATATATTTCTTGAAATTTTGATTTCAACCTTACGATACAAATTTTTTTTTTTTTTTGAAAAAGAGTAAAATAGCATTTTCTAAACAGTGTAATAGTAAATTATAAAATAAAATTTTAAACATAATAATAAATAATAGAATCACGTGATATCAAAAAAAATCCCTCATCTTTTTCCATTTTTCTCTTTAACATGAAACTATACACATAAATTTGTTGTTAAATTAAAATTGACCATAAAATTCGAGTTTTTTTTTAGAAAATCCAAAGAAATCTAAGGATTGACCAAAAATTTATAATTTATTATTTTAAAAAAACATGTAATAAACTTCAAAATTACTTATAAAATATGATATTTGTTATAATTTTCCTCTTTTTAATTACAATAAAAAAAATAGTTTGTTTGAATTATGAATAAAAAACAGTTTTGTATCGTGCATTGTAAATTTTTAATATTAACATCATATGTAAAATTGAATTGCATATGGTTAAAAAAATATATTATTGCCATAAAAATTCATTTTTTAGAGAAAATGTTTTTAGTTACAGAAACCTTTTTATCAACATTGGTACTAAAGTTGAACCTCATAGAAAACTTAAATATAAGTACAACTGAAACACCATTTAAAAAGGGGGAAAAAAAAAAGGCTTTGGATAGTCAACTAATCACACTTTGTTGCTTGGTTATTAAGAATTTACTTATTGCAACATTTTTTTCGGTTGTTTGTTTGCGAGAGTAGCGGGTCCATAAGCTTAAACGAACATCCAGAATAATTAGGGACTAATTACAGGATCATAATATTCTTAAGTATGCAGCAAGGAAATAAATGTGTTTGTTTTCAATGTAATTTAGTTGATGGAGTAAATGTCTTTAACAGTTCTTTAATAGTTAGGATCAAGCTTGTAGCCTCTGATAATTTTATTTTTATAATTTTTACTTTCTGGAGTTAAATTCAAGTTTCACCCTTGAACTTTTTCTCTAAAGCATGAACTTATGGAGAATTCTTTAATAAGATATGAAAAAAATCTAACAATAGAAGAAAAGTTTCTACCATCATATTTTATCAAATTTTATTAAATAATTATATTTTTTTTAATTTGATATGATTTAAGTTCCAGTAAATTTGTTCTCCTTTTTTCTTAATATAATATGATTATAATGGAATCTAACTGCCAATAGTCTTTTTAAATAAAATTAAAAACCTATAAATGACATGCTTTAATAGGGAATTCAAAATATATATATATATATATATATATTTTCTTCTACAATCTTAAAAACCCAAGTTTTGGGGGTGGGACAGTGACATCTAGCAACCAAATTGATTAGTTTGCAACAAATTCTGATGTCCCAAATCTTCCTGTCCCTCTCAAACAAAATCTGTCACAACATTTATAAATAATTTCCACTTGCTTGTTCCTTTTCACAATTGTTATGGCAATTTTTCACGAAAAGGAATTGCCCTCCAATTTGTATTTGAATTCCTTTTGTACCTGCTTGTTCGGTTAATTCAATAGCTTTTTTCATTGCTTTGCTTAATGACACTCTATTTTTTAATTGTCCGGCTATAAAATTGATTCGAGTAGGTAAATAAAAAAAAAGATAGTTGTCTACACTCACAAAAGAAAAAAATTATACCGACTGCAACTCGCTTACATGAAGCCGGAATCGCTAGTAATCACCGGTCAGTCATACGGTGGTGAATTCGTTCCCGAGCCTTGTACACACCGCCCGTCACACTATGGGAGTTGGCCATGCCCGAAGTCGTTACCTTAACCGCAAGGAGGGGGATGCCGAAGGCAGGGTTGGGGGAAAATCTCCTCCCAAATTGTCTTCTTCCTTGGCATACTTTTATTTTATAGTACAAAGAACTATTATTATTTTACTTTTTCATAAGCCCGTGGCTTAAGTTTCTTTGGAGTGGTCAAGATTGCAAAGAAAAAAGTAATTTATTCCTTTTATTTAATTATCATTAGTGTAACTTAATCATAATCAAGAAATCAATTATTGCAGAATGACTTATTTAAAAAAAAAAAATATTGCAGAATGACTTCTCGTGAAATCAAAGTGTCGTTATTACAAAAGCTAAAAAATGAATCAAAACCATTTTGCTTTGAATATTATATATGTTTGCTTTGCAATTGGTCTACCTTTCTAATATTCTTTTTCTTTTCCCCTCTTTTATCACCGTGTGTGAAGCTTCATAACTCGTCAGTGACTAATTTATGGGGAGTTTCATCAATGGCTTTTTTTTTTTTTTTTTTTTGAATTTTAATTCAAGAAATAAAAAGGAGTATTTTTTTATTTTTTATGGTAAAGTAAATTTTTATTGACTGTGAAAGTTTTCTAACTTTAGATAAGATTAAAATTATATCAAATTAAAAATATATGTTGAACTGACAAAATCTAATACCAATTTAAATTGAAAATGTGTTTTTTTTTTTTTCAACTTTTTGTAAGAGAAAACATTGTATTATTTTCATGAAAAGGATTTAAACAAGAATTTTTAGGTTCAAATTTGTTACTAAGATGGACCCATAATAATAAAAAGAAAGGACCATTAGTCTACGTGATATTTATGTAAAAGAATGCGTGTTTTTACACTAAGAGGTGCAAATTTAAAATAAAAAAAAAATTACAAGTTGACATTTTGGAGGAGTAAAAAGAATTTAAAAAAAAAAATACTTTGGCAGTGAGACCACTGTCGGTCATCTAATAGATTATTTAAAACTATTAATTGCTATGTATCATTAATTAATTAACTGCCTATTAAATTTTTAAAGGTACTTAAAATTAACCAATAAATGATTTGAGACTTTCATTTATTTTTTTATTAATTTAACAGACACAGCGTCTCTTGTAAAAAAAAAAAATCCCATCTAGTTTAATTAAAGCACAAAAAGAATCTTTAGCGAAAATAATAATAATAATAACAGATAAAAATGGTATTTTGCAATGCCCACTCGCTCTCTAGCCGCGTTTAAAGTACTCATTCGCATTAAGGACCTTTTTTTTTAATAAATATTTTAAAATTTGAAACATTTTTAATGCCCACTCACATGATAAATAATCTGGTATTTTTTCTATTAATAGATGTGTGCAACAAAAAAAAAAAAAACCATAAAAAGTTGTATTTTATATGTCAATAAAAAAAATAATGACACACTTACCATATGAGTTGATGTCTAAAAAATTAATAAAAGAGTTGGTCCACGTAACGTCACTCTTATCCATGCTGTTCACAAAACCACACTTTTCTTGTATCTTGGGCTAGCAGTGGTATACACATAATTCACTATGTGAATTTAGGCGATTTTTTTTTTTTTTAATTTAAAACAATTTTAGCATCCTTGTCCAATACATAATAAAATTTGAAAACTAAAAGTGCCTCTATAGATCACCAACTCCATTGAGTAATAATATTTGTTTTTAACTGAAAATATCGCAATATGTAGTTTATATCATGTTATAATTATTTATATTTTTTCCCTAGAAAATAAAATCTATTATTAATTAAAATATTGAGTCCAAAAAAATAGTTTACTCTATTTAAGGTGGAACTTTATGGAATCGAAAAGTTCATTATTCATCTGAATAGAGAATTTATTAGTGCTCTAGATTTTTTTTTTCCTTTTATTAGTTCATTTTTCCTTTTTGGTTTTTATTAGTGCTCTAGATTTTTTTTCCTTTTTGGTTCATTGTTCATCCAACAAGATCGAAATCGAATTTCTTTCCAAAGTTGGAATTCATGTTTTCTTGGAGTTCAAATCTTGTCAGTAACGATTGAACACTCGAATAAGAATAAGAGAATTGAGTGGATTGGATTCGGACCTACGAGATTGGGGGAGAGGTTTTTCTGGGCGTACCTGGGTGAGAGAAGAAGGAAACGGAGAGGACAGTTTGACATGGGTTAGGCGCATAGTAAACCAAGTTTGATTTACTGTACAATGGTTCAGTGGAAAGTTGGAACCAAACTTCTTTGCCAAATGCCTTTAGTTGAGTTTGAACTCAAAAATTTGAGTTCAAACTATTGATCCAAACAAAGCAGTAGTAAACTTAAAATAAAAGTAAAACAAGAATCACAAATTTATTTTTTTATAAAACAATCTATCTATCTTTAATTTTATCTTTTTATCTCATATATTTTACTTTTCTTTAAGAAAATATAACTTACATTGCACTACTATATTTTTATACGATTGGATTTTTTGAGGTCAAAATCAAAGATTAGTGAATAAAAATATGAATTTATGGATAAATATAGTTTGATAGTGTAATACAGCAATACTTTGGTGTTAAGATTTGGATTTGAAAATTATAATTAAATTTTTATCTTTTTCTAGAAAGTCAACTTCAATTTCACTATTTATAGTTATTATTATAATTTTATAATTTAAAATTTAAAAGTCTATAATTTTACATATATAAGTTTAAATAAGATAATTAAAAAAAAAATTTCATAAAATTTTGAGACGAACAAAATAAGTTTCATATTAAATTTTTTTCTCTAAACACATTTTAAATTTTTACACTTTTTAACTCAAGTAATTCAAATACCTCATCATATACATAACTCAATTTGAACTTAAATTCTACCATCTAAATTCAAGCACTAAACGCATGCTTATACATAGGCCTTTTTTTTTTGAGTAAAAGCAAAAAATAGGGTATAAAAAGAAATGAAAAAAAAAAGATTCTTTATTTGTTCTCTTTCAAACGGTGTTTGGCGAGTGCAATCACTGTCATCTCAAGCGAGTATGACATATGAATTATGAAATCAAGTTAAAAAAAAAAAAAAAAGGCAAATCTTCCATTTATATAATCCCAACACAAAACGAATTTCCAATTACGTCGACGAAAAAACGAATTTTCAAATTGCAAATCAATTCCACATATACGGATTTATATGTATTACGCATATATTATATATATATATATATATATATACATACACACGAATGTAACGTCATCATCTTCCTCAAATCGGGAAAAAGTATCGGTGGTCTTCCAAGAAAATTCTAACCTTCACCGACCCCAATTTCTGCGACCACAATCTCTCTCTCTTCTCAGTCTATATATAAACATAAATTTGTATATGTATATACGCGTTGGTGTTTGGAAGTTGCTGGCCTAACTCTCTCTCTCTCTATCTCTGCAACTTAGGAATCATACGCATTGAATCAGAGAGAGTCAGAGAATTCCCAGAAGAAAAGGAAAAGGCCCCGAAAACGTCGTGGGGTTTTCTGGTAATGGCGACGAGGAGAGCCAAATTGGAGAAACTGGATGCGTTCGTGTCTCTGACGAGGCAGAGATCGTTTCAGATACTGATTGGCGCTGGGCTTCTGTATATGCTCCTGGTCACCATGGAAATCCCCTTGGTCTTCAGAACCGGCTTCAGCGACATCTTCCAGGAGACCTCCTTGCACCGCCCTGAACGGCTCAACAGTGAGTTGGAGAAGAGAGAAGCTCCGACTAGGCCTCTCGAGCGCGTGACTCGGAACTCGCGCCAGCCGGTTCCGAGTCAGGTCCCGAGTCGTCACCGCCACCGGATTGTCTCGAGTCTGGTCTTCGATCGGAAGACGTTTGATTCGGGAAGCAAGGACGGGGAAGCTTCGGAGCTCTACAAATCGGCGAAGATTGCCTGGGAGGTCGGGAGGCAGGTCTGGCGAGACCTCGAATCGGGGAAGCTCCGAGTCGACTCGGCGGCGGCGCAGAATCGGACCGAGTCGTGCCCGCACTCGATGTCGTTGACCGGGTCGGAGTTAGAGGCGCGGGGGCGGGTCATGGTGATCCCGTGCGGGCTGACCCTCGGCTCGCACGTGACGCTGGTCGGGAAGCCGAGGGCGGCGCACGAGGAGGAGGACTCGAAGATCTCGGTGGTCAAGGACGGCGACGCCGGAGTGATGGTGTCGGAGTTCAAGCTGGAGTTGCAGGGGCTGAAGACGGTGGAGGGAGAGGAGCCGCCGAGGGTTTTGCATTTCAATCCGAGGCTCAAAGGGGACTGGAGCGGCAGACCCGTTGTTGAGCTCAATACTTGTTATCGGATGCAGTGGGGCTCTGCTCTCCGCTGCGAGGGCTGGAAATCTAAGGCCGATGAGGAAACTGGTTAGCTTTCTTCTTGTTTGTTTAATCAGAAAATTTTTGTTTGTTTAATCAGAAAATTTTGAATTATTTTTGTTTTGTTTTGTTGTGTATGTTTGTTTGTTGGCTTGTGCGGTTGTTGGGGAAAATGAATTGCTTTTCTTTGCAGTGTCCTTCACATTGGCCTAGAATGAGAAAAAAAGAAAAAAAGAAAAGGAAAAAAAAAAAAGAAAAGAAAATTTGAAAGCATTAGAACCATTTTAATGTGGTTATTGAATAATCTTATTTTAGAATCTACTTTTAGGATGTCAACGTAATGTTTATTGTCTTGATTACTAGTTGAGTTTGGCTATCTTTATTGGAGAGTCCAAATTGTGTGATTCTTTAGACGGTTTGTAGTTGACGGTCAGGTGAAGTGCGAGAAGTGGATTCGCGACGATGACGATCATTTGGAGGAGTCAAAGACATCATGGTGGATGAACAGGTTGGTAGGCCGAACGAAGAAGGTGACTATTGACTGGCCGTATCCATTTGCAGAGGAGAAGCTCTTTGTTTTAACTCTTAGTGCTGGATTGGAGGGTTACCATATTAATGTCGACGGGAGGCATGTTACCTCTTTTCCTTACCGCACAGTGAGTAATATTCTACAGCCTTATGTTCTAGTTATGAATTCGGATGTTTTTCTAAAAGGTCCGGATATTATTGACAGGGATTTACTCTTGAGGACGCCACCGGATTGTCTGTGAGTGGGGACATCAATGTCCACTCTGTATTTGCTGCTTCTTTGCCCTCGTCGCATCCTAGTTTTGCTCCACAGCGGCATCTTGAGATGGCTAGCAAATGGCATGCGCCACCTCTTCCCGAGGGAGAGGTTGAAATGTTCATAGGTATCCTTTCTGCAGGCAACCATTTTGCTGAGCGCATGGCTGTAAGAAAGTCCTGGATGCAGCACAGGCTTATCAAATCGTCAAATGTGGTAGCTCGTTTCTTCGTAGCACTGGTAAGTGATGGTCACGGCAACTTATCTGTGGTTTGATTGATGAACAAGCATTGAGGTTCTTAAGCTATCGTTTTGTACTCTGCAGAATGCTAGAAAGGAAGTGAACGCCGAGTTGAAGAAAGAAGCGGAGTTCTTTGGTGATATCGTTATAGTGCCTTACATGGATAATTATGACCTTGTCGTGTTGAAAACTGTTGCCATTTGTGAACATGGGGTAAGTTTTGGAACCTAAAAAACTGGACACGTTGTACTATTTCTTTTATTTTAGAGGTTAATCATATATCATGATGTTGTTTCTGTTCCAGGTTCGATCCGTGTCTGCTAAGTACATTATGAAGTGTGACGATGATACATTTGTAAGAGTGGATGCTGTTCTCCAAGAAGCAAAGAAAGTACCTCAGGGAAAGAGTCTGTATGTTGGAAACATAAATTACTATCACAAGCCCCTGCGATCGGGTAAATGGGCTGTGACATATGAGGTATGAAAGTACTTAATGGTGGTGTGATCCATTCTTCTAAAATTTTTTAGCTCGATCTTCTATTCGTTCGATCAACGTATTCTAATAATGTCACATAAGTATTAAGTCACCATACTTTATTCAAAAAGTATGAATAGTAGAGAGGTGACCAATTGATAAAGTTTCTTAGTAATAGTCAAATCACCATACACAGTAGTCCAACAAGCTGAGCAGAGTAACAAGTGGGAATTAACAGTCTATGTTCAAGATAATAGGATTAGACAAACATTTAGGACTGCATTATCCTCCGGGGAAATCTCAATTTTATAATTATTGGATACGTCTCCATTACCAATAATATGTTGATTGGGAATGCCTTTTTAGTTACACCTGAAATCAGGTTCTGACAACTAGTTTTCGTAATTTACTGGTTTCCTTTCAAATTTAGTCAAAGTCTAGAAGCTTGGTGTCTTCAATTTGCTTAAATTAAAACATTACAAATAAATGATTGGTCGTCGGATTTCATGGATATGTACTCGTGTTAAAGTTTGGCACTAGGCTCAAATTATTTCCTATTTGATTCATTACAATTTACATCACTCTCGACTTTTAATTTTGCATTTGTTCTCTTCTTTTGGTGAACAAGTCCTGTTTCTGCATCCTAATATTGCTTCTCTATCCCTATCTCTTCGTGTTTTCAGGAGTGGCCAGAAGAAGATTACCCACCTTATGCGAACGGGCCCGGTTACATCATGTCATCCGACATCGCACACTTCATCGTGTCCGAGTTTGGAAGACATAAACTAAGGGTAAATATCACTATTTTCTTCCTTCATTCTCTATCGCTAAACGAGCAACCACTAAAATGATGTGCAACTTCTTGCAGTTGTTCAAGATGGAGGATGTAAGCATGGGAATGTGGGTAGAAAGATTCAACAGCTCGAAACCGGTCGAGTACGTGCACAGCTTCAAGTTCTGCCAGTTCGGATGCATAGAAGATTATCATACCGCACACTACCAGTCGCCGAGGCAGATGATGTGCATGTGGGACAAATTGCAGACACAGGCATGGCCTCAGTGCTGCAACATGAGATGATAAAAAATGGTGTCGGTGAGCATCTTGAGAGCCTCCGGGACAAAACACTTAAGAGGAACAAGTTTTGCAGTCATAGCATATTTTTGTTATATATTCTCTAGAGGTTGGACGATCATATCTTTGCCTTTTTTGGGCTTGTACAAAATTTTCCTATCCATCAAATTCATTCATTATTTATTTTCAGAATTATTGTTTTTTTTTCTGTGTTAATTGTTTTGTCTCTTACTTTTGCCCCTTTCTATTTTTTTTTTTTTTCAAAAAATTGTTTTGGTACAAACTCAGAGTAATGAAATTTGAACATTACAACTACAACAGTGAGAGGAGGAGAAAATGAGAATCACTTACATTCGGAGCAATGTGTTATTATTATTATTTTTTAATCCGTCTCTTGTGAGTATACTCACGAGCAACAACGTTGTGATTACGTTATTGCCACAATTTTTAAATTATTTTTTTTACTTTGTTTTACATGTCTATTCCGTACGCGTGACATGCAATTAGTTAATCTCAATGGGTTGGTGCCAAGACGAGTTCAATAGTCGTTAGGTTTGTGATGGTGGTCTTCTTGAATTTTGTATACGAACGAATGACACTAATGATATTTTTCTTTAAAAAAAGAAACAAAAAAACAAAAAAATAAAATATAGAAAATAAAAAATCTCATGATTCCTTGAAAATCTCTCACTTTGCCTCCATTTATCTTCGGTTGAGTTCATCATTTCAAACCAAATTATTTCTGATCTAGTGTTTTTGTTTTTTTTTTTTTTTTTCTGTTCTATATCTGAAAAATCAACAAGTTTCACTGTTCACCCGTTCCAATTATAACCTATAACTCATTAAAAGTCTGTGACTTTACAAATACATGTCCAAATAAGATAATTTTTTTTTAAATTACAAAGAATTTCAAGACGAACGAGAGAATATCAATATTAATATATATATATTTTTTCTAAACATATATTACGTTTTTACAATTTTTCATTCCAAATAGTTACAATTCAAAACAAACTTAACTCAAATCAAAATTTTCCGTTTGAAGTTGGTGAGCCAAATGGAGGCTTAGGGTCCGTTTGGGGAATGAGTTTGAATTGAAAAAGTATAATTTGAGTTGAAAATTTTTGTTGACTTTCAGAAAAGAAAAAATTTTTCAGAAAAAGAAAAATTTTTTCAGAAAAAGACAAACTGAGATGAAAAAGTACAGTTTGAACTTGTTCACCAAACAAGACCTTAAAAAAGGACAATATTAACAGGTTTTTTATTTTTTATTTATTTTGGAGTGTAAAGAGGACAATATGAACGTTGGAAAGTCTATTATCTAAAAGTCTAAAACTCGAATTCAAATGGGCAAAATAAGTAGACCAATACAAAAGCCATAAAAGCTGAATTGTCTCTCCAAATTTCAAAAGCAACATTACCTTCACTATTCGATTACCATGCACTTACCTTTCACGATGCACTCTCCAACTTTTTTTTTTTTTTTTTTGGTCTCCTCCATTGATATTAAAAAAAAAAAAAAAAACAAAAAACGTTACCATTAATACAATGTTTTAAATCATCGAATTTTTAGTAAATTCAAACAAATGATCAAATTTAAAATTATATGATGTAATACAGGAGTTCACATATACGACAGTGGTGTACGTGTGGTAACTCATCCGTGATCTTTTGATGCAAAATAGAGGGCACCGATGAGCGGGACAGAAATTGCTACGGTGGGCTGGAATACAACCGAAGAGAGTGAGTGTCGCCGGAGAGGCCTGCTTGTTCTCGCCGGATACAACCCAACAAAATTAACAAATCGGATGTGCTCTACCGACTCAATTTTCATACTCCACCACAAAAGTCCAAGAAAACAAAGCAAAAAAAGCCAAGGAGGTGACATGACAGGTGACAGGAACCCATGTTTTGTCATTCTTTTTTCATATATTTGAACAAAGCGACAAAAACTACTCCTATTTGCTCCACGTGGGTTGGGCTTTCAATTATAGGTCACTTTACTGAAAGTACATCATTTCTTATAATTACACACCAACCAAACATCAACAGCTTACAAACAGACGATAGCTCATGATCAAAATTAACATGCTTTAGAAACCCTAAAACATTCATAGAAAAAGATTGTCGATTGTAAACGATCCAATTCTTGATCCGTGCTAGTTCTACATTCTATCCAAACTCATTTAATACGTTATTAGAGTCAAGTCTTTACAGGTGGTGGTAGGTTTGAATTCCGACTCATTTGTATGACACATTATGCATGATGACCTCGACGAATGTGTTAGAAGTTGAATTTGTCTTACATAAGTTACTGGTTTATTGTGATGTTTATGTATAGATTAGACACATTCTCTTTTTAAACTAACTTTTGAGGATGATTTTACCAAAACCCATTTGACAAGCTATATCCTATTTGTTTCAACAATTTCCCAACATTTCAAATGTTTCAATTTTCCCGCATTTCAAATAGACATTTGGGAAGCAAAATTAGAAATTGTATGAAATGTTGCTATTTGCAACTTTTTGACAAAATTTGTTAGGAGAATAACATTTTGATCATTTAGATATTTTTTTCCCAGTACTAAATGTTTGATCCAATATATTTTCATTCATGTGCCTTCATCCTAACTATTATGTCCAAATGTTTCTCCTAAACAGAGTCAAATTTGTTATTTTAAGGCCCATTTGGGGTATGTATTGGAGACGGAATTTTGGAGACGTTTTGAATTAGAGAGGAGTTGAGTTTTAAAAATGTATATTTTGTTAAAAGAAATTGTTTGAAGTGAAAAAATATAGAGTTTTAAACATGTTCAGAAATAACATTTAAATATGGATCTTGTTTAATTTCTTTCAAAATTTTATAAGTTTTTTTTTTTAAATTATCTTATTTGGACTTGAAATAACAATATTATAAACTTTCAAAATTTGAGTTTACTGTAAATATTTAGAGATTTAAATAGTGTAAAGTAGTCATGTGGAAGTAAAATACAAAAAATTTTGCAAATGTAAACCTCCCCCAAATGGGGCCTCAATCAAGTTGGAAGGGGTTTGTCTTAGTTTGCTCTCTTTGTTATGTTGTTTGGTTGGAAAGAAAAGAAAAAGAAAAAGAAAAAACAGGGAATGATTTCCAACGATGAAAACAACCAATAAAGAGGGTAAATGCAAAAACATAGTCAACAAATGCTCTTCCATAAAGAGGGTAAATGCAAAAACATAGCCAACAAAATGCTCTTCCATAAAGAGGGTTTGTCATTTTGCCAGGCAAACAAGGATTCTGATTTTTCTAAAATCCCACGCGCAGAATCTGGGTCGCACTTGTTTATAACTTTATCTTCACTCAAGTGTTGTGACACGTGTCCAATAATTGACAATTTTTGCGCTTTGATTACTCATGATCCAATTCCATGTAATAGTTTCTCATATGGACCACTTCCCTTCCACGTCAACCCACCAATCATACTCACCCTCATGCCACATGAGTGGCATTACACCTTTTTTTTTGGGTGATAAGAAGGGGGATCAAGTGGTCCCCATCCTACCCCCATCCCCTTCCATAAGTTACAGTCTCGGAGGCACAGAAAGAGCAACGAACCTTATGTTAATTTCTCTCAGTTATTCATCCATGTCTTATCACATGTATTCATCAGCTCAAAACATCAACAACTAAAGTAGGAGCAGCGGCCTTATGGAAGAGTCAAGATCTGATGTTTTAGATTTTCTATCTTATTGGTTGTCTCCCAACAATGTTATATCATATTATCTTAATTTAAAATTTTAATCACATTAAAAAAGCTAATTACTAAAAATTCTTAAATAAATTGATAAGTTGTCAAAATACTATTGAGAGGATAACCATTGAAACAGGAAAATACGACAGCAGATCTGGACTCCTTATGGAAGGCTGCAGGATTCGAACTCAAGCAAATGAATGAGAGATGCTTAACAAAGATATCCTAACTACTAGACCACAATTTCCAGTGTGGTATATATACCCAATATGAGAATTTTATGACAACACATATTAAAGTACATTATGATAGGATTCTATTTTAAATTATCATATCTGATTTTAATATTTTTACAGTTTTGTATATTGATTTTGATCAAATTTAGTATTTGTTTAAGGTAATATACGGATTTTTAAAAATAAAGAATTAATATTTGTATTTTAGTTGAATTGTTGCAGAATAATGATACATTTAAATATTTGCATTTAAATAGTTTTATAATCAAACACACACTGTATTTCAGTATAATAACGAATTACTACAGTAATTCATCCAAATGAATGTTTGATGTTTAAAAATATATAAAATTGATAGAGAATCGTACTAATAAAAATTCCTATATGATATTCATATAAATGGTATATGCATATATGACAAGTATTTTGAGATGTGCATTTCCAAATTGCTGAATATTTTACGTCAACACAAAGTAATATCATTTCCATTTTCTACCAAAAAGGAAAAAAAAAAAAAAAAAAAAACAAAAACCAACATTTATATCATAGTTAATTATAGGAGTAAACTAATTCTCTCATAAGTTCTATTTTGAAATTCTCTAATTAGCAAAGCTTTTTCCCCAGACCACGGAATCGTAATCACTTTCAAAAAAATTTTTTTTTCCCCAAACAGTTAATTGAACTGTCACCTAAAAAGTTATTCTTTTGGCTGAAAATAAAGGTTAATTGTGTCTTCATACCCTCATCCTACATCAATACAGGAATTAATGAATTAACAGAGATTACAAGTAGAATGGTATATCTATTCTCATCTAACAAGTCAAGACATCCATCAAATAAACTGGCTATCGGACCTAATAAATAAAAAATAATTTTTATAAAACTCTGTCAAACAGATTCATAGTTTATATTAAATACAATTTTAAAGAGCGATACATGATTTAAACTTTTGATTAATAAAAATGAATGTTATTGATAGGGCCTACTTACCATACCATCAATACCGGTGGTCCATGACCACAAAAAGTTGGCCAACCAGAATTAAATAAAGAAAAGGCTAGGGTTTTGAATAATATCGGTTTAATCATCATTTGAGTTTTTTTTTCTTCTTTATTTTTTTCATTTTTAGAAAATTATATATACAGTTATATGTGTAATCACCGGTAGTAAATGGGTAGGTTATTGCGGCATTTTAAGTGTTCTTACTTCTTAGACGAGAGGATGTACATAATAAAACATGCATCTTATTTGTGAAAGAGAATTTGTTTTGTTTTGCTCAACAAAAACGTAACTTGAACTTTGTTTTCTAAGAAATCATAATAATCTTAGGTCTGATTTCTTTATTATATTCTTCCAAAACCTTTTTTTTTTATTTTTAAATGTAGAATAAATTTATTTTCTATTTATATCAGGATTTGATCTTTATCTAATTTCAAAAATCTGAGGTGTCAAACACTAAAACAGAAACCAACGAACTTTACTTGAAAACTCTTTACACCAAAAAAATAATAAAAACAATAGTCATCAGGCAACTTGGAAATATTTTTGTTCAACCATTTTGCTTAAAAGCATTTATCAACCAGTCCTATGTACTTTATATATATCTTCTTCTCCTCCTTTCTTCTCAACTTTTTTCCCACAAAATTTACAGATTAACTTTTTATTTTTCTTTGCTTTCTATTTGTCTTGTCATTTTCTTTCGTACCAACAAACCCAAAATCACCAAAAAAAAAACAAAAAAAAAAAAATGGTGCTTCCGGCGACAATGGTGGAGCTGTGGACGATGGTGGGGTCCACCATCGCCAGCTTCATGTTCATCATGGCAATAATCGGGCAGTACTGTCCGTACGAAATCCGGCGGTTCATGGAGAAGCTCAGCCACCGGATCAACACCTTCTTCAACCCTTACATCCGAATCTCCATCCACGAATTCTCCGGCGACCGGCTGAAGCGGAGCGAGGCCTACGCGAACGTCGAGGCATATCTGAGCTCCAACACCTCGAAGTCCGCAAAACGGCTCAAGGCCGAGATGGGGAAGGACAGCTCGAACATCGTCCTCAGCATGGACGAGTTCGAGCGAGTCACCGATGAATTCCGCGGCGCCAAAGTATGGTGGCTCCTCACGAAGACCGCGACGCCGCCGAGATCGATGATGTTAATGTCGTACTACCCGGAGCAGGAGCGGCGGTTCTACAAGCTCACCTTCCACAAGAGGTACCGCGAAATAGTGACGGACTATTACCTAGGGCATGTCGTAAAAGAAGGGAAGGAAATTAGGGTTAAGAACCGGCAGAGGAAGCTGTTCACGAACTCGCCGGGCTACAAATGGCCGAGCTACAAGCAGACCATGTGGAGCCACATTGTGTTCGAGCATCCGGCGACGTTCGAGACCATGGCATTGGAGGGACACAAGAAGAAGGAGATTATTGAGGATTTGTTGACGTTCAGTAAGAGCAAAGAGTTTTATGAGAGAATTGGCAAGGCTTGGAAAAGAGGCTATTTGTTGCATGGCCCACCGGGGACCGGCAAGTCCACCATGATCGCCGCCATGGCCAATCTTCTGAGCTACGACGTGTATGATCTCGAGTTGACTGCCGTGAAGGATAACACCGAGTTGAGGAAATTGTTGATCGAGACCACCAGTAAGTCCATTATTGTCATTGAGGATATTGATTGCTCTCTTGATCTCACGGGCCAAAGGAAGAAATTGGGCGAGAAATCTTCTAAGGAGGACCAAAAAAATGATGGGTTTTGTAGTAAAGAGAGAAAAGAAGAGGGAAATATTAGTAATAATGGCAATGATCAGATTAGTAAAGTGACTCTTTCAGGGCTTTTGAATTTTATTGATGGGCTTTGGTCAGCTTGTGGGGGAGAGAGGTTGATTGTGTTCACAACAAATTATGTGGAGAAATTGGACCCTGCCTTGATTAGGAGGGGAAGAATGGACAAACACATTGAGCTTTCATATTGTAGCTTTGAAGGGTTCAAAGTGCTTGCCAAGAACTACTTGGGGATTGAGTCTCATCAAATGTTTGATAAAATTCAGAACTTGATGGGGGATGTTAAGATCACTCCCGCGGACGTCGCGGAGAGCCTCATGCCAAAATCGCCGGTTGATGGCCCGGAGAGGTGTCTCTCTCGCTTGATTCTAGCTCTCGAGGAGGCCAAGGAAGAGGCGGCGGTCGCAGTGGCGGAAGAGGCTAAGGGTAAAGATGACGAAGCCAAAGAGATTGATGAACAAGTTCATGTGCAAGGTGATAAAGATCAGGTTTGAGAAATCAGAGTGAGACTTGGAAATTGAATGTTGCCTTGTTTGTGTTAGATTAGTAGAAATTAGTTTTAAATATCAACCATTTCCTTTAGAGCTAGCTTGTGGTGGCTGTGGTTGTAAACGGATCTATTTTTATCTTGAATGTCCGAATGAGAAATGTTACTGAGCAATGTCTTGGAGCTTATGATTATTTTCATGCTCTTTCAATATTATTCAATGTCTTTTAATTTAGAAAATTTTCAAGATAGAATTTTTGAATGTTTGTTGGTGTATATACACATATATATATATGATATTATATTTTATATACTACTGTGATTAGGGTCCACACGGCACACACCACATTCGAATTATATGGGGTTATCCTCAAGGGCGTAATGGTAAAATAAAATTAATAATTAGCATCAACGGTCTCAACTTTCCTCAATTTTGCTTCTAATCAAATTTTGAAGTCCCATTTTAGGAAAGTTAACCCCATTATCCTTTTTTAGGGTGGACAGTTGACGTTTTTTTAGAGCGACTAAATTGCACAAATATTTAATTTAAGGAGTAAATTGCAAGAAACCATTATGATTCAAAAGAATTCATAACCATTATGATTCAAAAGAATTCATTGTTCTTAATTACCTTCTTACAAATTTAAAAAGAAAAAAGAAGCTATTACCCTTCTTATAAAAAGGAAAACCTTTTCTGCCAGAAACTAAAAATTTTTTAATCCAGTGATAATTTTATGTAACTTTTGTTTTAAGGTGTATAGCTCAAACTTATCAAACTAAAATTATCAACTTTAATATTTGAATGGAAAAAATTATAAGAATGTACTTAAAACATAACTATTCATTTAATTTTCTCAAAAAAAAAAAAAAAGAAAAAAAAAAGCTTTTTAAGCCAGACAATTACATCAATAGTCTTGTCTAAAAGGCTTCACTTTGAATTTCTATGAGATCACTCTTTCATGACTTAGGAAGACAATATATAGCTTGAATGGATAAGAATGAGTCATGGTGAATATTCATCAAATAGGAGTTTCATAACCTTTAATTATAAGATGGTTGGAGAGACATGTACACATACTAAAATTACGTCTTAAAGTTAGAATCCACTATGATATTAAAGGTCGTCAAAATCGATGGAAATTATCAAAAAAAAAAAAAAAAAAAAGCTCTAATGCTTCCAAAAGAAAATGAGTTGTTTTTGTCTTCTGAATGTACTTAGCAACAACAAGAAACAAATGTGGGGTAGGAGTAGGACATAGTCGCACGTGACATACTTTGATTTAGTGGTGGGTTGATTAATTTTATTGTCTATACACACACACACACGCACGCACACATATATCTTGTTTGATTAGGGAGAAAGTGATCTTCTGATCCTTATAAACATATATAAAAGCAATTTGTGCTGACCGACCACCACCATAATTTTTATAGCTCATTATCTATGTGCTAAACATTAGTAGTACTATTAAAATTTTAAGATTATGGTCACATCCATCCTATAATTATTGGACCTTCACTTTTTTTTTTTTTTTTTTTTTTTTTTTTTTTTTTATACTTTAAAAACTCTCAATTGACAACTTGAATTTTGAATTCGTCATGTTTTAGAATTATCGTTAAAAACTGATGAAAAGAGGGAGTTAAGTGTAATCATGATAATCATTTTCAATTTAATTTTTATAGAAATTCTAATTGAATTGATTGCATAAGACTATTTTTTTAAAAAGAAATTCTTCTAAAAGGTGTTAAGCTTGTTTTTCCATCTCACAAATATCATTGTTCAACATATCTTAGAACGCCATAAATACATGCTTGTGGGCTACGACACTACTGTAGTTGCTTAAAAGGGCATAAGCATGTTGAGTGGTGTACTAAATGCCACAAAATACTTCAGTGACGATATGAGTCGTTGCTAAAAGATAGCATTTAGAGGTATACATCTTCGCCAAGCAACTATTTGTTGCAAAAAGGTACTATGATCTCACACCCATCTATTAGGCCAGAATTTTCACTAATAAACCTTTTTAGGTGATGAATTTTCAAAGAGCCCCTTGACAGCGCAAATTAAAACAAAGTTCTACTAGTGTCAAGAAGTTAATTTTATCAAGGAATTATAAGTGTTGACTATTAGTCTAAAGCCAAAGTACAAGCAAGTAGCTTCAAGTATAACTCATCACGTTAAAGAGTGTGATATGTAATCGTGAACCGATCATACTATCAGTTATCTTAATTGGAACACTCATATTGCATATGGCTGATATCTTCTACTTCATGGTCTTGATATCAGTTAGAGTAATTGGTCTTAATAGTTCCTGAATTCTTAAAAATGTGAAACTTGGTCTCTGTTCTTTTTCTTTTTTTGGACCGTGTTGACCCCTAAACTTTCTAAAAAGATGGCGATTTGGTCTTTTCTGTTAAAAAACTCATAGAATGCTCACGTGAGAAGCATTATGTGGTTTTTGAAGGAAAATACCCCTAAAAAGATAAAAATACCCTTATTCATATCAATTAAATAAATTTAAAAAAAAGAGAGAAAAACTCTCTCTCTCTCACCTTCTCTATCTCCCTTTCTCCCATAAGTCCGATGCTGGCGCTAGACGCTGACTGTCTCTCCCTCCCTCCCCACCCTAGATCTGATGTCGGAGACCTAGAGATTGTCTCTCTCTCTCGCCCTTCGCTCCCCCCCTCCCCCCAAATAGACCCGATGTCGAACCCCCCCACAAGATCCGATGTCAGATGCTAGAGACCACTCTCGTCTTCTCCGTCACCAGGCCCTTGCCTTTGCTGACGAACACGAACACCCCCATCCCACACAAGCCAGATCTAGTGGAAAACTCAAACCCATGCTTCCTCTTCCCCCACTGAACTCAAACCCAGTCATCGCCCTCCCTTACCAAACTCAAACCTACCCACCAAACATAAAACCTAGCACCGTTTGGGGTGATCGAGGGTGATGACGGTGACGCCGTTGGGGTGGATGCTTCCCCTCATGAAATTGTCACTCTGAGCAATCACAAATCTGGGTCCGCCCCCTGGTTTTTGCCATCACCAAGCGCCCATCCCTCCTAGAATCTGAGCCCTCCCCCCCAAAATCCAAACTTAAAACCTACTGCCCCCTCTCCCAACAAATCCGAACCCTCTACCCACAATTGGAATCATAGGATTCTGGGTTTGCCCCCCCTCCCCACCAGATTCTGAAAACCCAGAGTTGCGCACCCCCCCCTCCGGGCTGTTCGTTCTGATCTAGGTTTTGGCCCCGCCTAAAGTTTCCGATCTGGGCCGCCCCCAGAGTTTCAATATGGGTTGGCTCCCCTCGACTCTGCAGCTGCCGAACTCACAATCCCTTTCTTCTCCATCGTTAATTGCCCCTGTCCCCGGCCAATGTCATCGATCTGAGTTTGAGAAATAGAGAGAGAGAGAGAGAGAGAGAGAGAGAGATAATTTTATTTTTTATATCAATTATTATTAAATTACTGAAATACCCTCGCAAATTAGATCACATGCAATGCACATGATTCATTCTGTTTGAAATTTAATAGAATTGGCTGGAAAGGACTAAATCGTCACATTTTTAGATAGTTTAGGATCAGCATAGTAAAAAAAAAAAAAAATCAAGGACCAAAGTGTCACCTGTTAAAGAGTTTATGGACCATTTAGGCCAATTACTCTATCAGTTATCCTCTCTCACCATTCATTAAAAGAGAGAGAGAGAAGACATCTTCAGAATTTTGCTACATTTCCTTTTTTGTATTTTTTTTTTCAAAAAATAAAATTTGTTGTACAATAATTTCCAAGAGAGAATCTAACCAACTCAACTCGGCTTTAGTATAAGGGCTTGTTTAGGATTACATATAATAATTAACAATATTATTATTATTGTTGTTGTTGTTGTTGTTGTTGTTGTTGTTGTTGTTGTTTACATGTGGAATAAGAAAGTAAAAGTTTAACTTCGAAATTATGAGTTTTTCTCTTGATCTCGTTTATGAATACAAAGATAACAAGAAAATATAGAGAAAAATACTCTGTCTTCTAGGATTAAGCATGTAGATTTTGACTTCAGTAATAATTGCTTAGTGTTAGTGCATATGGGGTGGAAGAACATTATAATCAACATACCCTAAAAAAAATTTAAAAAGAAAAATTCCCAGACTGTGACACCTGTCAAACAAAACCAAATAACAAATTAAAAATTAGTATTTTCATTTTGGCCTTGATCATTTTGAAAACCAGTGTTATTAGCCTGTTTAGTAGGGGACATCAAGAGAATAAAATCTGAAATATAGCTAGCTGTCTTCAAAAAGCCAGTCCACGTGCAATATAAAACATGGTTTTACAATAAATATATATATATATATCATTCTTCACCAAACACTTACATTCAGACAATTTTGAAGGAAATTCCTTTGCTGTTGTCCTTGCTGGCATGAGTCTGAAAATTCTTGGACTACAACATTTCGTCTGCATGGAAAGCCATTATATACATACATAAATACAGACCTATATATACATATGTACATGTGATGTACTGAGAATGACAGCCATGTTACATAATAAGCCAAATTAGGAAAAATACTATTAGTTTAAGTAACTTCTAGCTCACCCTTCTCATAGCCAAATCAAGCAATTAATAATAACCATAATAATAAAAGGGGAAAAAAAAAAAAAAAAAAACAACAACAACAACAAACTACCAAATAAGAACTATTTATGAATAAAATACAAAAAATGGAATGCTGTGATGTGTATTATTAAGTACCTAATTTCTGATGGCTCAAGTCATTTGCTCATGAATTCTAATTATTATTTTTTTCCCACTTTTGATTTCTGTTCGAATTTCTAGTCCTAATTCTCTTCTCTCTTCATTTTAAATGAGTTTTTCTCATTTTTCTCTTTTTCTGGCTTTCATAAGTCGTTATAACCATGCAAAGGGTCAAACCAACAAGGGCTCAAGAGCCACGGGAAAGAGCCTGCAAGTGGTGCCTGCAGCGCCAATGGCCGAGCATGGGCTGCGCTAAGCTCAACCAAAGCGAGCGTCATGTTCTCCTGGGCAATCGTTTGCCAGTAAGGTCCTTACAACGTTCGCCGCTTGATCGACAAGTTCAAGCAAAGATTGAAGGACTACTTAAACCCCTGCATCAGAATCACCATCCGCGAGTTCTCTGAGGAGCGTTCGAGGCGTAGTGAAGCGTATGCACTTGTCGAGGCTTGTCTGAGCTCCATCTTGTCGAAGAACGCGAATAGACTACGAGCGGAAATGGAGCACGATGGCGGGAATTTGGTGTTCAGTATGGATGATTATCAGCAAGTGACAGATGAAAATGAAGGTGTGAAAGTTTGGTGGAGTTCGAGACGGGTTAAGATATCAACAAAGTACATGTACGAAAGACAAGGAAAGAGGTCTTACAAGCTCACATTTCCGAAGAAGTATAGAGACATTATCACCAAGTCTTATTTGGACCATGTCATGAAGAAAGGCAAATAATTTAGGACAAATAACAGGCAAAGAAAGCTCTACACGAATGTAACTGGTTCTAGTAAGTTGTCGAGTACCGGTATGTCGAGCGACATCGTGTTCCAGCACCCCGCGAGCTTTGGAACGATGGCGTTGGATCCCGAGAAGAAAGAGGAGATTGTTGAGGACTTGTTGGCCTTTAACAGGAACAAGGATTTTTATGAGAGAGCTGGAAAGGCATGGAAAAGAGGCTACTTGCTTTATGAACCGCCGGGGGACGGAAAATTCCACCATGGTGGCTGCAATGGCCAATCTGCTGAGCTACGACGTGTATGATCTCGAGTTGACGGCCGTGAAGGAGAACACCGAGCTGAGGAAGTTGTTGATTTGAGACCACTAGTAAGTCCATTATTCTCATTGAGGATATAGATTGCTCTCTTGATCTCACTGGTCAGAGGAAGAAAAAGGGTGAGAAATTTTCTAGGGAGGAAAAAAATTATGGGTTTTGTAGAAAGGAAAGAAAAGAAGAAAAAGAAGAGGGAAATCGTGATAATAATGGGAATAATGGGATTAGTAAGGTTACACTTTCAGGGCTTTTGAATTTCATTGATGGGATCTGGTCAGCTTGTGGGGGTGAGAGATTAAGTGGAGAGGTTGGACTCTGCCATGATTAGGAGGGGAAGAATGAACAAACACATTAAGCTTCCTTATTGTAGCTTTGAAGGGTTCAAAGTGCTTGCCATGAACTACTTGTGTATTGAATCTCATCAAATGTTTGATAAAATTGAGAGCTTGATGGGGGAGGTTAAGATCACTCCCGCGGACGTCGCGGGGAGCCTCATGCCGAAATCGCCGGTTGATGATCCGGAGAGGTGTCTCTCTAGCTTGATTCAAGCTCTTGAGGAGGCCAAGGAAGAAGCGAAAGAGGTTGAACCAAGCAAGGACGAGGCAGTAGTACCTCAAAAACCAGAGTGAAATTAACTAGGATATTTAATGTTGTTAATTGTATAGTATTAGCATATGTAGCTTTTCTCTATCCACTAATTTGAAGAAGTTGGGCAAATTTATTTTTATGATTCTTAAGTTAGAAAATAATTTCATGAGCTATGTATTTTTGGAATCTTATTGGTATTACATATATATTAGACATGTTTTTGGGTGTGGAGGCAAAGAATGATGTATGGCAAACTTGGTTCTGTGTTTATATTATTTAGTCCAAATATTTACTCTTCTTCAGAAGCTTCTTTGATGCTTGATCTGTAAGAGTGTTCTTCTAGAAGATGTATTTTACCATGCACTACCAGTCTCCTCTTGTATTTAATTTGGTAATGTGATTTCCCATGCAAATACCAATAACATCAAACTATATATAATTAACATGTCTGGTAATTATGACATATTTATTATGCTATTATTTGTACTATAATACGTAATACGTAATGTTATTTCAAATTCTATATTTATCTTTTGTTATAATATTTGAGTTTTGAAATTTTAGTTTAAAAAATAATTTAAAAATAATAATATTATTATGATCAAATGAAAAGATTAATATATCAATCATTTGCTATATATACTTGGTTAATTTTTGCTACCAAATATAAATATTTGCCAAAATAAGCACAAGAAGATGGCATTGTATTGGAAAGTGATCTTTCTAACAAGCACGAAACCTCTACGAGAAAATAATAATAATAATAATAATAATAAATTGTGTCAAGAAAAATCAAAATTTTGTTGGCAATTTGTCGTAAAAACGTCGTCAGAAAAGTTTTTCTCCCGAAACCGAAACAACTGTTTCCTTGAGAAAAATCACAAATTTTCTCGTGAAATATTTCATTGGGCAAGAACTAGTTGTTGTCGATTACCCTTGTTATAATAAAAGAAACATATATAGGACCAAAAAAGAAATCCATCTTAATTCGAAAGAACAAATTGTTGTTGATTACCCTTTTTAGAAATACAAAAACATAACCATACCGTTCTTATAAAAAGAAAAAGAAACCCTTTAATGGCACAAACCAAACTTGATTTTAAGCCAAACAAATCACATCACTAGCGTGATCAACTTGAAAGATTTTCTTTCCTTTTTTTTTTTTTTTTATTTTTGATTTTTTTACTCTACCAGATTATTCTTTCACGAGTCATAACATATAGAAAGACATTTAATATATATATATATATGTATTGTTTTTTTTTTTTGCTAACCTATACATTTAATATAATTTAAACGGATAAGAATGGTCCTCAAGTGTAATATACTAACTCTTAAAAAGAGAATCCATTAAGATATAAAAGGTGGTCAAAATCAAAGGAATTAAAAAGCACATTTACTCTAAAGAAATACCCACAGAAAATTAGTTGTTTTTCCTTTGAATATATTTTTCAACGAAATGAAACAAAAGTAGAACATGGCCTCACGTTGGAGTTGCTTTAGTTTAGTTTAGTTTAATTTTAGTGGTGGATGACTGTCGTTTGTCTTCCCATTTTTTTTTTTTTTTTTTTTTTTTAATTAGGGAGAAAGTGACCAACTCATTCTTAGCACCCATTTACTAAAAGAAGGGCTCTATTCATTATCAGTGTGCTGAGATATTTATGTGTGTGTGTATATATTTTAATACAATTAGCATTACTCATACTTGTGTAGACACATATTTTGTCCAAATAGCAAAGACACCTCATTGATTAATGTCAACACTCCATCACTTTTTCTGTTAATTTTTAATGTTGAAGGAGACAAGAATATCCAAAATAATCTTTGCCATCCATTTAACTGTGCTTTAATTTAACCCTTGATTTTAAAACAATGTTCAAACCTATCATTAGCAGAAAACCTTTCCCTTAAAAAAAAAAAAAAGGAAGAAAAAAAATCAGTAGCAAAACTTTGGATCCTCCCAAATCACATCTGCCCTCATCAGCTCCTTGCCCATTACCCCTTGCACGCTCGCTGGTTTCAGCCCCTCACCGCCCTACGAGTGCGCCACCGGTCCTTCCCTTGTCATCCCCGCTCAAAACCCAGGCATGTCCACCCTATCTTCCCCATGGGAAACTCAATTGCAGTTAAGAAACCACAACCCAACCCCCCCGTCTTCGCGAAACCTAGATGTCTGCGAACCCAATAGAGTTAGATGATAGAGGAATGCGAAAGATAGAGAGGATTATAGTAATCTTTCATCTTGTCTCTTAATTAGGAAAAACAATTAAAACCACTGATGCTTGTTATTTGTGTCACTAATATATTACTTATTTTACTATTTGTTAATAATTTTATTTTTGTTGGAACTATAATGTGATGGATTTATTGAATGTTTTAATTAGTGGAATGATTCAATTTGATAGGTCTAGTCGGAGACTTTCTCCTTCCACTTTTCCTCTCTCCCCTCTCTTTTTTCCAATCAAATATCGGATCGTTGACGCTAATTTCCCTTCACCCCTCTCTTTCCCTCTATGTCTCTCTATTCAAACACGCAATTTTTTCCACACACCTCCCAAACTTCAAAGTGTGTAAATTAATTCTCTTACTTTGAATTTCAGCCAAAAAAAAAAAAAAAAATCTATCCAATTAAGTCAAAATTCGGACCGAACAAATGTTGAAAATCTGGTTAGGATAAACTGTTTATTTTGAGCATATGAAACATACATTACAACAGCACCTGAAATGCAACGAAAAAAGCCATTAATATCATACTTGCATTCTCAATTAATGTATAAATATTAACATGCTTTTGATGTTGTTCTTTTAGTAAAAGCTATAATATTAGTAGGATAGCATATGCAGAATAGACAAATTAAGTAAAATAGAGCCAAAATAATAAAAACAAAAAACAAAAAACAAAAACAAACAAAACCAAACTAAAAACAAAAACAAAAACAAAACACGACGTGATGAGTGCTGGAAGCACCAGATGACGCCTTGTAGGAGTATATATTATCTCATTGATTCTAATACCAATTTAGTAGATATACTACCTCAAAAAAAAAAAAAAAAAAAAAAAAAAAAAAAGAGTAGATATATACTCTAGCATTTCAGAAGAATACCGTTGAATGGAATTAACTTCTTAATGAGCATCTTTTTTATGTATGTGGTTAGAGGAAGAAAATTGGTAGAATTGTTTTACACCTCATGCAGTTTAAGACCACCAAGCCATTCAGGAAAAGGACAGGCAATTCAAATGGAGAATAACAGCAATCTCTTTGAAGACAAAAGAATACGGGAAAAAGAGAGAGAATTTTGTTGTTTCATACCCTACTTGTAGAATTCAATTATTCACGTAATTTGATAGATAAAATTTGTGTTACTCTACATTTCTCATAACCTGCTAAAGATATATCATTAGTGATTTATCCAAAGGTATTAATAATATTTAAGACAGCAAAAATAAACTTTGTCCCAAAAAAAATTAAAAAAAAAAGAAAAGAAAAGAAAAGAAAACCTTAATTCTGGTCATGTGTCAAAAAAAAAAAAAAAAAAAGAGAATTCAACTTAATGTTTTTACTTCAAAGAATTTCAAATCAATTACACTTTCAGTCCATTTTCTTTGAACGATGATTGGACATCCAAAGATATAAAAGGCTAACAGAACCTGGAAATATACATGCTAAACAAGTTGAACCTTTAAATGAAGGAAAAACTTATAGTAGGAATTATATTTTATCCTATTAGTAGATTATTTTTTTGGGTAAAATAGTAGATGTTGTTTTTTTAATATTTATAAATCTTTACATTAAAAATTCGTAACTTATGACAAAGAACTGCTATCAATAATGAATCTGACTTTTAAAATAGTTAATACATCCCATAATTAAAATAATAGTATCTCAATATATAATAAAAGTACAATTTCTAATCGTTTATCAAAAAGTACAATTCCTAATATACCCACGAAATAACTGTTGAAAAGAATCCAAATTCCACGTACATAAATTGGTATTATAATAAGTCAGTCAGTCTTCACCTAACCTCAACATTGAACAAAGTTTGTCACTCTCCACCAATGTCACATGACTCTGTACACTTTTCTGTTTTTAATTTAAAATAAAAACTAAGGACCTTAAAAAAAAAAAAAAAACTTGAAATAGGGGAAAAAAAATCAGAAGGGCTAGACAAGAAAAATAGGGACAAACCAATAATTTTTTAAAAGACTCTGAGCGAGCTATTTCATCCCTGCACTCACACACACAATTACAAGAATTCCCTCCTAAACCTTCTTATTAGGATCAATTTGTCCCCGGATTTTTAAGTGTGGCAATAACTTTTCTTGAATTAAGAAAAAATAAAATCGTTAGCCTATAAAAAAATAACATCAGATTTCTCAAAAATAAATAAATAAAAACATCAAACGCGTGACTACACATAATATTTTCCATCCATTCAATTTTTTTCTTATTCAGAGAGTGTTATTGGCATATTTAAGTCAAGTAGAGGTTAATATCAGTAATAAAATCATGTTTGACTTTTACAGTGTCCTCCTATAATAATAGTCTGATTGATAAATATCTATCTTAAAACTTTATAGTGTGTAACATATAATTACTCTAGTCATAAATTAAATCGTTAAAAAACTAATTCAACATTTTTTTTTTGGAAAACGATTAATTCAACAATTAAAACAATAATTTTTCTTAATAATACGAAATAAAAAGTTTTATGGATAAATTTCCTTTTATAATATGCCCAAAAACATTTTTTAAAAAAATAAATAAAGAAAGACTTAAAGCATGTCACAACTCGCACCAATAAGTCAATGGAAACGACAAATGAATTGGCCCACCTTCCTTGCAGGTCAAGCATGGGCATGTCAACTTCGGGAAAGAAAAAGTTAAAAAACAAAAACAAAAACAAAAAAAAAAACTTGTATCACAAGTGCTATAGATTTATAAGGTTTATGAGATGGATTTCGTACTCATTTGCTCATAAATTTGATTTGATTTCATTTAATTTCACCTTCCAATTCTCTACTCAATACTGCCTAGAAATCACTTACTCTTAAACTTGTTTTGATCTGTGATTCTATTTCTCAGATGCATTTCAATTTGATCTCCACTTTCCTTGCTTTAATAAACCCGTACAGCCATGGAAAGGCCCAAACCAGAAGCCTCTCAGCAGCCCCAAAACCCGGGAACAGCCTGCAGATGGTGTCTGCAACAATGGCCGAAAGATGGGCAACTCTGAGCTCAACCATAGCCAGCTTAATGTTTGCTTGGGCCATCATCTGCCAGTACTCTCCGTACGAGTTTCGCAACATGATTGAGAAGCTTAAGCAACAGCTCAGGGACTACTTCAACCCCTACATCCAGCTCTGCATCCACGAGTACACCGGGGAACGCCTCAAGCGCAGCGAGGGCTACGTCTTGGTCGAATCGTATCTGAGCTCGATCACGTCCAAAGACGCCAACCGCCTCCGAGCGGACTTGGAGAACGATGGTGGGAACTTGGTTCTGAGTATGGATGAGTTTCAGAAAGTGACGGATGAGTTTGAAGGTGCACAAGTCTGGTGGGGTTTGAGAAGAATTTCGGCGTCGTCGCGGACGTATTATCCCGAGCAGGGTAAGCGGTTTTACAAGCTCGTTTTTAAGAAGAAGCATAGAGAGCTAATCACCAAGTCTTATTTGGACCATGTCATGAAGAAAGGAAAAGAAATCAGGGCCAGAAACAGGCAGAGGAAGCTTTATACTAATATTCCTGGCTCTTATAATAAGATGTCGGGCGGTATGTGGAGTCACATAGTGTTTGAGCACCCTGCGAGCTTCGAAACTATGGCGTTGGATCCCGAGAAGAAAGAGGAGATTGTTGAGGACTTATTGGCCTTTAGCAGGAACAAAGAGTTCTATCAGAGAGCTGGTAAGGCATGGAAAAGAGGCTACTTGCTCTATGGACCGCCGGGGACGGGGAAGTCAACCATGGTGGCTGCAATGGCTAATTTGCTGAATTATGATGTGTATGATCTTGAGCTGACTGCCGTGAGGGACAACACCGAGCTTCGGAGGCTTTTGATCGAGACGACTAGTAAGTCGGTAATTGTGATAGAGGATATTGACTGCTCTCTTGATCTTACAGGCCAGAGGAAGAAGAATAAAGGTGAGGAATCTTCTGAGGAAGACAAAGATATGACCGATGAGCCGAAGAAGGAAAGGAAAGAAGAGCCGAAGAAGGAGAGGAAAGAAGTGCCAAAGGAAGACGGAAGCAGCAGAGTCACGCTTTCGGGGCTACTGAACTTCATTGATGGGATTTGGTCTTGTTGTGGGAGTGAGAGGGTGATTGTGTTCACTACCAATTATGTGGAAAAGTTGGACCATGCACTCATAAGAAGCGGTCGGATGGACAAGCATATCGAGCTTTCTTATTGCAGCTTCAAAGGGTTCAAAGTGCTTGCCAAGAACTACTTGAACCTTGAGACACATCAAACGTTCGATAAAATCGAGAGTTTGATGGGGGTGACCAATATCACTCCTGCTGATGTCGCGGAGAACCTCGTGCCTAAATCACCACGAGATGATCCTGAGAAATGTCTTTCGAGCTTGATTCGTGCTCTCGAAGAAGCCAAGGAAGCAGCAGAGAAGAAGAAGAAAGCAAAGGAAGCACGAGAGAAGGTAGAGGCAGTTCAGCCACAGGATGAGAAAGAGTGAAAAACCAGAGTGAACTAGCATCCCAACAGTACTATATGTGTGTGCGTGTGTGTATATATACATATATATATGTAGTTTTCTCTTAGAATTTTCTGATATCTAGTGCGTATTTTCTGTTGTCAAGTTAGTACAATGAACTTGTTTGCAATTATGTCCTTTGTTTCCAATGTTGGAAGACTGCAGCTTAGTAGTTTGGATTTATGCAGACTTAAAATGAATCTTCAATACTACTAAAACTTATCAAGAATATCCTCCATTTTATTATTTCCTTAACGTTTTCGATGTGAATTTGGTCACATTTTGAGCCAAATTGTAATTCACCAATCGCTTTATTCTCTCTCCTACTGCAAAATAACTTGCGGAACAACTAATATTTGATTCACATAGTAAAGATGTTCAGAAGAATCTCTTCTTCATATGAGGGCCGAGACTTTAACATGTTTCTAAGCCAGAAAATAACATCACTCATGTGGTGAAAAAGGCTTGTCTCTAAGATTATATGAGGGCAATTTATCATTGTTCATGATAAGATTAATTTTTTCACTACTTATATGAATATATGGATGAATCTACTATACGGAAGCCTTGTGGGTCTGATAGATTTTTTTTTTTTTGGTTTTTTTGGGCTCATATATCTATTAGTTTTTTTTAAAAAATTTTTTTAATGGAGTAATATAACTTTATATGTAACAGCGACATTTGGAAATTTTTATTATAAGTGACTTACATCAATAGAAAATGTTACACATTAATGATTTTACATGTGTCAGATCTTACGATTGTCAGATAAGAGACTTTACCAATATAGACATATCTTATAAGCCTAGGAATTTCTATATGATTGGAACTGTTTTTAAATACCATTGTTTTAATTGTTAGATTAAATATTTTAAGGTTCTGATTTAATTCAATTATTAAAACACCAGTTGTTACTAATAATGCAAAATAAAAAGTTCTATTATAAAAATTCCCTTTTATAATTTGTTCCCAAAAAGAAAAAAGAAAAAAGAAAAAAGAAGAAGAAGAAGAAGACTAGGAGATTGTCACAACTAGCATAGCACAAGTCAATGGAAAAGACAAATGAATTAGGTAATTTCTGGCCCACCTTCATTCGCAGATCAACCATAGACATGGTCCACTACCAAAAGAAAAGGCAAAAACAAAAAACAAAAAACAAAAAACAAAAAACAAAAAACAAAAAACAAAAAAACAAAAAACAAAAAACAAAAACAAAAACTTGTATTGTAAGTATCTATAGATTTATAAGGTTTATGAAAATATCGTATCCATCCATATAGATTAGATGTAAATATTTGATACATGAGACTACGATATGATATATATATATAAGTCTCTAAGATATAAATAATACGATATAAATGGATCTTGTCTTGTGTTCTGGAATAAAACATAGAATAAAATAATGGTTTTGTTAGTTTTGCTCATAAATTTCATTTCACCTCACCTTCCAATTCTCTACTTATTGTCTACTAAAATCACTTCTTTTAAACTTGTTTTAATCTGTGATTCTGTTTCTAGATGCATTTCTCTTTGATCTCCACTTTCCTAGCTTTCATAAACCGTTACAGCCATGGAAAGGCCCAAACCAGAAGCCTCTCAGCAGCCCCAAAACCCGGGAACAGCCTGCAAATGGTGTCTGCAACAATGGCCGAGAGATGGGCAACTCTGAGCTCAACCATGGCCAGCTTAATGTTTGCTTGGGCCATCATCTGCAAGTACTCTCCGTACGAGGTTCGCCATGTAATTAAGAAGCTAAAGCGACGGCTCAAGAACCTCTTCAACCCTTACATCCAGCTCTGCATCCACGAGTACACCGGGGAACGCCTCAAGCGCAGCGAAGGCTACGTCATGGTCGAATCGTATCTAACCTCGATCACGTCCAAAGACGCCAACTGCCTCCGAGCGGACTTGGAGAACGATGGTGGGAACTTGGTTCTGAGTATGGATGAGTCTCAGAAAGTGACGGATGAGTTTGAAGGTGCACAAGTCTGGTGGGGTTTGAGAAGAATTTCGGCGTCGTCGCGGACTTATTATCCCGAGCGGGGTGAGCGGTTTTACAAGCTCGTTTTTAAGAAGAAGCATAGAGAGCTAGTCACCAAGTCTTATTTGGACCATGTCATGAAGAAAGGAAAAGAAATCAGGGCCAGAAACAGGAAGAGGAAGCTTTATACTAATGTTTCTGGCTCTTCTAGTATGATGTCGAGCCGTAAGTGGAGTCACATAGAGTTTGAGCACCCTGCGAGCTTCGAAACGATGGCGTTGGATCCCGAGAAGAAAGAGGAGATTGTTGAGGACTTGTTGGCCTTTAGCAGGAACAAAGAGTTCTATCAGAGAGCTGGCAAGGCATGGAAAAGGGGCTACTTGCTCTATGGACCGCCGGGAACGGGGAAGTCAACCATGGTGGCTGCAATGGCTAATTTGCTGAATTATGATGTGTATGATCTTGAGCTGACTGCCGTGAGGGACAACACTGAGCTTCGGAGGCTTTTGATCAAGACGACTAGTAAGTCGGTAATTGTGATAGAGGATATTGACTGCTCTCTTGATCTTACAGGACAGAGGAAGAAGAATAAAGATGAGAAATCTTCTGAGGAAGACAAAGATATGACCGATGAGCCAAAGAAGGAAAGGAAAGAAGTGCCAAAGGAAGACGGAAGCAGCAGAGTCACGCTTTCGGGGCTACTGAACTTCATTGATGGGATTTGGTCTTGTTGTGGGAGTGAGAGGGTGATTGTGTTCACTACCAATTATGTGGAAAAGTTGGACCATGCACTCATAAGAAGCGGTCGGATGGACAAGCATATCGAGCTTTCTTATTGCAGCTTCAACGGGTTCAAAGTGCTTGCCAAGAACTACTTGAAACTTGAGACACATCAAACGTTTGATAAAATCGAGAGTTTGATGGGGGTGACCAATATCACTCCTGCTGATGTTGCGGAGAACCTCGTGCCCAAATCGCCACGAGATGATCCTGAGAAATGTCTTTCAAACTTGATTCGCGCTCTCGAAGAAGCCAAGGAAGCAGCCGAGAAGAAGAAGAAAGCAAAGGAAGCACAAGAGAAGGTAGAGGCAGTTCAGCCACAGGATGAGAAAGAGACTGAAAAACCAGTGTGAACTAGCATCCCGACAGTACTAGCTGTATTTATAATATAGGCTATATATAGTTTTCTCTTAGAATTTTCTCATATCTAGTGCTTATTTTCTGTTGTCAAGTTAGTATAATGAATTTCTTTTCAATTATGTCCTTTGTTTCCAATGTTGGAAGACTGAAGCTGAGTAGTTTGGATTTATGCAGACTTAAGAAGAATCTTCAACACTACTAAAACTTGTCAAGAATATCCTCCATTTTATTGTTTCCTAAATGTTTTCAATGAGAATTTGGTCCCATATTAAGCCAAATTGTAATTCACCAATGGCTTTATTCTCACTCCCACAACGGAATAACTTGCGGAACAAGAAACATCTGATATTTGATTCAAATAGTGCAGCTTTTCAGAAGAATCTATTCTTCATAAATAGAGGGGTTGAGACTAAGCAATAAACATGTTTCTAAGCCCAGATAAAAGGCTTTTCTCTAAGATTATACTAGGGAAATTTATCATTTTTCATAGTAAGAATGATTCTTTCATAACTTTGTTATATAAATATATATATGTGGATGAGTCTACCGTCCGACATTCGTACAGGTCTATAACATATAATGTTATGTAATGTTATACGAACCATGCTACATTTTAGAATTTTTACTAGAAGTGACTAGCATCAAATAGAAATGTTACACGTTAATGAGTTAGTATTACAAGATATTAGTCTTAATGTTACATTTGCCAAATGGCGATCATTGAATAGGAGACATTGCCTATAAAAGATATATCTCATATACATGGGAATTTCTATGATAAGAATTATATTTTTTCATTTTCAATTGATATTATTGTTTTAGTCACTAGATTAATATTTCAATAGTCTGATTTAAAACTAGAAACAATTTTGGATCGTGCAGCATAGATACTTATACAGTAGTACATAACATGATCCCATTTCGGAACCTCAAAAAAAAAATTTCCCATAACAACTTATAGATGGTCATAGTAGATGAATTTAAAAAAGAAAGATAGTTGTCCTGGGAATCTACTCTTCAAGAAAAGATAAATGGCTTCACGTAGGCCCACGTGATGAACTGCAACTTGTTAATTGGGGAGAAAGTGACCAACTAATTGATGAAGAACAAGAAATAGGATTTTAGGAATTTGAATTGTTTATTTATCTGTTAAGGTATTATTATTTTTCGTTTTTAATTTTGAATTTAGAAGATTATATTTATCTTGTTTATTAGTGCTAATTTAATTAAGTTTATCTTGTTATTTTTGTCCCCAATTCCATCTCTCTCTATATTCCTATTTTTCTTTCTAGATTTAGTCTCGTTTGGCACTCTGTCTTGAAATGAAAAAATTCAATTGGAATGAGAATGAAAAATGAATGGGTGTTTAGGATAAAGAAAAATTAATATAATGTAAATTTCAAAAAAAAATTAAAATTGGATTTGGATTTGGATTTTTAAGCAATCACATATTAATATATAATTATATTTCTAATAGACAAGAGTATTTATTGGCTTTCAATCTTGCTCCATAAATAAAATAAAATAAAATAAAATAAAATAAGCCAAAGATTGATATAAGAAAGTGCAAGGCAATTGCATGATGGGAGCTGATCACAAACATCCAAAAAGGAACATGATTAGATGCCCACGATTTCTTGTCACCTTCCAAACCAAAATGAAAAGAAACAGAACAAAAGGTCAGCCCTATTTCTCGCTTTAGTCCTCTTGGAAAGCCACCATGGTATTGGCCCACCAAGTGGGGACAATAAATATATAGTTATAAAAATGTCAGTTAAAATGTGCCTTGTAAAAAATCATCACCAAAAAAAAAAAAAAAAAAGGTGCATTGAAAAATTCCTATATGAACAAACTATTGAATGCCCCAAGTATCTTTGAATGCTCTCTTGTCACTAGTCACCACCGACATACTTTCCATCAAAAGAGTTTCACATTTTTCCCATCAATGTCACTGATAATGTTTCTCATTCTTTAATCATTGGATTAGTTTTTCAGAGAATCATTGGATTAGTTTTTCAGAAGTCTGATGAATAAGTCTTCACGTTAGTAATTTAACGTAATATATAATTAATTATTTTAGTTATAAATTAGACGGTTGAAAAATTAATCTAACAGTTAAAATAATATATCTGTCATTAAATTACTACATTTTTATTTACTTTTATTTATTTCAAATATATTAAAAATCTATTATTTATGTGGATTAATTTTTTGAAAACTATTATTTATTTCTCTTTCTGTTTACAATCAGATTCAGGGTTCCCTTTGCTACTGTACATGTGCGTGTGTGTATATCCCTGGCTCTTAATCTTTCATCCGTATTTTTTTTTTCACTTAATTGACAAAGCTTACATTTTGCACTTGTGCATCAAACAATAAAACATCTAGAAATATATATATATCTATATATATGTCTGTGTGTGTGTGGACTTTTTGTACGTTTGGCTTCTTGACGTGGTTTCTATGATTTGCTTATTAAAAATAGCCTTCATTTCTCCTCTCACTTCACAAAGTATTCAACTCTTTTCTCTTTGTTCTAAGATGAATTTCCTTTTCTTCTCTCGTCTTCTTACTTTCATAAAGAAATAAAATCGCACAACATATACTTGTTTGTGCTCTCTTTGTTTGAGTGTGAAAATTGGAATGACTCAGGCGTTCCATCTCATTTCACAGAATCTGAAAATGGCGCCGGCAACAATGACCGAGGTGTGGGCCTCACTGGGGTCGAGCATAGCGAGATTCTTGTTCATGTGGGAGATCATTTCCCAGTACTCGCCTTGTGAAATTCGCCACATAATTGAGAAGTTCAAGAAGAAACAGCAAGACTGTTTCAATCCCTACAATCAAATCTCTATCCACGAGTTCGTCGGCAAGTACCTGAAGCGTAGCCAAGCTTATGATGCAGTAGAAGCATGCCTACTTGAGCTTCAACAGCATCAAGAGCGCCAAGAGGCTCAAAGCCGAGATGGGAAATCAAGATGGCACCTTGGTTTTGAATCTTGACAACAACGAGGTCGTTACAGATGAATTTCTAGGTGTAGAGGTTTTGTGGTCGTTGACGAAAATTGTGTCATCTGCAAGGTCCGGGAGTTCCAACAAGCATGAGAGTATTTATGACCTCACTTTTCACCAGAGATACAGAGAGATGATGACTGAGAAGTACATAAACCATGTGCTGAAGGAAGGAATGGAAATCATAACGAGAACAGGCAAAGGAAACTTTACGGCAACTGTGGCCATTGGTTAGGTTCGTGGAGCCACATAGTTTTCAAGAATCCAGCGACCTTTGAAACAATGGCTTTGGATCCAAGGAAGAAGAAGGAAATTATGGATGAATTGTTGGAGTTTAGTAGGAACAAAGATTTCTACGCAAACGCCGGTAAGGCATGGAAAAGAGGGTATTTACTTTATGGGCCACCAGGATGGGGAAGTCGACGATGGTTGCTGCCATAGCTAATTTGCTCGGTTATGACGTGTATGATCTTGAGCTGATGGCAATCAGGGACAACACTGAGCTTCGGAGGCTTTTGATCGGGACAACATGTAAGTCGATAATTGTAATCGAGGACATCCACTGTTCTCTCGATCTTACAGGTCAGAGGAAGAAGAAAGCTGAGAAATCTTCCGAGGAAGACAAAAAGGACGAGCCCAATAAGGGAAAGAAAGAAGCGAAAGAAGAAGGACACGGTGGCGGCAGCAAAGTCACTCTCTCAGGGCTTTTGAACTTTATGGACAGGCTTTGGTCGTCTTGTGGGAGTGAAAGGCTGATAGTTTTCACTACAAATCATGTCGACTAGTCGGACCCTGCACTGATAAGAAGAGGTATGGACAAATATATCGGGCTTTCTCATTGCAGCTTTGAAGGGTTCAAATTGTTCGCCAAGAACTATCTGAACCTCGAAACACATCAAATGTTCGATAGAATTAAGAGTTTGATCAAGGAAACGAATATGACTCCTGCTGATGTTGCGGAGAATCTCATGCCAAAGTCACCATTGGATGAACCAGAGAGACGTCTCTTTCACCTGATTCAAGCTCTCGAAGAAGCCAAGGAAGTCACAGCTAAGAAGAAAGCCGAGGAGTCTGACAGCGATTCTGCCAACCACGGAAGAGGCCGTTCAGCCACAAGTTAGTTTAGAAAATGGAAAACTAGACTAAACTACAAACCCGAACACCGTTTATTTTATGAAACTATGGGTTGGTTTCTAGTTTTTCTTCTTTTTGGTTCATGAATAACGTGTACATAAGCTATGATTTAAACTACAACAAAGTATCAACTATCAAGTTGAATTAAAAATAAGAATGACAAGCATTTTTCTGTCCTATTCAAAACTTGGGCTTCATAGACATGGCCAAGTCTCGCGGAACAGTACAATGAACAGAATGTGGAAGGGCCTAGTACCTGAAAGATCGGTTCAGATGTCGGTATCGTAAATCACATCCCTCTAGTGTAAAAAATTCAGTACAAGGAAGCTGTTCAATCAACTAAAAAGAAAATCACATCACATACTAGTGTATGCACAGCGAAATAGGCTATTTATGCAAGAGTGAAAAATGAGAGATCAACAATGTCCCAAATAGTGTCAGCACTCTGATCCATAGGCAAACACATATTAAGAACGTAAATACAAATAAAATTCGAACTTAATTACCTGGTAAAATGGACAGAACAAAATGAGCAGATAAAAAAATTAGTTACCTTCTGTGGGAGGATGGTCGCGTTACAGTAAAATAAGACAAGTTTTCTGACCAGATGAATTTATCAACTGACCAAACCAACCCGATCGTGCAGGAGCGGATAATTCGTGAAGAGATGAAAGGGATACTAGGGAGGCTCATTCATCTAAACCCAAATTCTTCAGTTACAATATCAGTTGAAGGTTATTGTACATTGATCTGATGAACTAAAGAACTCCCAACAAATTCTCATTCATCTTTTGCAGGTTTTTTTTTTTTTTTTTTTTTTTTGAATCTCGACATACTAAAAAATGACTACCTAATCTAAATAACTCTCCGCATCATGGCGCTCCCTGGATGCAGATCATGCACCAAGGTAGTTGCGTAAATTATGCCATGGAAGAACTCTGACCATAACTGCTTCCATGGGCTTATCACAAAATTTAAAAATTTTTAATATCATACACTTTTTTGGCTTCCTGGTGAAAACAAACCATTGCTTTCGAGGCAGAGTGGAAAGATTCAGAAGTCATCTGTATCATCATCTTTAATTATTGTATTCGGACCATCATCGAAGCTTGAACCAGCAGCAACCTCATTAAGGTCGCTGGGGGCAATCTCATTTAGGTCACCGGTGGCGATCTCATTTAGATCAAGAAAGCGTCTTTTCTGTATTCCTTCAATTTCTTCTTGGCCCAGGCTATTTGATTTTTCAGGAGGGGGGTTTTGCTCTTCTTTCGCTACTGTCTCGGGGTAACCTTCAACAGGCTGACCAGCTTTCATTTCTTGATCATCATCATTGCCATCAGAATCTTGGCTCGCCATCGAAAACTCCCCATTCTCACTTGCATCTTCTGAGCGTTCATCCGACGCATTTGGTTGTTCATCGGATGCATTTGGTTGCTCATCAGATTCATTTGCCTTATCACGTTTTGTAGGCTCCCCTTCAGATTCCGACAGCTCATACTGCCGGTAATTGATTCTGTTTCTGGTGGACCTCTTACTCCGTCTTAGACCTGATTGAAGCTCATCCACAGATCTCAACTTAGTTTCCCTCCTAGTACGGCCTGGCAATTTCTGGAACTTCTGGGGCTCATCGCTATCGTCACTCATACTCAAGTCCTCTTCTTCTTCCTCCTCTTCTTCCTCCTCTTCAGCATTTTCATCATCCCAATGATACTCCTCGTCTCCTTCAGAGCTACTGGAAAATTTCCTCCTCTGTTTGCGTTTCCTCAAATATTCCTCATCATATATAGCCTCTCCCATTATGTCATCATCACTATCGAAGTCTGCTTCATTATCTGAAACTGCTTCTACAAACTCTCTTTCGGAATAGCGTTGAGGCCTCTGCCTTCGCCGATTGCTACATGTCAATATGGAGTGATTAATATGCTAGAGCTTTTGGACATCAAGGGATTAGAGACTGGGGGGGGGGGGGGGGGGGGGGGGGTTGGGGGAGGGGGAGGAGAAGAGCACACCTTCTATCCAATGGATCAGATCTATTATCTTCATCAGCATCGTCAAAATCAGGTGATTTCGGAGATAGAGCACTAAAACCGACATGCTGAGCATATGAAGGACCACTCCATCTACCATTAGTGAACCCATCAGGTTTTGAACCTCCTTCTCTTCTATGTAAAGGCTCTGGAGATGGCTGTTTCCGTCTGAATAGAAGAATAAGAATTGTCAACAATAGTTAGTACATAGTCCAGAGAAAATCCTGCCAGAGTGAGAGAGAGAGAGGACTAGTAAGGATGTATAAACAGTTGCGGATTTCATACTTGGTTATCTTGATTGCCTCATTGATGGATCGATCATAATCATCTGCAATGTCATTTGAGAACGATCAAAACATATATACATTTAAGAAATGAGACATCAGGAAGTATAAACATTCACCACAACACCGTCCTGCCACATGATCATCAAAAAGTTATTTATTTACTAAAAATGAATTTTACTTCACCACGTATCTGAAGCAAATTTATTGGGGAAAAATCGTCCAATTTAATTCCCCTACTCATCTTAGAAACCTCTAAGGGAGTTCAATTAGGTCCCATTAGTCGGGTGTGGAGAAATCATTATTAGGAACCACCAACACTAGAAGAATTCCAGTAATACACACTTCTCAGATCATCAAACAATCTTGACAGACCAATAATCCGTGGAGAAACACCAACATATTGCGAAGGCTTATGGATGAGGAAAATAAATAGATTAATCTCAAAAAGAACGTTGAAGCTTTTTATAAGAAAATTGAAAAAGACATGTACACAGTATCTACCCAAATAAATGCCATATGATCACATATGGAGAGAAAAGAAGCTGCAAGGTCAAGAAATCTCACAATTGAAAAGAACTTGAACGTGTGAATTCTATAGGTGCCTCACATTCACAATTGGAGTCGAATGAAATTTAAAGAAAATGAGCTCAAGTTTGACGCATTCACTTCGCATCACATGAATTGCCTATTCTACCCATTTCTATAAATAAATAAACAACATAACATAACCAGATTGACAATCCACCTTAAGAAGTGAACATTAATATTACCCAAGAACCAAATGAAGAGGTTAACCTTTGTAGCTCTTACCAAATGTGTAAGTAACAGGTTTTCTATCTCGAAGGGAGCGCCCTGGAGCAAGCCCATCCACGTTGTAAAAATTATCTAGAAGAAGAGCCTGTCTGTGCTGCTTCTTCAGCAACCTCTCTTTCTTCTGTTCAAATGAAATGGAAGGTCCGTTTATCACCCCAATCACAGAAAAAATAACATGAACTTCCTTTCAGCAGAAAAATAAAACACACTGCAGAATCCGCTAGAGAATACAGATTGGGGGAAAAACAATAACAAGAAGAGTTCCCATCAGAAAACACTTTTACGTACCTTATGTTCCTTCTCAATATCAGGAAGCATGTCAATCTTCAACTTTTTCCCTAGAGAACACTCCGTTCTATTTTTACTCGCAAAAAGTTTCTCCTGCGAGAGCAAACGACGTGGTTACAAGAAAATCGGCAGCACAGGGCAAAAGTTCTGGCACGTGGCATTAAGTATGAACTATTTCTAATCTTCTTACTACAAAATTGTTCTACAATCATTACATGGATAATAAAAGCAATTTAGAAGGGAAAAAAATAATTATCCTTGCCAGTAATTTCCAAAATCTAATATCTTTCAAGCCAAATCTTAACAGAAACCATAAATATGTAACACGCATTGATAATAATTGCCTTGATATAGAATTACTTCAAAATGTTCAACAGTAATATCAGAACTTGCAATTGCTCATAAAGGTTAATAAACATGTCTTTTGATCAATCATTTCCATTTTTCTGCAACTGATACAAGAAAAAAGGAGGAATACAGAAAGAAAGAAACAATGCACATTACACACATACACGCACGCACAAAAGAAACACTAAAGGCTTTTCTAAATCGCTTCTAACCAAAGGAAAACTAGACTATCCAAGTCTGGAATCAGTTTACATTATCAATTAGGTTACAAGATATAAAAACAAAAAAGTTGAACAATATAACGGATATAGATTTTTTTTTTTTTTTTTTGGCTGAAGATATAACGGATATATATATAATTAATCTTTCTAAAGACTAAATCTAACATGTGAAGATCACTATTAGCAACTTACAGAAACATCCTGAAATTCGTCAAAATTGGTAGCAACTGCTTCCCACTCATATGTGGCATTAAGAGGGACATGAGAACCCTTTGATTTAGCTCTCTTGATCTCAAATTTCCTTGTCTCCCGGTAAAGCCGGTGGCCAACAATGGCGTCATCTTCATACCTGCAGCAACCACAGGCAACTTGTGGATAAGACATGTTCCCACCAACATCGAACTCTAAATTGAAATCCTTCACAACCAATTGGTAACTTTCCAGTAAAAACCATGAAATCGTACATTGTCTGACGACAGTGAAACAAATAAAAACAAAAACTACACTCATTTGATAGTTTGTTCAGAGAGGTTATATTACCAGTATGAAATACCATGTGAGTCACCCCCAACGCGTTCTTTACGAAATGTTGAAAGTTGAACACCATGTTTAAGTGAGTTGTCAATATAGTTCCTGATGTCCTCTTGCTGCAAAATTTCATCCACAGTCAATCTTTCTGGTCATATATAGCAAAGGAAATGCAGCAAAAAACTAATTTAGTTAGTAGTGTTAGTGTAAAATCAACCCAGTTCCTAAAATAGTAACTTTTAGGTCGATCGCAAGCCAAAAAATAACAATAAAGTACTACCTATTACCTAGTAGGACTAAAAGCAAAATCGATAAAATGCAGGTGACTTTCGAGAGAGAGAGGGGAAAGAAATAATTTTACAAGGGATAGAGCATGAGAAATATTAAGATTGTGTCAAAATATTTTCAAGGATGAATAGAAAAAACAATGGTTATATTAGTAAAATAACTTTTCAAAACTTTTAATAAGAAAAATGATTCAGAACAATCCCGAACGACCCATTTTTACACTGCACGACCATGTGGGTTGCCAAGTATAAAAATGAAAGGTCAGTTTGCTAACTTCATTTTGTGAGATTGTCATTTTAGCAAACTCCTCCATACTTTGTGCAAGTGAAATACAAATGCTTCTACTTTAGATTTTGGTAAGTATCACATGAGCATATCGAAAATCAAGATCTATAACACATTAAATCTCTATAAGTGCATGAAAGTACCTCCACACGAATATCACAAAGTGCTTTCAAGATGATCACACGAACACCGGGTTCAAGTGTCTTATATGTTTCAATCTCCGCCCTATCAAATTACCATGAGTTCACACATGAGAAATTTAGAATACCCCCAAGGATTTAAATTGTAAAACAATCTAAAAAATTATGATAACTCACCCATGGGAAGCAACAATTGGTAGATCACCATCTGCCACCTGCATATAGATACCCAAAATCCAATTAAGGTTTTCACAGCTATAAAGGTGATACAATCAAACCACACAAACCACAGTATTTTCAAAACATCGATATGTGAGTAAAATTACCCAATGCCACCAGTCTCTCAACTTTCTGCACAAAACAGTAATCCAAGTATCGCGTGTAAGTGCCATTCGTGTAATGGGAGGAATAGCCTGAAGAAAAATGAATCAAAATTATGGGCAAAGACAACCTTAGCAGCATATGATGATAACATTAGAGAAACTATTAAAATTTTAAAAACGTAAGTATGAGCAGGTTCACATTACATGGTTGCCACGAGATTCTATCAACTATTTTGGCGTAATTCTCTGGTGTAAAATCGAAACTGAAGAACCGGAAAAGAACAAAACCTAAAAGCTCGATGTTCCATAGAGAATAGAGCTTATGAGGCGTATAAATACGAACAAACATAAATCAGACTAAAGAAAAATCCTTTTGTAGATAAGTCATAGGCAAAAACGAATAACTTTTTGTTCGAAATGAAGGTGAAGTAACCATAACACAATTGAACACCATTTCAACTTTTTAATTTTCGAAAAAAGAACGCAACACAGAGAACAAAAAACTTGCTTTTACACTTGAGTCACTACAAAAACCTAAACTTGCACCATTGGAACTGCAAAGTAACAAACTTTTGCATTTGTACTAACTTAAGATTAAGAAAAAGATGTAAATTAAGCTCCAATCAGAGCTAAAACAGCATAAGCAACGACTGAGAGGTCCACATTCATTGAAAGAAATCAACTTTGCAGAAAAAAGCTTCAATGGAGTTCAACCAAAACAAAGAACACAAGAGAAAGCACCGACCTTCAACAGAGGGATGTGAATGTCACTGAGAGTATCATTGGGCGTAAGCAAGGCCGTCTCGAACTCCTCCGCCGAGAACTCCGCCGCGATATTCAGAAGCGGCCTGAAAACCTGCAAAGTGCAAGAAAACCGAGAAAGGAAAACCGCCGTTAAGCCCTAGAAACCATGGCCATTAAAATCTAGAAGAGATCGAAGCTCGGAGTTCGCTCACATGCAAGAAATTGAGCACGGAAGCCAGCTCCCACATCGACCGGAGGCTCCATCGCGGCAATTGCGCCGGCGGCGGAGGCGAAACCAACGGCGTCACGATCTTACTGCTGCCGCCGCATTGCAGCGGTGACTCATCGCCGTCCCCGCCGCCGCCGTCGTCGTCGCCGTCGCCCCTCCGGCGATTCCGCTGGTCCTTCTTCCTCGGCGCCGCCTTGGTCTTGCGGTGCTCAATCGCCGGCTGGGAGGCCGCGTAGATCCTCGCGGCGGCGCGGATGGTGCACGCGCGCGACGGGCGGTTGCTCCGGGAGAGGGGAGGCCCCGGCGGCGGCGGGGCGTCGTTGGGAGGTGCGGCGGCGGTGCCGTTGGGGGGTTGGGGGCGGGGTCGCCGGGGATCGGAGGCGGCGAGGCTTCACGGGACATGGTGAGAGAGAGATCGAGAGGGTTTACGTGAGTTAAGGTGGGATTACTCGCAGAGGATCACCGCAGGGTTGCATTGGAAGACCGTCGGAGAAGAGAAGGGATTGAGAGAGAGAGAGAGAAACGAGAGAGAGAGAGAGAGAGAGAGAGGGAAAAGAGGGTCCTCGGCCTTGTGTGTTAAATGTCGATTTTATTTTTCTATTTATTTTTTCTCTTCTCCCTCTCTAATTTTATTGCATAGCCCTTAATTCAAAAACTAAAAAAAAATTTTGTATAACCCTAATTTTTTCTTCAAAGGCCCAGAAATATATATGCGTTATATATATATATATATATATATATATATTATATATATTTTTGTCTTGATGAAACTGGCATTATGAAAAGGGCAAGTGCAGAAGAAAGAGAGAGATGAAAACAGAGATGGGGAGATGGAAAGGAAGAGAAGAGACCTTAAATTCTTTTTTTTTTTTTTTTAGGTTTTTGCTACTAAAATTCCCTTATTGGTTTTATGAAATTTAAAAAAAAAAAAAAATCAAGATGAGATTAATATTATTGCCTTTTTTTTTAATCCAAAAAACCAATAAGAACCTCTTTTATCAACCCAAGTTATTTACATTGCACAAATTTTCCAGCAAAATGAAAATGGAAAAAAGAAAGATTAAACTGCATATGTAGACATAATTAATTGTTCTCTTGCTGATTGGTTGATCTATAAATTTTTCAAAGTTGCAACAGAGAAGAGGCAAAAGACACAGAGAAGTCATAGAAAACATGGTTAAATTTGTTAAATACCAAACCAAATTATCCTTCATGAGACTGATTTTCAAGGATCAGGTGATTTTGAGTGAAGCAAGTGGCTACATATTACCATAGAACTTATGTCATGTTTGAATAAAATAAACAAATATGATTATGGTCATGGTTATAAATCTTTTTATTAATCTCTTTCATGATCGGATTTTAACTAAGTCGAGTTTTAAAATTATATCAAATATTGAATTGCTATTATAATCGACTAGTCTAACAACTTAACAAATACGTAACAGTATTCAATATAATTTTATCAAGTTTTGTTTATTCTAATTTTGAGTTTTTGCATTTTGGCACCTTCTTGTCTAGCGCGTTAAATAAGGACTTACATTTATGAACTAATCTCTTTCAAAATTAACTTTTAACCAAATCGAGTTTGAACATATACCAAATAATTGAATTGCTATTCTAATTGAATAGTATGATAATTTATCAAATACGTAACAACACTTAACATTTATTTTATCTAGTTTGTTGATTCTAATTAAGAGTTTTTGCCTTTGTATTATCTTATCAGGCGTATCAAATATGGACTTGCATTTATGAATTAATCTCTTTCAAAATTAGATTTAAACTGACTAGTTTGATGATATACCAAATATTGAATTGCTATTATGATCGATTAACCCAATAACTTATCAAATACGTAATGGTATTCAGCATAATTGTATCTAGTTTGTCGAATCTAATTAAGAGTTTTTGTATTTGTTACTATCTTGTCGAGCATGTTAAATAAGGACTTGCGTATATGAAACTCTTTCAAAATTGAATTTTAGCTAAGTCTAGTTTGAAGATATTCCAAACACTTGAACTACTATTATGGTCGACTAATCCGATAATTTACCAAATAATACGTAATAATATTCAGCAAAATTTTTTATAATTATGTGGGTTCATATTGGGAGTTTTTACCTTTCGATACTATATTGTCTGGCATGTTAAGTTAGGACTTATATTCATGAATATAATATCTTTCAAAAATGAATTTTAACTAATTTGAGTTTGAAGATATTCCAAATATTAGATTTCTATTTCAGTTGATTAATCATATAATTTACCAAACACGTAATGAGCGTAATTTTATCTCTTCTAATTATAGCTTTTTTGAACTAATCTTGGCCTTAGACATGGACTTACGTTTATGAATTTGTACATAATGAAAGAGTAAATGTCAATACTCAAATATATATTCATAAATGTGGTAATGAATATACTTAACGTCATATTAGTAGATTAACACAAATTTAACAAGTATTTAACAAACTAAGATCTATTAAAAAGATCAGTAGCGGAAAAAAAATGATCGAGAATATACTTAACGTCCTATTAATGGTTTAACAAAAAATTTATAAGTATTAAACGAATAAAGATCTATTATAAGGATCATTAGCGGAATAAAGATATGACGGAGATATGAATAATAAAGATGGAATTTTTTCTTTTTTAATAAGGGTAGAGATTTTGAACTTTACCAGTTAGATATAAGTGCATTTAAACTAAATCACATAAAAAATATATATATATATATATATAATTTTCATTCATTTCAAGTATACCCAATTAAGATATTGTTTTGAGTTAATACATATGTCACCGCCCACTAAATGAAAACTTAGTTCATCCTTGAATGTTACAATCAGTGCAACAAAAGTTAATTATTAATTTCTATTATCGTAGCTTTTTTTAATGGATTATTGCATAACATGCCTCATAGTTTTAATTATTTCTTAATTTATCGTCATGTCTTTAAAAACTAAAAAAGTTTTTTTTTATTTTTATTATTATCTTTAAAATCAAGTAATTATTATAATAATATATATGTATAATTTATAAGTATCGTTTTACAAAAAAAAAAACCAGAAATAAGACAATATATGTAGCTTCTATTTTGGGTAATTTTAAAGTACATATATATTAAAATGAAAAAGGTAGGAGAAACATAAACTATGGACATAATAAAACATCCTCGGAGTTCCCGAGTAATAGTCTCCCTCTCTCACATGCAACTTTTTCATGTCTGGAACTGAACGGTGTCGTAGTTTCATCCACACAACTTGTTTAGCCTTCGCTGTTGAGATAAATTCTATCCAGTGAACAAACGAAAGTACATATGTTCTGTCCCAAAATACAAACTATTGATTTATTTATTTATCTATTTATCTTTCTCCCCAAAATAAATATATAAATAATTATTTTAATTATTGTTTTTGGGTTAGTTTTTCAAGTCCCAAAATAAGTGAAGAACAAATTGAACTGTTTATTTATAATGCTCTCTATATAAAATCTATTTACGTTCATCTCATTAATTTGAAATAAAATCTCCTTTAGTCTAGGTTTCGAGCCTAAAACCTAAGATGTTAGAAATTTTTTTTCCACTTGATAATGCATTTATCATGCTCATGTATCCTCATGATACGTACAATACTATAGTCTTTAACAAATTATTTTACACTAAAAAAAAATTCAAGAAATTATTGCTCCTTCACCATTCTCTGAACTTTATTAGAAGAAAAAGTTTGTTTGTAGAAATTAAAATTTCGTAATAATGACACGCATTATGTTGCTTGTCAAGATCATGTTATAACCATGATACGATCTTCTATGGCAATCATTGAAAAAATATTTTTTTATTTTAGAGAAAATAATCAAAGAGTTTTGAGACAAAGAATTATTTACAAATTACAGTTAATGAGCGCATCTATATATTACATAGAAAGGAGAAAGTGCTTTACTATGTACGTTTTCCTTTCATCCAAAACGATTCGTTTTGAAAGAAAAACTTTTTAATTTGTTTTTTGGTCCCTTGATTTTTTTTTCTTTGGACCCATTTTTTTTATTTTTTTCATTTTAACTCTTTTTTCTGTATTGGTCAATTTTTTACAATTTAATCCTTTTATATTTATGATTTTTTTTTTCGTGCCTCTCTTTTTTTATCTTTAAGTACTTTGTCGTTTTTTTTTTAGTATATTCCTTTTATTTATCATTTTAGTTTTCTCATATTCAGATAAAATTTTTTCAATTATGTTCAACATATATGTAACACGTGATTTAGGCTAACACAATACATAGAAGTGTCAAAAAGTTGTACCATTCCACTGATTTGAGTCAAAACTCACGTGTTTGTTGAAACCTTTATTATTATTATTGTTTTCTTTTGTTTTATTTTCTTTAAAATTACACCTTTTTTTAATTTCCTTTTTTTTCCTCAACTTTTCCTCCCTAAGATTTAATTTAATTTCTTGTTTTATTTTCTCCGGTCTCCACTTTTTAGCTAATAGAAGTGTCTTCTTTTATTTATTATTACTTTTTTTTTGCTTTCCTCCCCATTTTTTTCTTTCATTTTTGCCCTTTTCTTAAATTTTCCCTTAAAGTTTTTTGTCTATATACCTCATTAAAATATTTTTCCTCCTTATTTGTCTTATAAAAATTAAAAATTTTTCAAATAAGTCCCTATCTAAATTTTACATTCACGTGCGTATATATAAATATAATAAATTGAATATGTAACTGCAATGCACACACTTCAAAACTAGTATGTTTTAATAGTGATGATCTCACCAAAAGAAGATTACTAGGTGTTTGGTGAATGAGTTGAGTTTGAGTTGAGTTGAGATTTTTAAGTTTGAATAGTAATTTTGTTGACTTTTTCAGAAAAAAAAAAACTTTTTCAGAAAGACAAAAACATGATGAAAAAGTACAGTTCAGTTTAAATCGAGTTGGTGCACCAAACAAGGCTTACACATGATCTAATAACGCTATTTTTTTTTTTCTTTAATAACTCTGTTTTTTTTTTTTAATTCTTTCCTATGACACCACTTTTAAATTGCTGAATAGAGCCAGATGATCAAGTAGAACAAGAGCTGTCAGTCTTGTCTGGACTCCGTGGAAAATTTGACTTTTCTTTTTTCCTTTCTAACAGCGACATGTCGTTTGCTTCTTAACTTCACTCTTTTTTCACTTTTCAAGCCCCCCTTGATCAAATCAAAGTGATCTGACTTTAATATATATATATATATATATATATATATATATATATCAGAGTGATCCGACGTTGTTCCAATAGGCGATGGCTTTATGTACTTTGCTAAACTCGGCCGGTAAATATGACAATTTTTTAAAGTAAATGAGACAAAATTTTATGTGGCCTTAAATTCTAAATAAAAGGATAAGATATTAAATCTTTATTTCTTCTTAATTTTCTTAATGGATTTTTAAATTTTACATCTTATAGTACATAATTATGTATAAAATAATAGTTAAATTAGTCTTGTAATGAGATAAAACTTTTTTTAGGAATTATAAAATCTTTTTAAGTACGTTTTATACTCTCAAGATTAATATAATTTTTTTTCTTAACATTTCCCCTTCGAGAGGATAGTGTTGTGTCCTTTTCATAAATCCACTGTCGTTTGGGAGAAGTTTTGTCGCTTGTAAGATATATTGTCGTTTATCCCTTAATGTATTTTAAAAAAAAAAAAAAAATCGTCATTTTTCTATGGAAGTGCCCATCTGCTCCTGACCTTACCCGTCTCCCTGAAGTGCCACATCACCCGCCACCGTCTGTCGTCTCTCAGCAAAAGCCCAGTTTGGTCGATGAAAACAATGTCGTTGAACGAAGTGTCATCCCACATTATGATATCTGTCTACCCTGGTAGTAGAAAAAGCCAATTCTTTAGTTTTTACAACTTTTCTAATTGTCATAGTTTTTTTTTTTTTTTTTCCTTTTATGTAAGCACCTTATGTGCACATCTGTTAATTAATATATTACTAATTTTTTTTACGCTGGTCAAGAATCAAATCTTGAACTTATGACTCCTAAGTCCCAATCCCCTATTCCGTCACCATTGAGCTAGCTATAATGGCTTTCTAATTGTTATAGTTGAATATCTTTCGCAGATCCTCAGCCTTGAAATTTTATCAGTCTTTGTTCTTAGATATCATACGGTCATTTACACGAGATTTCCTGTTTTTAATTTTATAGGTACTATCTTTTTTTTTTTTTCTTATTTATTTATTTATTTTTGCCTGTTGTTGTTTGCAGGTTCCTCTAATTTCCAAATCTTTGTCGTTTTTAAGCGACCTGTCTGTCGTTTTTTTTAATTTTTTTTTTCTTTCTAGTTTGTCGTCCTATTAAATGGGTGCTGTAGTTTTGAAATTTACCGTCGCCTTCTTCACGTTCTCTAGAGGTTTACGTGAGGTAATTTTTTCTTGTATGTCGTTTTTTAATGAATCTATCATTTTTCCTTCTTTTTCTTTTTTTTTTTTTGGTTGAAATCTCCCGTTTTTCCTGTAGAGTGTTGTCGTTCATATCTCATTTTTCACTTTAGAAGCCTTTGTTGTTTTTAAGAGAAATTGTCCTTCTGCCGTGATAAAGTGACTTTATCGCTTACAAAGTCATTGTTGATTCTTTTATATTTTCTCGTTGTTATTGTGTGGTGTCGATTTTTGAAACTGTTTTCAGTTTTAAAGCTTTGTTGTTTCGAGAGGCATTGTCGTTTTCCTATTTACAGTCGTTTCTTTGATAGTCTGTCGTCGTTATCATTTTTAACTCCGGTTATGCCATTATTATATATATAGCTTCGTCGTTTGTTGATTTTCGGTTCTGGGTTTTAAAAATGACATTGTCGTTTCGAAAGTCATATTTGTTTCTTCAAATTTTGTTGTCCTTGGTGCGAACTATCGTTTCTTAAAGTTAACGGTCGATCTGTCCACCCGATCTCTCTCGTTAAGCTCGGCTTCTAACTAGCCTATCTTTCTTTGTGTCATTTTTAAAAGTTTTGATTCATTTTCTTTTATCTAGGTGATGAAAAACAATGACCATTACTACAAACAAAAAAAAAATGAATTTAATGTTATAGTTTAACAGTAATTTTATACATAACTCAGGTTGGTAACATGACTTGAGATACTCATTTTGAGTAACTATTTTGAGACTTAATTTTGTGAGAATCCACTTCATGTTAGTGATGGGTCTAAGGGATTCGTATTCTCCAAGATATTGAAATGTTATGTTCATGTACTTAAAAAATACATCACTGAATGAGAAACTGACTCTTTAAAATATACCATTAAAGTTGAAAAAATACAATAAATATAACAACATGACTTTTCGGACCGTTAACTAACTTATTTATTCTTAATTTATTTAGTCTTAACACTTATTTATGTTAAGTTCTAAAAATACATACTTTTTTTTTGTTACGTACAGATTAGACTTGTACTTGAAAAGTTTAATAAACTAAATTTTAATTAAGAAAATTAAAATTTCTAAATAATAAATATCCTATTCAAATTCATACTTAGATAATATTAAAAAAACTATAATGTCATATGAGTTAAAAAGGAAAGACTTTAAAGTATTTTTCTCATAAAGTACTCATACTAATTTAGTAGTACCAAAGTATTTAAAAAAATAGTTATAAATATAGTTGATATAAAATACTTTAAGAAGTTTAAATACAGAAATTAAATTCGTGATGGTATCTTCGTCAATCCAGGAAACAGCTAAGTGGCGGGTTGCTTATCCGCGTTATCTATAGCACGAACACACACGTATGAGCTTTCGCTTTGCAAGTAAAAATAATACCTTACAAAATATTTTTATAAAATCATATAATCACGCGTAACAACATGAATGTTCAAAAATACATGTGATCTATATGTGTTCAATTATACTTCATTATATACATGTATCGTCTACTAAAGGGCCTTTATATCGTACCTATATGCACACAACTAATGGGAACTTGGGAGAGCGATCCTCCAACCACCTCCAAGGTCCTAATTTATAATTTTCGTTATTATCATATCCTCTTACTAATTGGAGGTTAGTATGACACTTATTCCTATCTTTCATTAGCTTCATTCTCATTAATTATGATAGTGTGAAGGTTTACATGTTACTAGACATCTATCATTATGACATAAATATCTATGAGACATGTTGATCATATTAGTGCAAGAGAAATTATGCATGTCAAATACTTAATCAAAACAATACATATAACTTATATACTCATCACATCATCATGGCAAATCATAGCAAATGTAAAGTATCAACAAAGAAAAATATTTTATTCTACGTTGTAAGTGGGATTTGTAATTATTTGTCTTATGTGCTTAAACTTTCGGAGTTATACCTCCTACAACGCAAGTTTGAAAAATTATTCTGATTTAATACTATCTCATTATTAGATAGAATCATAGTTATATTACTTTATTTATTTTATAAATTAAAGTGAGATTAATTTACTTATATTATAATTAACTTTAATAATTAATTCAAATTAATTATTAAGTGTTAAATAAAATTTTACTAATTATTATTTAATTAATTTAATTTTACTTAATTTAATATAATTCAATTTGATTGATTGATTGATTAATTAATTAATTAGATAGTAGTTAATTATTCTTTTATTTAATTGAGTAATTATAATTAAATTACATAATTTTAATAGACTAATTAATAATTATATCGTTAATATTTTGATTATGTTACTTAAATATTCATTCTCATATAATACTTATCAATTATTAATTCTCATATTAATAATTAATAATTAGATTATTCTAATAATTATTGTTAGATTAATATTTAATTAATCATCCATAGTTATATTAATAATTATATCAATAATTAATGATTAATTAATCTCTAATTAATCATGTATTATAATTATGTAGTTACTCAACATAATAATTTTACTTACACAGTTCATTATTACTTAATAACTCTTATAATTAATTAATTATTTATTTATTTTATTAATTACTAATTAACTTTCTTAGCATAATTATATTTTGTTATATATTTATTAGTTTATTTATTTATTTCTTAATTAATTAATCAATCAATGTGACAATGAGTCACATAAGTGTATACCTTCCATCTAGTATTAGGCTTTTATAGCCCAATCCCATTAGTTATGATCATTGAGTTTGACTAAGATAGTCTCTTGGTATATGCCCAGTAATCCTCTAGTGTACTTTATCTTAGTCCATTTAAAACTTGTGATTCAATTTTATAAAGTTAGGGTTTTTTATATTTTTTGATCATACACTTAATATCAACTCATTTCATAAATAAATATATCCATATGTTATGACTTACCCTTATGTTACATTTAATGTTTAATCATTTTGTCGGTATGAGATTTTAATTTATTAGATTTATTTAAATTTGAATATAATCCCATCTTAGGCACTTGATAACTTGTTGGAAAACTTGAAGTATCTAGTTTCTGTCTTTATAATTTGTTTTCCAAGATGTTAAACATTTCAAATATTAATATGGACGTTTTTCTAAGTGTCATATAGTAAAATCTCAGTTTACCAGATTACATTATAATATTATATGATTTATTAAAATTTATGTGCATATCCACTTTAAACGTATGATAACTCATTTCAAAGTTTGAGATGTCTATTTTATATATAGTCATAAAGTTATTTCCTTTAGTGTTTGAGTGTTTATACCGTATACTTAGTTTTTGTTACTATTGGTCTCACATATGTATCATAGATCCAGATTTATGGATAAATTTATAAATATCATAACAATTCATTTATAAGTTCAAATAAGACAAAAAATATGTCATTGGAAAGCTTATGGTGTCTTGTTTATACACTAGAAAAATTTTGTAAAACTTTATGGTTTACCAACCCAAAATATGATATAATTTATCCTTTGAAGAATCTTAACATATTAAAGTAAACTAAGTGATTCCAAAGCCTAAAATGAAGTTTATCCTTTGAAGAATCTTAACATATAATTTATTTTTCATACCAAAATTTTAAATGCACGCCATATTATCACAATAACTACAAGCTCTAATAAAGTTCGTAGATACCGAAATGCTTAGATCCTTTAAGATCTTGGACCTGCAAAGTTCTTCTCAAAACATTTTTCTAGGTAAGAAGAAGTCTAACATTAAGATTTTAACTAAATATCATGCTTTAGTTCTCCAAAAATGATTAAAACACAAAGAATACTACTAGATTATTTCCAGTAACACGTCCTTTAACTCCTCTTCATACTTCTTTGAACTTAATAATGAGGTTTTTTGGAGCTTGAAAATGGAGGGAGGAGGGTGCTAGAGGGTGTTGGAGATGGAGAATAGTGTTGGTGGTTTTATTTTTATTTTTTTTGAGCTTGGTGGTGGCTAGAGAAGTTAAGGTTTTTGAGCTTAACTTGTGTGAGAATAAAATAAGATGTTGGGGGTTTATTTTCAGTCAACATTTATTTTAAAGGAGCTCTATTTTGAAGGGTAAAAATGAAAAATTTTTGGCCGATTCTCCCCTTGTATTGCCACCACTTAAGGGAGGGAATTGATATGAAAATTTTGTTCAACAAAATGGAGACAATGGGTCACTTTCACTTGTCTCTTCTTCATGTCATATTGCCAAAACAAGCCATAACATCTCTTACATGAGGTTGTATATATGCACCAATTTTTTTTCCCCCTCATTTGTTCAAATTTCTTTTTTGCTTTTGATTACAAAATTCATATCTCCCCTTTGTTTTTATCATTTTTATTTTGTTTTTCTTTCTTCCAATTTTTCCACCATTGATCAAAGATTCTCATCCAATGGATTTTCCATCACACTAATCCTTACCTTAAGCTCTCATTGGTCACTTATCATCCAAAGCTTAGCCATTAATTTGCCTAGAATTTTTTAACATAAAATCTATACCATTGATTTCAAATCTAAGCACAATTCTTGATCATTCTTACACTTTTAGATTTTTTAAGAGTAAATCCTAGTAATCTTCTATTTATGTGACACATTAATTTTCCCAATCATACTATCAAAACTTAAATATTGATATGACCAAAATAAATACTAAGGTCATCAAATTAACCTATTAATAAAACTCGGTATTCTTTCCCAAAAATTAACATTTATCCTTCTAATACTACATAATAAATTTTTTGTATAATTTTATATGTCGTTCAACTCATCTTCCATGTATCTATAATTTCTTATTAAATAGAGAAACTCAACATTATTAGATCATCACATTATCATACTGATGATACATATACAATCATTCAAGATCTTAAAATTTGATATTCATCAAAATAAATCATTAGAAATATATTAATAAAGGAAATAATCCATGATAACAATTTATGAAATTAAGTTTATAAATTTATAGGGCATCATAATAAAAACTCTTGTGTCATATCTACAAGCCTTATAAAAGGATCCTTCTTCCAATCTATAGACATTAAAAAAAAAAAAATACAAGTCCTTTCTTGTTATTATATTTTTTTAAATCTAATTTTTTATGTTCTCAGTACAATTTCAGTCTTATTTTCAGTATCTCTTTTATTATAAAGATGTGAAGTATTTATAAATCGACAAACGAAAAGATTCTTCAACCACTAATATTGTTAAAAATTGTATTTGCCCATATATATGATTAAAATATTTTGCTTATATATTTCTTTTTTTTTGGTGAATTGTTTATATATTTATTAACACATTATGCGGTAATGCAATGAAAAATTCACAATAAATTTAAATTAAGCCTGAGTTTGGTACACCAATTGTATTCGAATGCAATTCTTTTTTAGAGTTTCAACTATTTATAATTTATTATTACAACTTTATAACTCAAATTTTAAAAGTCATAATTTTTCATATACAAGTTTAAATGAGAAGATTTTTTTTAAAAATTATATAGAATTTCGAAACGAATGAAATAAACTCTATATTGATTTTTTTTTCCCCAACATATTTCAAGTTTTTATACATTTTAACTCTTGTCATTTAAACTCGTGTACTAAATGCATAACAACCCAACTCAAAAAACTCAATTCAAACCTGTGTATCAAATGCATGTTAAAAATTTTTCAACTTTTAATTTTTTTCAAAGAAAAAAAAAACATGTGCTCTTAAACTATTCTTTCTTGACCTCGAGGAATGCATTCATTAAAAAAGAACAAAGAATTCTTACACGGAGGATTGACAATTTATCTAATTATCTTGTATGCAAAATTCAATTACGTTTGACGACCCTTTTTCTAGGTTTTTAAAGCTGTTATATAGAAATCCTTTTTCTTCATTTAACATAAATGTAGATGTCTGTGGTTATGTTGAATCTTTCTTATTATATAAACCGCTTCACGTGTATGAATAATATGTTGTGTAAGATATAAGAATTTAAAAATAAAATTAAAAGAAGAAACGAAAAAGTACAAAACGACAAAATAAGAAAAAGAAATAAAAAATCAAAATTCCAAACGAAACTTAAACGATAAAAACCAAAACTTCTTAACAAAATGTTAAAAAAAATTTAGACAAAAATATTTTTCAATCATATTAATAAAAGATATAAGTTATTGAAGAGATATATAGAGGATTATGTCTATATGTATATATATATATGTAACGAGAAACAAAAAAGATAAAACAAATTAAAAAAAAAGATAAAAGCATAAAAGAAAATAAATGAGAGAAGAAAAAGAAAAAGGATAAAAGAAAGAAAAAGGATGAAAACAAAAAAGAGAAGTAGAAAAAACAATGGGTTGACACATAACAGAAGGAATGAGATCATTATTAATTCTTTAATATATGTTAAGATTAAGTTTAAGACAATATGTGTGCGAAGAAAATCAGAATGGAATGGCAAATATGGGGGCAAGTAGATAAAAAGCGATTAGCATAAGTAGTAGGGACTAGAGGTCGTGATAAAGTTTTTGAAGTGCCTGTGCATTATTACTGAATGACATTTAAAACAATCAAAACAACACTCCAAAGTCTAAATGACTACACTATAAAGCTTCTACGTACATGAGACATTTACAACATCTTTCTGAATTTCAGGATCTCTTATTTTATATTATCAATAAATATTAATTACTTTTTCATCATTGTATTAATATTTTTAATGATCTGATTTACGAGTATATATGTTAAAATTTACAATACGTGACATATAATTGTTCTTGTTATAAAACAAACTTTAACTAGTTGATTAAATCTTATCAATATACAAAATTGGAGTTCGTGATGTAAAAACTTTCTATATTGCATGTTGACAATTTTTTTTTAAGTGGGGTATGTGCCCTCGTCAATTGTTCTATTGTTGCTATCATCATCATCTCAATATAGCAATGGCAATACTGAAATAAGAAAGGGGTAAAAAAGAAAGAGAGAAAGAAATAAAGAAACTACTACAATTAGGAATTATTTTGCCTGAAAATTACCTTCAGATACGTTTTTGACAGAAGAGTACCCTTGAATCATTGCAGATGAATATGCTACTGCATTTGGTATCATTCCATGAAAATGACCTCTAGAGGGAAGGCGTAAAAAGGAGTAATCAAGTAGTACAGAAAATATTAATAGAATAATAATTTACACAGTTGACAAGCAAAAACACTCAACCAGTCAAATTTTTTAACCATATAAGTTGCCCTTCTAGAAAGACAAAAAAAAAAAAAAAAAAAAAAGAAAGAAAGAAAGAAAGAAAGAAAAGTTCTGTTTGTTTGTCTAATTTATATTAAACACCAAAATAGTTTAGTAACTTAGTAGTAGGGGGAAAATTCACAATCTGACACCATTTTTTACACCTAGTACATTATGCTAATGAGCTAATGTTTGAACTCACTATTACATGCAAAATCTAAACATTCTGATATCATATTAAATGCGCTTTAGGAAAACCCATTTTTAGAAATTAGCTTAAGGAGAAAAAATGTCCAATTCATTAATAAACATTACAACAATCTAATAATTTAACGATATAGGATAAATTTATAATCCATAAATCAAAATTGTGAAATACAATTGTTTGAATCTTTGTGTGTTCGAGAATGTGACATGGATTCATGTATGCAAGTTGAGTATAGCTTTTTTACAAATGGTCAAAAATGGCATCAAGTACTGGAACACTGCATGAAAAAGTTCTTTTTTTTTAAAAAAAGGAAGAGCAAAATTCCTGGTGAGGGGAAATAACTAAAAAGATGATTGGACTGACAATATATAGGAGAGATAACTTATGATTTGCTTATAGATACATCAGCGGATCAGGGCCTAGAAAAGATTTGCAAGTGTTATTTTTTCATACGTTCTAGAAATGTCAACTTTGCAATTTCAAAGAAATAATTAAAAAAAGATTGTCAACTTTCGACGAATGTGCTGATTGAGTGCTTGTGGAATAAGGTCATTTTTTTCTCACATGAATCATATCAAACCTAGCTATTTACATATATTGCTCAGACATTTCCTCAAAAAAAAAAAAAAAAAAAAAAAAGTGACAAAATCATCAACCTTGAAACCTTTGTGAAAAAAATACAGCCATATTTGAGAACGTTGCGTCAATGATATATATATATGTGTGTGCGCGCGCGCATTAAGTTTATGCCTCGAAATCTAAAGCCAGATACCTTTACCCTAGGGTGAAAAATTAAATTATGGGAAAAAATTGAGCATTTCTATTCGTTTCGAGAGGGATGTGTTAAAGTTTTCATAAAAATTGTAGTAATTAATAATTGTATTATTACGAAACTAAGGGACATATAAATAGCTAGCATGATGTTTTAGAATAAATAACAATAAATAACAAATTTATTAGATGAATAATCAATTATCAAAAGTAAATAAATTATTTACATAGTAAATTTGTTATTTATTTGATTTTTTTTGGTTAAAATGCTATTTACTTTTTTCTCCTATATTTTTATAAACTAAAACATTTTTTAAAACTCTTTTTAAAAAAAAAGAAAAACAAGGGTCACAGATGAAAATAAAACTTAAGAGATATAGGTTTTGTTTATGACTTATGAATGAGTTTAAATAACATTTTTTGCAAGGAGCACTTCTGTAGAAAATATGATAAAATTTGGCTTTGTTAGTTTACTTTCTCGATAGTTATCAAAATGGAGGAATTCTTCGGTGAGAGCCTATTGTAGTGATTTTTTATTTTTTATTTTAATTGAAGAAAGATAAAAATTAGTATCAAGATTTTTCAGGATATTCCGAATCGCTCCCCACTCAATTAATTGAATAACAAGAAAAAGAAATTAAACAAAATAATCTGAAGTACAACTCAAATGAAAGCAACAAAATAAAGGAAAAGAAACACCTGCCTACATTGCGGGAAAGGAAAAAATAAATAAATAAATAAATAACAAGGAAGGGAAAAAAAAAAAAGGGCAAGAGCAAGACCCACTAAAGCAGCAGCTGAAGGACCATTAGGGTCTGTTTGGAACAATGTTTCGAGACAACAAAATATTCTATGGATCCAAAACTTTCAATTTTACATCAAACTTTTTATCTATTTTATTTTCAAAAACCAAAACTTTAAAAGTCCATATATTTCTTATTTCAAATCGAAATGAGATGATTATTATGTCAATATGATCATAATAACAAGACGAACAAGTTAAGATCCATTTTACATATTTTTTTTTCGAATATATTTCAAATTTTTACACTATTTTCTATGTCACAGAATTTTTTCAAAAATCTTTCCTCTAAATACCCATTTCCAATCCAACATCAAACACCATCTTTATAAGTCCTCCAAACGGCCTTAAATCTGAATCTTACATTATAAATGAGGCGAAACTTATTTAGTATATATTTTTAGTTAGAGAAAACCATTGCCTTTTATTCTCTGGAAATATATAATTAACTTCACCAATGAAAAAATGAGGATACAAGAATACTATAGTTATAAGTTGTAATTTATACAGGACTAAAAAATTCTCATACTTCGTGTACTTACATAAAGAAAAGAAAAAAAAAATAGTTGAAGAAATTTTAATTAGTCTTACACTAATTATATATGTACTTCTTTTTGGTTGACAAACCATTTTGAATGGTGGACCTAACTTACATCAGTGGACGCCCCTTTTTTAATTTATGTAATTGTCATTCTGTGAACTAATTAAGCTTTGCACATCTTGACTAAAATGAAGAGTTTTAGTACCCTTTATTATTATTATTATTATTTTTTTTTTGGGGGAAGAGTTTTAGTGCTTTTGAGTTTCTATATATATGACCCTAAAACCTTACCAACAATGTGGAACCATAGATATAAATATCTCTCGTGTATATATATATAAATATATATCACTCTTTCACACACATACATATGTATAGAGTTGTTTAGAGAGTTCTCTGGAGAAGAAAATATGAACGAAGGCATGCATGGTGGAGCTCTGTCGCAAGGGAGATGGCATCTGGTTTCCTGTTTTTTATATATATGATGCGTATATATATGTACTTCTTGTATATATATGTGTGTCTATAGCAAGTACTAGTTGCCATCTCCATTGGGCAGACCTCCCCCCATTTGCCATTATAATGTTTACATACGTGTGTATGTGTCTGCATGTGCGTGTATAAATACAATTGATCATGAGTCATGACATGCATAATAATCATCAAAACACATGTACAACCTATATATAGTAGTTCATATTATCGTTTTATAATTTTGGAGGTCGAACTCTATATACGTTACGATAAAATCACGTGAAATTATTGTTTAATTATGTATATATGAAGCCTTGGATGTCATGATTTCATAGCTGGTTTTGTCATATATTTTGACATGCTATGTGTTTTTGAAAGGAAAAACTTAATAATATGTATATTTTACTTTTATTCAATTGATTAGCTACAATGGGAGTAGAAACTTGTTATATGCGTGCCAATTATTCGTATGTGTCTAATTTGTTCCTTTACCCTTCGTTTCTATCTCTGTCATTTTTTGCTTTTTGTAATTAATTCTGTAGATAAAATTGGTTATAAATTTTATATTCTTTGTTGATTTTTTTTAGTACTTCCTCATTTGAATCTTCATTTTAAAACTTTTTTTTTTAATAATATTTTTTCTTATAAAATTTTAATTTTTTTGTTTGAAAAGTATGTTCAAATCGAAGATCTAAATGGAACCTTAGGTATAAATCGGAGATCTAAATGGAACTTTAATGATGAGTGGAACAAGATTAACAAGAGGTGAAAGCATTACGTTAGTTTCGATCTTGTTCAGTGGAGAATATTTTTTGTTGTTGGAATAAGAGCATTGCTCATCAGGTACATTAACATGGTGAAAATGTCAAGTACAAAAGATGGAAAGATTATGCATGACTTTAATGAGATAAGTCTATATGCTTGTACGGATGAAATATTAGTTTAAACATATGATATGCAATATATAGTATAATATATACTGGTGCTATATATCTCATCATAGCTAAGCTATAATTAACTCCACAATCCATAAATATACATAATGGTGATTACTTATTACTCAATTGGACCAATGACAGGCCAGTTGTGTTTCTCTCTCTCTCTCTTCCTGTTGATCGGCAAAAGAGGGTTCAAATCATCCCAAGTTCAACATCAAACTCATGAGGAAATCACAAGAGAGCTCCTATCTGCCATTTCAATTCTGAGTAATATTGATGCAGTAAGTGTGACGATATATGGTCAGCTTTTGTGTATGTGTGTGTATATATATATATATATTAATATACATACAAATATATATATAGGGGAAATATGTGGTAGAGACACTCTGAGGGTCTCTACCGGTACGATATTTTTTTAGACCGTTAAGATTTAATCGAACGGCTCAAACATTGATGGTCTACGATATTTATCATACACCTAACCTCACATAATCATTCCCACCTAAAATCTTCTCCGTCGCAGGTGATCTTTCCGCCGCCGGCGACGGACGCCAGCGACCCAACTCCGGCCACAAGTCTCGGACGCCGGCCGTCGCCGCTGGCGACAACATTTTCTCTCTCTTCCCCTTTCTCTCTCTCTCTTCCCCTCTCTCGCGTCGGAGATAAGTCACCGTCGTCAGGGATGAGTCGCCGGCGTCCATCACCGACGGGGGAAGATCGCCGGCGATTAAGAAGAGTTTAGGTGGGAATGATTGTGTGAAGTTAGGTGTATGATAAATATCATACACATCAACATTTAAACCGTTCGATTAAATCTTAACAGTCCAAAAAAGGCTCTACCGGTAGTGACTCTCAGAGGGTCTCTACCACAACCATACCCATATATATATGTTAATATACATACAAATTTTTATAAAATATTTTTCTTATATATACATACACTCGTCCCTTGGTTTCTGTCCGTAATCTTCTTTCACAGTACAAATGTGCTGAATTTTAGTTAGTTCCAGATCTCTTGGGTGCTGATAACTATGAAGGAATAAAAACATGATAAAATAGTCATAAGAAATACACCAACTTAATCTGAAATAAAAAATATAAAATAAAAAATAAAAAAAAGAAGATATTTAGTAATGAGAAAGTTCTTTTGGTAACTTTGGTTGTATTTTTATTTATTTATTTAGTTGTTGTTGCTATTATTATTATTTAAAAAAGCATTTAAACTGTGGTTGTGTGTGATAGGAATGTCAACCTGTCAAAATATGTAAATTTGTCGGATATACTAAGAAAAAAATGTAACTATTTTTGTTGATTTCTGTTAGAGATCTTTAGTTCACCGAGGGAATTTTTCTTACTGTTTTTTTTTTTTTTTTTTACTAAATGTTTTTTCGTCAAGATTTCTAGTAAGAATCACCAAAAATCATTTCACAACTTCTTCTCTTGCATGGAAACCATGTTATATAAAAAAGAATGATGCTTTTCAAAATTTGTGGAAAAGAAAACTAAAAAAATTATTCAGTATATCAATTGTATCATGTCATTGTATTTAGGTAATACACTCCGTTTAATAAATATTTAGTGATATATGAATAGAATATATATGAAAATTTGTAACCGAACAATTAAAATTAATAAAATATATTATTAAAAAGGACGATGATTAGAATAGAAATGATATTGATAAATCACCTAAATGTTTACGAATAATTTCTGAAGAAAAACGAGCAACCGCCAAAACTCGATTTCTTTTATTTTCTGCAATCAATTTCAAGAGTACAAACTCTGCCAAAACCTATAACTCTAAAAACCAAATTACATGAAAAGAGAAGTTTCTTTAGTACAACAATCCCATGCCATTGAACCAAAACAAACTCCACTCTTTCTCTATGGCATTCAGAAATTGGAAATTTTATTAGAAAGCACTCAGCAAGAGCAACAAAAGAGAAGAGAATAGCAGCACAAGAATGCGGCATGGGCGTCTCAACCGGCTTGCAAAGGAAGAGCCAGGAGGAGAAGCGGGACTTGGGCGACGAGAAGCGGTCACGCTTTCCTTCGAGCAAGTGTAGTTACACCGACTTGGAGAACCACTCTACAGACGCCATTGCTGGCTAGGATGAACACTTCTTTCTTGTTGTCCTCCTCAAATGAGTAGACATAGCCCAAGTTTGGGAGTGTACTTCCGGGACAGTCCCCGCAATCTGTAGGAGAGTCAGCTGCACAACTGAAAGGGATGAGGCTGCCACAGAAGTTCCCACTGTTTTCCGGGTTTTCGACGGCTGCCCATATGTGGCCTGCATACAAATCTGCATACAAGTACCTCAAAAATAAATTCCAGTCATTGCCAATTTCAGAAACCTTGCAAACAAGGATGCCAAGTAAAAAAAAAAAAAAAAAATCGAACTCCTCTAGGCCATTTGTGCTTTCACATTTTCTTTTCTTTGCTTGAGAAGTTTTGGTTTGAAATTTTCCACTAGTCAGTAACAAAAAGTAGATACTACTAGTGAATGTTGATTTGAAGTATATTCTTTACTAAATCTGACATTTTTCTTTTCTTTGCAAGTAATAATTTGGATTGAATTTTTCGAAAAATGCTTGGGAGGCATCAGTGGTGTTATACATCACAATTAATAGACAGCGGTTCCCACAGCTAGGCCTATGCTAGGGGACCTTCTCTGTGTTCGTGTGTGGTAGTGAACATCATTCATGGCAGGCAACACTGTTCGAATTTTTCACTAGCCAATCACATAAAGTAGATATTACGAGTGCTCTGGAAGTGAAAGTTGACTTCAAAATGGGGTCAATTACATGTATTTTTAAGGCCAAACAGAAGAGAGAGAAGTGAATTACCTTCCATACATGCAGGGATCAGTCTTGGAACGATAGACATAACCCCCGGTTATCGATGCCGAGCCTTTCTTTTTGTTTACTTCAGAATGGTTGTAACCCAACACGGGGATAATCAAACTTGTGGATTCTAGAGCTCCATTTGCACCTTTAAGATTGAACGGGTAAGGACCCTAGCACCAATTGTAGTAACCAGAACAGGGCCTCGGCCCCAGATGCTATGGAACACCTTTCCTTCCGTGCCAAGGGCAGCTGCTCCACCCGCAGGAGTTCCGGTGGAGGGTGAGGACCCGGATAGAGAGGAACCTATGGCAGTAGTTTAAGTCGGCCCAGTGGTGGAGCTAGCAGCGGCAAAGTCTTTTTTTTTTTTTTTTTTTTTTTAACTTGATTTGCTCCCTGCTCAAAAAAGTAGATCTTATTCCGCAACTCAGTTCGATATGTTTGGGAGCCATGAAACAAGTAGCTACTCCTACTGCAATTGGGGGCTTCTTTTATTTTAAGCCAGCCCAAAAAAAATTCCACCTCGACTCCCCTTTACCAGAGAATCCATGAATTCTGGGCACCTGCAGTAGCAGTGGGGATGGGAAAGACAAATAACCAGCCAACTATATATGCAACCTGCCTTCCTCTCATCTTCCTAATAGAATGGGCTCCTTCTTAGAATTAACGAGATCTAGAGTCTTGGATGAATCCTCTTGTTTCCACCCTTCATGATTAGATCCACCTCTTCGTATTCATCCTGTGGATATTAACAAGAATCGGAAGGGTCAGAATGTTTTTCTTTTAGAGCATCTCTAATGCAATACCAAATTTCTACGGATACCAAAACCATGTAGCTATCAGAAGAAAGTATACTTCTAAGTTCTAACCTGACCAACATCGGCACATATGAAGTAGAAAGGCCTTTCTGAATTGAAACTACAGTGCCACGGGTTTCACATTCCTAGAGTCCATATTTCTGGCTGCAATTCTAGATCTTCCTTATATGGATTGTCCTTAGGGATAGAGTAATTTCCCCACAGACCAAGTTTATCAATTTCCGGCTGACCTGGAAACAAATCACAAGCATGAGAAAATAGTAATGAACAACTTGAGGGAAAAAAGTACCGCACTGGTAGGGCACTATTTTGAACAGTCACATCTGTATCTTGTTCTATCAGTTTTCATATCGTTTTATTTTGATGTGATTTTGACCCTTCTCTACCGCTAAAAGCTCCCTTTATTATTCTTATAACAAAAAGTTAAGGTTAAAAGTACCATGTGCCGCTACTTACTTGGTATGTTATTGACATCAAGCCTCGTAATTTTCCCGAGAAACGATTTCTTGTTTTGTGAAAAATTGTAAGGATCACCGCCTACACCGCCGCCAACTCCCATCATGAGGTATAAATGCCCGTCTTCTGGTCCGAAGAGTATTTGACCTCCGTGATGAGAGGTAAATGGAAGGCCCATGGTAAATATCCTTCTCACTTCAACTGGTTTGGCACTTGCTGCCTGGGAAAAAAAAAAAATGATGCAAATTTGTTCATATAGTCGGAATTATTAAGAAACAGCGAATTTATTGGCATCTAGAGTTTTACAAAGGAAGGCTGGGACGCAGTGCCATTTGCAGTATACTCGGCTATGACGGTCTGATACTGGCACGGCTGAGCGCCGTTATCAGGACCTAGCTTTGAAGGATCACAGTTGACGTCTGAATTACATGAGCATCTTCCTGTACATCCCGGCCACTTGGCCTTATCACAGTTGAATGAGGCAAAGAACCGTCCATTTTGCGCGAAGTTTGGATGAAATGCCAAACCCATCATTCCAAATTCAGTGTCGAAATGAACTTCATCGGTTAGATCTACGAAGGGACTAGACTCATCAAATCCCAATGTTCTTCAGGGGACTAGACTCGAGGCACAAGCTATAAGATGTTATTGAACTGAGGGAAATATTTGAATATATAGCCACAAAACCAAAGTACAGATTACATAATATATATATATATATATATAGGCTTAAGAAGCCGTTTTGGAGTCCTATATACATGGAAGCTATTTAACAATGATTTGAAAACTGAAGTAATTGTTACAATGGCCTTGAGGAAGATCTGCTGCTTGTTGGGGAAGCCGAATCTGTTGGAGAGTTTGGCGAGATAGTGCTAACACAAGCCACTTGTTATTCTTTTTAGCTATTAATATTGTTAAAAATTGTGTATGTTTAAATTATTCTTGTTTATATATTTATTAACACATTATGCAGTAATGCAATGAAAAATTCACAACATTTTTAATAGAACATACTTTTTCCATTTATATATATAAACATATACATATGTAGATTAGCATATTATCCTTCTTTCATATTTGCAGAAAGTACATGGAAAAAGAGGTTACAAAGGAGTCTTTATATGAACTTAATTAGGGTGGCACCTACACTAGATCATCTCCTACATGAACAATATAATTTAGGAAAGAATTTATAGTATGATCTTTTATTTCACATTATCAATAAAACACATGATTTAAATGTTAGATTAAATTTTTAATGATGTTGTTTGTGAGAGTATTTGTTAAAAACTTACAATGCGCGATATAAAATTATTCTAGTCACAAATAAGACCGTTAACTAAAACAACAGTTTTTATTGATAATGTAAATAAGAGATGCTTCATAGAAACTCCTTATATTTGAATTTGAAAATAATTTTTAAAGTGAGGGTATGTACCGTAATCGATTGTTCTGTTATCATCATCATTATCTCACTATATATAACATTAATGGACGCCATAGTGAAATATGAAGGGAAAAAAGAAAGAAAGAAAAAGAAATAAATAAAGAAATAAACTACAACTAATAGGAATTGTTTTGTCTGAAAATTTGCTTCATATTTGTTTTTTAACAGAAGAGTAGTACCCGTGAATCATTGCAGATGAATATGCTACTCCATTTGTTATCATTCCATGAAAATGACCTCTAGAGGGCAGGCATTAAAAGAAATAATTAAGTGGTACAGAAAATATTAATAGAATAATCAGATACACAGTTGTCAAGCAAAAATGTACTCAACCACTACTCAAAGTCATCATGTAAAAAATATATAAGTTACCTAATTGAAAAAATAAAACACAAAGAAGAAATACTAGAAAAGAAAAAATATATATATCAACACTTGAAAAAATTACAAGATTTCAATTTCTTTGTAGCAAAAAGGGGGGGAGCTAATGCTTGTTTGTTGCTTTTTTTGGTAGTAAGAGACAAAATTAATGTTGTTGATGTTAAATAGATTTGAATAGAAATAGCCAAAAAACCTAGATCAATGAGAAAGGATTCTCAATTTATATAAAACATTGAAAATTGTACTAAATAATATTTTTGATGAAACTAAAAGAGGTAAACAGCATGATTTTAAAAATATTTGAAACAAATACAACAAATTTATTAGAAAAATAATCTATTTATTAGAAGTAAATAAAATCGGTTAATGTAGTAATTTTTTATTTTATTATTATCTACTCTAAATATTTTTAAACCCTACTATTTACTTAAGTTATTATTGAAAAGATGTTATTACTTAATTCTCTCATAATTAATAGACAGATTCATAATCTAACATCATTTCTCACGCCTAACGTATCATACAAATGGGTCAGGATCCAATTTCATTATCGTGTGCTAAATTTGACTTTGATATCATGTTAAATGAGCTTGAGTAGAACTTATTCTTAAAAGGTAACTTAAAGAAAGATGATCCGTATATATAAATGTCATGACAATATAAAAGTTAATAATTTGGATAAATTCACAATCTAACACAGATGAAATTGTGAAATTCGCAATATTGTTAGAATTTTTGTAATATGTGATTTTAATGTTGCAGCATAGGCTTCTTTTACAAAGGTCGAATGGCCGCATCATGTGGAACACACCGCATGGAAGGTCAAAAAAAGAAAGGGTAAAATTTCTCATAATGGATAATAAAAAACATACTTTGATCGACCAATACTGGCTAATAGGAAAGATAACTTATGATTTGCTTATAGAATGTCGAAAAAATTTTCAAGTAGTAATTATTTATTTATTTATTTTTTCATATAATTTTGTTAGAGAATGTCAACTTTGCACTTTCAAAAAACAATGTCAACTTTGGACGAATGTGCCGGTCGAATGCTCGTGGAATATGGTCAATTTGTTTCTCATATGAATCATGAACCTTGTTCAGACGAAATCATCAAACTTAAAACCTTGTTGGAAAATTACATCCTTGTATATGAGGTTGTGTCAAAATCATAATATATACGTACGCATAATTAAGTTGATATATTGTAATCTAAATCCCCCTCTTCCCCTAGGGCCCTAGCGGTTTAAAAAAATAATTGTACAGTTAAAGATAAAGCGCTTTTATTTATCTCGATGGGATATGGGATACATAATTTATATACATATGTATGCATAAATTTAAGTGGAGTTGGTTTTGATTAAAAAATTAGATTATATAACAAATGATAAGATGCAATTTACTCTGTTAACGTAGTTACTCTATAGTTACCAAAATGAAGGAATTCTTCAATGGGAGCATTGTATGGTTAGGATCTTATTTATTTATTTATAATAAATAAAGAGAAATAATAGATAAATAATATTAAAAATTTTAAGACACTTAATTAGATTGATTTTTTCTAAAAAACTCATCGTCTGAATGTCACTCAATTCAAATTTATGTATCATACGGCGGCGCTTCGGGGGGGAGAGGAGGAGGAGAATCCAAAAGGCAACTCGAAAGAGAGCAACAAGGTAAACGAAATTAAACATTTGCCCACATTGCAAGAAAAAATAATTAAGAGCAAGATCCGCCAAAGGAACTATTAATTTTAACATTATAATTTAAATAAGATGAAACTTAATCCCTGTTTGATAAATCATTTCAAACCAACCTATTTCAACTTATTTTTGCTCTAAAAAATCAACAAGTTTTTAAATTAATTTAATTCTGAAAAATCACATAACTTCAATCTAGATATTACAACTCAAATTTACCAATCATACGCACGCTTATTTTTCAAGTAGAGAAAGCCATTTCTTTTAATTCTCTGAAAAATATATAACTTATCCATTGGAAACGGGAATACAAGTATATGTACTAATTAATTATAATTTAACAAGCCTGAATATTTGGCATATATTGATCATTTTAGGTACCCAAAAAAAATTTAATTAAAGTGTAACAATATATGTCTCCTTTTGGTAATATCCGCTTTGGGCTTCATGGCCGCATGACTTTGCTCTTTAACTCACCCCAAAAGGCCTAACAACATTAGGAGGTAGTATCTTTATTTATGAACCATCACATATATTTATTTCCAAGTGATGAAAGGTAGCACAACTTACCATTTTTCTTATTGGGACTGATGACTATCAGAATCACCCATGCTTTTAGGCTCAACGTCCTCGTCGGTCACATTTCTGATTGGGTATAGACTCTGATACCATTTATAACACTACATGTATATGCCTTTAGTATTATCTATTTTGAGTCACATGTCTACATAGTTTTACTCTTAGGTCATTTAAAATGTCTTATATATAATAATAGAGGTGATCTCATCATTTTATATATTTATTTTCAAATAATGTGGAACTGCATAACTTATTTTTTTTCTTTAGGATCGATGGCTGTTGCACGAAGAAAGTCACCAAGTCTTACACGCTAATTAGATACTCGTTTTCGTTGAGTAACCAATGGAATGGTAGACCTACTTACATCAGTCATCAGTGGCCGGCCTTTTTTTTAATTCAATTATTTGACCTTTTGTGAACTTACTATATATTAAGCTTTGCATGTCTTTTGACTAAAAATGAAGAGTTTTTTAGTACTTTTGAGTTTCCATATATAGCGTCCCTAAAACCTTTACAACAATGTGGAACCATGTATATTATCTCTCGTATATATGTATCACTCTTTCATCTATATATATACATATATATTTATAGAGAGAGTGTTAGAGAGATTAGTGGAAACAAAAGTCCCACATTGAAAAAGCACAATCAAGCATAATGGTATAAAATGAAATAAGTAAAGTGTAAGGATTACTAGTGTATAGTAGAGATTATGCTACTACTATGCATCACCTCGCACGCGCGAGGGCGATTGGGCATTTAGGGTGCTTTTGAACCCTTATTAGGGCATAGTTAAATTTGACTTTGATATCATATTAAATCAAAAATTAACTTAAAGAAAGATGATCCGTATATATAAATATCATAATAATATAAAAGTTAATAATTTGGATAAATTCACAATCGAACACAGTTGAAATTGTGAAATTCGCAATATTGTTAGAATCTTTGTAATATGTGATTTTAATGTTGGAGCATAGGCTTCTTTTACAAAGGTCAAATGGCCGCATCATGTGGAACACACCGCATGGAAGGTCAAAAAAAGGGTGGGTAAAATTTCTCATAATGGATAATAAAAAACATACTTTGACCGACTAATACTGGCTAATAGGAAAGATATCTTATGATTTGCTTGTAGAATGTCAAGAAAAAATTTGCAAGTAGTAATTTTTTACTTATTTATTTTTTCATATAATTATGTTAGAGAATGTCAACTTTGCACTTTCAAAAAACAATGTCAACTTTGGATGAATGTGCCGGTCGAATGCTCGTGGAATATGGTCAATTTGTTTCTCATATGAATCATGAACCTTGTTCAGATGAAATCATCAAACTTAAAACCTTGTTGGAAAATTACATCCTTGTATATGAGGTTGTGTCAAAATCATAATATATACGTACGCATAATTAAGTTGATATATTGTAATCTAAATCCCCCTCTTCCCCTAGGGCCCTAGCGGTTTAAAAAAATAATTGTACAGTTAAAGATAAAGCGTTTTTATTTATCTCGATGGGATATGGGATACATAATTTATATACATATGTATGTATAATTTAAGAGGAGTTGGTTTTGATTAAAAAATTAGGTTATATAACAAATGATAAGATGCAATTTACTCTGTTAACGTAGTTACTCTATAGTTATCAAAATTGATCCATCATATGAAAACTATAGTTTTGAATCAATTAAATAACATGAATTCATTTTATCCTTCTAATCAATCACCTAACATTCATTTTATCGTATTTTCATTCACGTAAGCCTCACATGCTTTATTTTGTTATTATTTTTTAGTGTTTCTGTCAGAATGGATCAATAGTGAAATCTTTTATAAGTTTGAGATCACAATAGTGTGACGTTTTAAATTTTGAGAGGTAAAATAAGACAATATATTTTCTGGAGTCGGAAATTTGAAATTAGTGACGAGTGGAACAAGATTAACCAGAGGAGAAGTTTGTGCCTATCTTGTTCAAAGGAAAATCTTTGTTGTCGTTGGGATGAGATCATCATCCATCGACTACATTAACATGGTGAAGATGTTGTAAGTGGTATAGATGGAAGATTTTGCATGGCGTAAAGACACTTCAATTTGTACGGATGATATGTTAGTTATGTTTCACAAATTAATTTAGTTTAAACTAAATTATATTTTTTTATTATATTTTTTGTCTTTTTTTGAAAATTTTTTTTATCTTTTTGAAAAAGTCAATAAAAATTATTATTCAACAGGGTGTTTGATTCACCACTCAAACATTAAACTCAAATATTTTTTTGTCTTTTTCCTAAAAAATTTTTGTCTTTTTCCCAAAAATTTTTTGTCTTTTTTGAAAATTCAAAAAAATTTACTATTGAAACTTAAAAATCTCAACTCAAACTATTCCACCAAACACCCCTTAAATTCATCAACTCAACTCAAACTCAATTCATTCACCAAACACCCCTTAAATATGTGATATAATTTTTTATTTTTGGTCAAAAAGCGTTTGATATAATATAATATAATATATATATATTGGTGCCATATATCTCATCATAGCTAAGCTATTAAGCTATAATTACTCCACATATATGTCATGATGATTACTTATTACTCAATGTTAGACCAATGACAGGCCAGTTGGCGTCTCTCTCTCTCCTTCTCTCTCTCTCTCTCCCCCTCTCTCCCTCTCCCTGTTGACCGGTAAAAGAGGGTTCAAATCATCCGAAGTACAAGATCAAACTCATGAGAAAATCAGAATCACCTATCTGATGCAACCCTATTTTCAATTCTGGGTACTAATGATGCAGTAAGTGTGACGAAATGGCATGCTTATATATATAAACACACATATACATAGTTCCATTAAACATATGTTATACATATATGTTTTATGTGTACATAAACTCGTCCCTTAGTTTCTGTCTTTATTGCTTATCTGGCAGTACGAATGTGTTGAATTTTATATTTGGCTCCGAACCTCTTTGGAGCTGATAACTAGGAAGGGAAAACATGATATTTAACATATGTTTAGTTTTTAAGGCGTCCATTTAAGTTTTTCATTTAAGTTTTTTTTTTAAGTTAAAAAAATTTATAATTATTTTTAAAAAAATCAATCAATTTTAACTTAAAAATTTTATCTCAAACCTTTGTTCTAATAGGAATGTCAATCTGCTCAATTATGTATATTTGTCGATATTAGAAAAAAAATGAAATTAGTTTTATTGATATCTTTTTAGAGATCTTTAGTTCACCAAGGGAATTTGTCTAACTTTTTTTTTTTTTTTACCAATTATTTTTTCGTCAAGATTTTGAGTAAGAATCACCAAAAATCAATACACAACTTCTTTTAGGAATAATAATATATATATTTTTACTCCTGATCTGAACGGTTTGCTTGCATGGAAACTATTTTATACCAAAAAGAATTATGCTTTTCAAAATTTATGGTAGAAAACTGAAAAATTATTCAGTAGACTGAATATATATCCTGTCATTGTATTTATGCGGTGCATTTGTTTATTAAACAATTGATATTAGAGATATATAAATGGAGTATTTATGAAAACTATAACCAAACAAAGAGTAAAATTTATTAGGAAAAAAAATGGTGATAATAATAGAAATGACATTGATAAATCACCTAAATTTTTATAAATAATTTCTCAAGAAAAAGGAGCAACCGCCAAAACACGATTTCTTTTATTTTCTGCAATTAATTTCAAAGTGCAAATTCTGCCCAAATATACAACTCTAAAACTAAAATACATGAAAAGAAGTTTCTTTGTTACAACAATCTCATTGCATTGAACCAACACAAACTCCACTCTCTCTATGGCATTCAGAAGTTGGAAATTTTACTAGAAAGCACTCAGCAAGAGCAACAGAAGAGAAGAGAATAGCAGCACAAGAATGCGACATGGGCGTCTCAACCGGCTTGCAAAGGAAGAGCCAGGAGGAGAAGTGGGACTTGGGCGAGGAGAAGCGGCCACGCTTTCCTTCGAGCAAGTGTAATTACACCGACTCGGAGGAACCACTCTATAGACGCCGTTGCTGGCTAGGATGAACACATCCTTCTTGTTGTCCTCCCCAAATGAGTAGACATAGCCCAAGTTTGGGAGTGTAGTTCCCGGGACAGTCCCGCAATCTGTAGGAGAGTCAGCTGCACAACTGAAAGGCATAAGGCTGCCGCTGAAGTTCCCACTGTTTTCCGGGTTTTCAACGGCTGCCCATATGTGGCCTGCATACAAATCTGCATACAAGTACCTGAAAAATAGATTCCAGTCATTGCCAATTTCGGAAACATTGGAAACAAGGATGCCAAGAAAAAAAAAAAAAAATCGAACTCTGCAAGGCCATTTGTGCCTTCATATTTTCTTTTCTTTGCTTCAGAAGTTTTGGTTTGAAATTTTCCACCTCAGTAACAAAAAGTAGATACTACTAGTGAATGTTGATTTGAAGTATATTCTTTACTAAATCTCAAATTTTCTTTTCTTTACTTGGGAAGTAATAATTTGGTTTGAATTCTTCGAAAAATGCTTGGGCAGTGGCATTATGCAACACAACTAATAAACAGTAAGTCCCACTGGCGGGCCTATGTTGGGGGACCCTCTCTATGTTCGTGTGTAGTGCTGAATATCACTGATGGCCTTGAACACTGTTCACTAGCCAATCACATAAAGTAGATACTACAAGTGCTTAGGAAGTGAAAGTTGACTTCAATCTCAAACTTGTCATTTGCATATCGTCAATCACATCTATTTTAAGGCCAAACAGAGGATAAAGAAGTGAATTACCTTCCATACATGCAGGGATCTGTCTTGGAACGATAGACATAACCCCCGGTTATCGATGCCGAGCCTTCCTTTTTGTTTACTTCAGAATGGTTGTAACCCAACACGGGGAAAATCAGACTTGTGGATTCTAGAGTTCCATTTGAACCTTTAAGATTGAAAGGGTAAGGACCCTCGTAAAGACGCCAGCCATAATTTCCACCCTTCGTGATTAGATCCACCTCTTCGTATACATCCTGTGGATATTAACAAGAATCGGAAGGGTCAGAATATTTTCCTCTTAGAGCATCTCTAATGCAATGCCAAATTTCAACACAGATGCCAAAGTTTAGTATTTATATACGAAAACCATCAATAGCTATCAGACGAAAGTATACTTTTAAGTTCTAACCTGCCCAACATCGGCGCATATGAAGTAGGAAGGCCTTTCTGAATCGAAACTACAACGCCACGGGTTTCTCATTCCTAGAGTCCATATTTCTGGCTGCAATTCAGGATCTTCCTTATAGGGATTGTCCTTGGGGATAGAGTAATTTCCCCACAGACCAAGTTTATCAATTTCCGCCTCACCTGGAAACAAATCATAAGCATGAGAAAATAGTAATGAACAACTTGATTTGTTCAAGGGGAAAAAGTACCGCACTGGTAGGACACTATTTTGAACCGTCACATTTGTATCTGGTTCTATCAGTTTTGCATATTGTTTCATTTTGATGTGATTTTGACCCTTCTCTACCGTTAAAAGCTCCCTTTCTTATTCTTTTAACAAAAAGTTAAGGTTAAAAGTACTATGTGCCGCTACTTACTTGGTATGTTATTGACATCAAGCCTCGTAATTTTCCCAAGCAACGATTTCTTGTTCTGTGAAAAATTGTAAGGATCACCGCCTACACCACCACCATCTCCCATCATGAGGTATAAATGCCCATCTTCTGGTCCGAAGAGTATTTGACCTCCGTGATGAGAGGTAAATGGAAGGCCCATGGTAAATATCCTTCTCACTTCAACTGGTTTGGCACTTGTTGCCTGGAAAAAAAAAAATGATGCAAATTTGTTCATGTAGTCGGAATTATTAAGAAATAGCGAAGCGACAGAATTTATTGGCATCTAGAATTTTACCAAGGAAGGCTGGGACGCAGTGCCATTTGCAGTATACTCGGCTATGACGGTCTGATACTGGCACGGCTGAGCGCCGTTATCAGGACCTAGCTTTGAAGGATCACAGTTGACATCTGAATTACATGAGCATCTTCCTGTACATCCTGGCCACTTGGCCTTATCACAGTTGAATGAGGCAAAGAACCGTCCATTTTGCGAGAAGTTTGGATGAAATGCCATACCCATCATTCCAAATTCAGTGTCAAAATGAACTTCATCGGTTAGATCTACAAAGGGACTAGACTCATCAAATCCCAATGTTCCTCCTGACCCTTCTTCAGGAATGGTTGCCAACCAAATCTTCCCTTCTTGGCTAGAGAAGAACGCACGGTTGGACCCGTCAGGGTGAGCAACCATGTTGAGATAAGATCCATTCCCGATTTTCTCGAGGCACAAGCCACTTGGGGGGCTAGGAGTGCCAGAGTTATTTAGAGTGACAGGTCCACCATCAAAACACACTGATTCTTCAGACGAAGCTCCACCAAAGGCGTTGCAGAAATCAGCTTTCGATTGCCAGATATCAGTCAATTTGCTGACATTGGATTTGACCGATACGCCTGATTGAACCAAGGGAGGGGCAAAAGGTGAGTTCGATATCGGCACGGTTTGGCATGTGTCCCACAAATCAGAGCAAAAATTATCAGCTGCTTGGCTAGACTGGGAAGAATTTGCTGAAACTGTGGAGTTGCAGAGCACAGGAACCGACCGGGTGTCAGAATTAACTATGTACAGCTCAGCTGAAAAAGGATCACACTTCTACAAAAAAAAAACGAAATAAACACAGGGTAAAACTTCAATCACATTGAATCTAGGACTATTACAGAAAGCAAAAGAAAAAGAAAAAGATGTTTAGCGGGACCAAAAAATGTTTCTCGGGATAGTTGTGTTTCATCTATAGCAATAGCTAGCATGAAAATAATTCCTGTGAAAGCCATACTTCTTAGACAATTATGTATAGTGTATCTTAAACATACAACAAATAGACGAAAAGAGATGGTTTTCCATGAATCTCATCTGGGAGAAAACACAGAAGAGAGACCAGTATAATGGAATCTTCAGACAAGATCTATCTCATTAGTCAAGCTACTAGGGAAAACAAAGTTAAGGCAACAAGGTTCTTAGCTTACTCTGCAAAAGCCAACAAAGAAAAAAGAAAAGAACTTTTGAGAATTCTATTTTCTATTTTGGCTGAAGAAAAAGGCGTATCATTGGTGTCATCCCATCCCCATCCCCATCCCCTTCATTTATAGAAGAAATCCCGAATCCCATCAATGGAATGGAAAGGAAAGGACCAACCCAATTACTCAAAGGAAAGGCAAAGTTTCATTCGCACAGCCACAAGTCCGTGCCGCGCAGTTCATTGACTATGCAAGGACCTCAAATCAGGGCAATGGAGTTTCAAACCTCAAACATATCCGGAGACAAAAAAAAAAAAAAGAAGGGAAAGACATCCTTACTAGAATTCGTTAGAGAAAAGGTCCAGGCACTCAGCATAGTGACAAAACTTGTAACAAAAGCTCTTGAGCCACTAAATTCATTATTTGACAAACAACTTAATAGTAGAAGAAAATTTTTTTTTTTGGGTCAAAGCAGAAATACTCGGACCTTTTGGTATGCTAAAACAATTATTAGCCAATAAGCTGTTATATGAGAACATGGAAAACATGTATCAGATAAGAGAGTCTCACCGAACAAAGAACGGCTTTTACGAGAGAAGCGCAGCCAAGATCAGAGATGTTCATTGCTTCGAATTGCTTCTGCAATTGCAGATCCTCCGCGGAGTCGCAGCACGCCGTCCCATTGTAAGGACAGAACTTGAGTGGCGTTTTCAGGGTTGAGGGTGCCCCTACACCAATTACACCCCATTAGTCTTGACCATAATATGGAAACACAAATGAAAAAGTCCCCAAAAAAAAAAAAAAAAGCAATAAAATTCATAACAAATCACGACGAATCCGAGCAAAAAAATAGAAACCCACTTGAATTTGCGCAGAGAGGTAGTGAAAAGGATTTATCAGGCAGCAGTAGCAGCAAGTGACAAAGCAGGAGAGAAGTGGCAAGAAGGCTTCCCATCACAGCAAGAACTCTCAGTAAAGAAACTGGATTTCGGCTAGAACATCACTCTTCTTAATCTGAACTGAGGAAACAGAAATAATATATATAAATTTATATACATACATATAAATACAAAAGGCAAAATTTCCTGTCGTTTGAACGTTCATATCTGTCCGTTTTTCTAACCAACCATTGGCCCATCTGCACGTTCTCTCTCTAAAACACTTTTTTTTTTTTTTTTTTGGGGTCTTTTTCTATTATTTCAACTTCCAGAAGGGGAATCATATCCAAATCTCCTTCACCTTCATCACGCTCTATTCAATGCCCACTTGACAACTTCAATAATAGTTTTCTCCCTTTGACTTTTTAATCTCAAAAAACGAAAAAAGATGTTTGCTTTCAACTGTTTTCCCCTCCCTCTCACTCTCAAAATAATTTTCCATGGATTATAATAAGTTGAGGTTCAAATGGGGAGTAGACTTTTTTTCTGAATTATTTGTCATAAAAGAATTGGGGTGGTTGGCTGGGAAGAAACTCACCTGCTTTGGCTTGAAAATTGAATCCAAATTTTGGTGTAGACCTTGGTTGGTTTCTCTTTCAATAATGGTCCTGTGCCTTCATTTATTGCCTGTGTGAGTTGGGTTTCCTTCTGTTTGTGTGTTCAAACCAGCACCAAAGTCCAGTAGGCAAAGCAAGTCAAGACAAAACCCATAAAAAAATATTCAATTCAAACCTATTAAAGGAAATACAAAAGGTAGAACAACGCCTTACAATGGCAACTGACATCCATTTACAGTGACGTGTAAAATCATATTTTTCCTCGTTTGGGTTGAGGAAAAAACAAAAAAAAAAAAACAAAACAAAAAAAAAGGAATAAAGCATCTTTTGTTTAAAAAAAAAAAAACCATGTCGTCTTGATATGGAAATCTTATGGATAAATATAAAAAGGGTCATGTTCACATGTTCGTCATCAATTCACGGTAATGTTTTTTTTTTTTTAATTTTATTTTGGGAATTACAACAATAAAATACAAATATTAACTGGGTCAAGGTCTAATTACATTATTTTAGTCAGAAAAAAAAAAAGTAGCTCCGGTTTTGTGACTATGCAAGTGTTAGGACAGAAAAATGAACAGAAACTGGGTTGTTTTCCTGTAAACCAGGAAATGTGAAAGTGTGTTATTGTGTTGTGTGGGTTTTTTGTTTTTTTTTTGTATTGTGATAATTACTGTGTTATATTTGAGTCGAAATGTGAAGCTGAACATCGGCAGGAAGAAAGGGATATTGCTGGAGAAAGTGGGTCCCAATAGAGGCCTTAAACTTGGTCTCCCTTGTTTTTTTTGTTGACCTGCGTGTTCCAAGTCTATTTGTACATTTTCAAATAAAAAAGGCATTTTTGTCCGGAGATCCACTTAAACTTCTCAAATTTTGGAATCAACCCAATGTATAACTTTTGACATCATCGGTCTTTTACTCATGTTTGCTAAAATTTGGACGGAATTTAAAATTAAGGTTCAATTTTTAGTTATAAATTAATTAAGTTTAAGGGTTTGTTTGATATTTTAATTTAACTCCAATTAAATTATATTTTTTCATCTCGATTTTTTATTTTTTATTTTTGTAAAAGTCATAAAATTATATTGTTTTTGAAAGTCAACAAATTCCAACTTAAAATTTTATCTCTAACCAGGAAACCAAATGCAAGCTGAAAGTGTGTTTGGTGTTCGAGTTGAGTTTGAAATTAAATGAAAGTTTTTGGTTGAAATTGATTAATTTTTCAAAAATTAGTAATAATTTTTGTTTATTTTTTGAAAAATAAATCAAAAAATAGCCATAAAGTACAATTGAGTTCAAAATGAACTCAAGCACAAAAAATAAGCTAATTTTTTAGGTGAATTTGTATTAAAATAAAATTAAAATACCAGCAATGCTTTTTTCGAGTTTTACGTGCCAAAAACCATCCTAAATTTAACTATAAAATAACTAATTGTGTCAAAAATTATAGATTCATTGATAAAAAAAATTAGAAACTAAATTGTCAAATTTGAAAAGTTCTTAAAAAAAAAAAAAGAATAAATTCCCCATCTAATGTGAATATATTTAGGTAGGAGAAAACACTAAATGCATTCGCACTATTATATGGACCATGACACCCGTTATAGAGCCCACAGATCCTGCATTTGCAAGAGCAATAAGTATTTCTTATTTTTGCAAAATCTTTATCTTAATAACGATAGATTAAAAAATTAAAAAAATTATAATTAATTTTTAAAAAATTAAATAATTCTAATATAATTATTCCTAATTGGTTCACATTTTTCTATAAGACTTACACAACGATAGTATTGGTACGACCTGGTAATTAACTGCTTCCATTAATTGGCGAGCAAAACAGTTGGGTAGGTTTAAGGAAAAGTCAAAGACCAATTGGAATTTTGGGTTGTAGAAAAGTTAAGAATTTAGACTAGGTGAAGAAAGACATTATTTCAATAGGGCTTGTCTTATTGGTGAGTTTGAGGTTAGACTTCTAATTCCAAAAAAAAAAAAAAAAAGTTATTTTTTAACAAATGGACCCCAACCTATCATATAAACTCACCAATAAGGGAAGATTGTAAGAGTGTTTTCTTGCTTTTGTTCACATTGCAATAATTCCAATTCACTTATATTTTCCACTTTTTCAATATTTTTTTTTTATTTACATTGAATCTTTTCAAATAAAAGATTGAAGTCGTGAAATTCTTTTTCCAGAGAAAAAGTAATGACGATCTCTAAGAATAAATATCGACTAATTCTATATCAGCATCACGGTAATACAGAGATGTAAGTATTATTAGAAAGAATTAGCATTATAAGGATAAGAGTTTATTTAGATTATTTGTTGATAATGAAATGACTAAGTTACCCCCAACAACTGTTGTGAAGACAAGACCAACTTCTCTGAACTGTCATTGACCAACTCTTTTGAGTTTTGAGGTATTCATGTGGCTGAAACAATTTATGTGACTGGTTTGCCACTAACCATGATTCCTTAACAGTGGACAAGATCTTGTTTCTTGTCAAGTACGTCAACATTTTAAAACCTGTGGATTTTTAAGGTTGACCAAATCACTGTTTTTCTCTTTCCACCCCATAAGGATGCCAAAAAAAATCCCAAATGACGTTAGTGGGTGGAGTGAAATAGCATATAAACATGTCTTTTGTATGTTGAAGTCCTGACATGGTCAAGTTAAGGATAAAGTGCAACCTAAGATATCCATAATTGGTCTGTTTGTATACTATTTCATTTTGATATGATCCTGACTAATCTAATGTTTAGAACGACAACTATTGATGGGGCATCGAGGCATAGAATTTTCTTTTTTTTTTTTGTATCATATTAGTTCACAAGACAAACCAAATGTAGAAAATAAGTAAACATTAAAATAAATAAAATAAAATAAAATCATCTTTGCCTATTATTGGACAAAATCAATATCTATGGTAGGGTTTTATTTTTAATCATGTTTAAACAACTTGCATATGTTTCAGTCAGTTAGCATACGCTGGCTAGATCTAATGTTTAGAAAATATGCATACTTATGGGATATTTGGCATACAATTCTCCTTCGTATCATATTAGTTCACAAGATGAAACCTAGTGTAGAAAACAAGTGAACAAAAAAAAAAAAAAAAATCTTTGCTTTTATAAGACGAAATCAACATCTATGGTAGGGTTTTTGTGTTTTTGTTTTAATCATGTTTAGACAGTTTATATACGTCCAATCAATTTGCAGACTTTTTCATTTTGATGCGACTCTGACTAGATTTAACATTTAGAAACACGCACTACTGATGGGGTATCCTGGTGTAGAATTCTCCTTTTTTTTTTTTTAATCATGTTTAGACAGTTTGTCTACGTTCAATCAGTTCATAGACACTTTCATTTTGATGCGACTCTAACTAGATTTAACGTTAGAAACGCGCACTACTGATGGGGTATCCTGGTGTAGAATTATCCTTTTATCATATCAGTCAACAAGATGAATTGCAAAGTACAAAACAACTAAACATAAAACACAATCAACATATTTTCATCTTGATGACCATGTCACTCACGAGAGACTCCAATTTCCTTGGCACATGTGAAATTGCAGCGGCTTGGTCGTGCAACTCTACAAACACCAGTGCTTGCTAGGAGATAAGCATCTTTGTTGTTATCTTCTGCCCAAGAGTAGACATATCCAGATCAGGAATAGAATTTGCAGCCTCAGTGTCGCATCGAATTGGTGAATCACGAGCACATCGAAAAGGAGCTTTGGCGGTGGAGAAATTACTGCTGTTTTTTAGGATCTTATGTGCCAATCCATATAGCTCCGGCATACAAATCCGTGAACAAGTACCTTGCAATGTCATGGACAAGCATGGTTGGTCAGGTTGCAAAATGAAACAAACAATTTACTATATGGAATTTGAGAATTTGACATCGGTTTTTAGTCCTAATATGTCGTGACTAGGACCAGTCGCGTTATAAACATGTGAGTCAAAAACTTGTTACATTGATTAGTGGAAAAAATTGGCGTCTCTAGCATTACTCCTTAGATTGACTAGGAAATGCATGGATCAGTCATCGATCTATAGAAATAGCCTCCTGTGATAGAGGCGGATCCAACACTTAGTTTCATCTCGGAGTGGGTGTAGCCGTCACAGGGAATATCGGGTTTATGGAATTGGCAGGAGTGTTTCCTCCCGGGGACTATGCTAGGTGGAACAAAATAGGACCCTCATAAACTCTCCAGCCATAATTCCCTCCCTTTTTGACTATGTCAACCTCCTCATATTGATCCTATAAAAGGAAAATCGACATCAGAATGGATAAATAAGTACTGCTGCCGCAAAAAAAATGAACAAAATATTTTCCTGTCACTATAGTGGTATGTTCTAAAAATTCTAACCAACTACGATGATGTGTCAAAATGCATTTGTGATAATTTGCTGCTAACAAGGCCTGCCTACTCTCCTAATGCAACCCGGCTTTCTTTTTTAAGGGCATGGCGTTCGATCTGATCTCAACATATGCTCCTCGAAGGCCTAAGGGCCATTCTCATCGGGCGTAGGCAGGTAGAGTTCAGTGTTCCCTCATCCGGTAGCCAGGGGAAGATGAACAATGAAGCTATAACTGCACACCTTTCCGCTATCTACCCTACTTCATTGACAAAGTTTCTTGTTAGTTTCCTGCTTGCTCGTGGTCGCTCGATGTGTTTCTAACGGCTGTGTAGTAGGGCCTCGAATCCTCAATCCAATCGAAACATGATTTCTGGTTCAACATTCTTATAACAAGTTTTGTGTCTTTCATGTGATGAGAAAGATACTAGTAAATTTCACATCTACGGCAGATTTTCAAACTGTTTTAGCGCAGTGTGAAAGGGACAACATGATACACCTCAAAGAAAGCCTTCGAAATTATTGGCATTGGGTTCGGTGTTTCCTCATTGAACACTAACACAATCGAGTTTCTTGAAATAGTCGGAGTTTGTAATCGTTAGATGATCGACATTCAAAAGTCACAAAAAAGACAAACGAGTTATTCTTTGTAAACCAATTAGATAATTACCGTGTATGTTAGGACTAGAAAGAAGTAAAAACCTGGCCACAGTCTCCACAAAGAAAGTAAGAAGGCCTTTCGGAATCAAAACTACACCGCCGAGGATTTCTAAACCCCAATGCACAGATCTCTGGCTCCGAGAGAAAGAAACGGCCGTTTTGCATGAAATTAGGATGAAATGCCATGCCCATTAGGCCATACTGAATGTCCAAAAGTATTTGATCAGAGATATCAAAAAAAGGGGTTGGATTCAATGATATCCAAAATCCCATCACAGCCCCCATAAGGAATAGTTGCCAACCATATCTTCCCTTGTTGGTTTGAAAAGAAGGCTCTATCGGAGCCGTCAGGATGTGGAACCATATTGAGATATCCCCCATTTCCGATCTTCTCGAGGCACAGACCTTCGAAAGGTAGAGTGGCTTCTACTTCGCCGTATGAACGAGAACAATGAAGAAATGATATGGAAAACAGGAAAGGAATACGAAGAACACCAATCATTTCTTGTACACTTTTGAGTGAAAGAAACTGATAGTAATAAGAGAAACGCCTAGCTCAATTTCTTGCAGTTAATTCCTGCCTCTTTTTTCACACAGATTAACGTGTAGTTCAGTTTTTCTATTTAAAAATGTGCTTATATTAGTTTGTGGAAGTTCTCAAAACATCATTTGCACATGCAACCAGACAAGAGATTTAACTTCGACCTTGGCGATGGAGTTTTTAAGATTTTCTGGCAAAGTTGTTCTTTCAAAACGAAAAACGCTAGAATTGACATGCAAAATCGTATGGACCTTATTCATAATCAATAGGCGATTGTTTTAAAAATGTATAATGATGATAACAAACGATGATATACAACCCAACTCTTTTGTAAGAGTGATTTTTCGATGCATTTAAGCAAATGATAAAGAGCATAATGAGGCTTTCATATTGAGCATTCATAAGCTGGATAAACGTATAAATGGTACTGAAATTTAAAAGTCGTCTTCTTTAATTATTCCCACAATATTTCGCGTGATACGTCGAGTTTTCGTTTTTAATCCTGTGATTCCTGTCTGTATGGCAAAATCAGAATAAAGGGTAGACATATTAATCAACATTTATGACACTGAAGAAACAAGAGAAAGAAAAGGTGAATATAAGAAATCTCTTCAAATGTACTACAATCTCCGAATTTGGCTAACATGTCTATGGGAGCTCAAGGGCAATAGCCTAAGTTACACTCATCTCATATTGAGATGACAACCCCAAATATCTTTGGTCAATCCCAAGTTAAAAATTTTGGCATAAGAGAGGTTTCCAAATAACACAGCCAAAGAAACCGAGGTATCGACACCTTAAATATTTTGGTCAGACCCCTGCTCCACTTCAAAGAATGAACATCTTTGTATCCTAAGAAGTGCAGAACACTGCTTTCCTAGGGGCTCCAACACAGCTTTTGACGTTTTAACGTTCGAGTGCACCAAGCGCCTTCATGTCCTCCAGGAAAGCCATATATGAGTCGTCGATGCTCTGTGGCTTTGATGCTGATGCGGGGTTAGTTGCCTCTGTCTTCACAACAGGAGCTGCTGGCTTTGCGGCTGCCACAGTGGTTGGGAGTGATGGTTTAGGCTTTGCTTTTGGAGCTGTCATCTCTCTTCTTACACGGACAGATGCAGGCACCTGAATCCAGAGCCAGAGAAGAAGACTTAAGGCACAGGACATATGCATCATCGGAGTTAAGTAAAACGTGTTCAAAGTTAAATAAAACGTTTTTGTAGTTCATGTTCTGGTGGGACATAAAAGCGGATAAACTTTTAAGGCTTTCTACAGAATAATGAAACGGAAAGTACCGAGCCTACTGATAAAAGTCCAAGAATGGCATAAATAACCACCAGCAGAAGAATCTACTTACCATGGATGTAAGTTCGGGTGTGTGCTGAGCTAGGGGCCTTTTAACAACAGTAGGAGCTGCAGATTTGACATAGACGGCTTCTGTGGTGCAGGAAACCTGTTTACAGTATAATCATCATCCTGTAAGACAGGAGGAGGACCAGGCGGAAGTGGCGGCCTCATCATTGGAGGAGGTCCAGGGGGAGGACCATACGGCGGCCTGGGGAGTATAGGAACCATCATTCCAGGGGGAGGAGGTCGGTTTGCGAGTCCAGGAGCAGTCAATGGTGGTCGCATATCCGGTGGAGGTGGGGGTGGAGGAAAATGTGATATCCCAGGGGGTAATATATCAGGTTGCAAAGTTGGGATTAGGTTTGGTCCAGGCACCGGAGCCTGTTGCCTAGGTGGAGGTGGTGGAGGAATTTGGGGAAGATCCTTGGTCAGTGGCGGGTTATTGCCTTCAGCATCAGATGCAGGACCTTCGGACAGATTACTTGCTGGCTTGGGAGGCATCCCGGGTGGGGGAGGAGGTGGAGGAAATGCATTAGACAGCTACAGTAGAGACAGAGAGGAGTGTCATTTCAATTATCCAACAAACCTTTTAGCATACGGAACATCATAATAAGGTGAATGAGATAATGCTTACCTGTAGAGCCTCGTTTGAGGTTTGGTCATCGGACAACACAGTTTGATTTCTATCTCTTTCACTCCCGAAGTACCAGGCAGAGGAGGAAGTGTGGACTGTTGAAGGGGTGGGGGAGGAGGAAGTGGAAGGTGACCTGCAATTTGTTCTTTCGGTGGGGGTCCAGGAGGTGGAGGTGGAGGCGGCAGAGGTGGTGGAGGCAACGACACAACGGAGTTTGGCTCTGCAGGCTTTGGTGGCAATGGAGGTGGAGGAGGTAATGGTAAAGATGCAGGTAGATCAGAGCCATCACTTGCAGTATCTGGCAGAGGAGGTGGAGGTGGAGGAGGAGGAGGTGCAGGAAAAGCGCCATCTTCTAATTCTGTATACGATGATGATGTGGCGCCACTTGTTGAAGCAGCAGATAAAGGAATTCTAGGCCCTGTATTTCACATTTAATCAGAATATGAAAGTGACAGAGAGAGAGAGAGAGAGAGAGAGAGAGCAAGGAACCAACAAAATCGAGCTATATTTAAGACAACCTAAATTAAAAAATAAATAAACAAACCTATTGACGATTTATACATTGGAGGTTTTCCAGGAGGAGGGGCCCCAGTAGGATTCAGGGTTGGATGATAGTAAACAGAATCCTGCAGCAAAAGTAAGAAAATGGGGGCTTGTAAGAAAAAGAAAAAAGTAAAAGAATTAAAATAACCACTCAAAACAAAAGGAATCTTACTTACTTCAGGCTTAGGATGCTTAACTCTCTCTTCCTCTTCTGCAGTTGTTCGTCTTCGAGGTGGTCCTAAATGACTGAACAGCAAACAAGCATTAGTTTGAAACCAGAGACAAAGTAAATTCTACTAAAGCTGTCTTAACCCAGCACAAAATAGATCAGGAAGACAAAATTTTCACCTGAACATAACCGGGGTTTCACCCTTCTCCTTCATTTTGTCTTCATATTCCTGTCCAAAAGATTAGATAAGACTGAATTAATTACACAAAAAATAGCAAACCTACATGCATAATGTACATTCAACATCCATAAACACTATGTATATACAAGATGAAAGAGACAGTCACTATAAACTGCTAAACGGTTAAAAATGAATTTAAAAATAAAATAACGTGAAGAAAAGAATCTAAGAACTAAAGATTCATCAACCACAAGCCACCCCAATGAAACACCTAAACCAAAAACTAAAAAGCACTCCTCCAGTTCATCAAAGTGTTGGTCAATTACCTTCCTTTTCTTTAAAACAAGGTTCAGTGTGTCCTCTAGCTGTCTTTTCTTGTGTTTCCTTGCTTTGTCCAAAGCACCGTCAGCCTCTGCACCAGGCACATAAGGTCTACATATATTAATAGGGATAGCAACACATCCATGTGCACTGAAAGCAACACATATTAATTATGCATAAACAAACAATAAACATATTTTAACTTGGTTAAAAAACTCGAGGATGATCTCAACATGTAACTGTTAGATACAAATTGTACATAGGAAGATTATACGATAAAAATAGTTGGTCTACCCTCCCAGTGCAAGCCGGTTTTGTGAGGGTGAGTTCTACCTAATGGGTTCCTAACAGTAACATGACAAGTAGAATACGTAGCGAAAAATGTTCAAAAGATACCATCAATACGCACTGATAATACTTGATAGTTGAGTGTCTCAGGTTAGAGATTACTAATCCACAACACATCCATCTGTTAAGAAACTGCTCAAGATTCATAGGACACAATTTCAGGAGATACGGAATTTCCCACATAAAATAAGCAATGCAAGTCTTGTTCAGCTCACCTTTCAAACAAGACATCCTGATCCAATCAAAGCACCATAACTTTAATCTCTAATAGATTGTTAAAAGAAGAACAATAAGAGTAACATATTAGCAGACAACTCCAAAGACACTATGACAGGACATAAGCTAAAAGAACAAATTGATTTTCTCAAGTACTGAAACTCATTATGTCTGTCTATATACGCCTCTCAACATTTAATGGACCAATTTTCATTCAGTGACTAGAAAACCAAATATAGAACTAATAGATGTATTTCAACATTAAGTTCTGATTATGCTATTGTATTTATAGAAAATAAAACCTAGGCTTGGAGAAGGGCATAAATGAACATAATAACTGTGATCAAGAATCTCCAAGAAGATGGTTACTTACTCATCATATTCAACTTCTCAATCTGATCCTTCAGTGTCTCCGGATCCTTCTTCAAGATCCCCACCTCTCTCACCTTCTTTCTTTCTTTCTTATTCTGTTAGTCAGAGATTAACACAAAATCAGAAGAGTCACCAAACAGCTCAAAAGTTTAAACCAAAAAAAAATAAAAAATTTCCCATTAAGGATGCCAATAAAGATCTATTGGAGAAACAAATACTCGAAAAAATAAAATTGTTTGCGGAACGATGTAAGCAGTAACTTAACATATATCCTGCAACATCTAAATAACAAGTAAGTAGCTCAACCAAAAGGCAAGGCAAACTGTAACAATTTCAAGAGCAATAAAAATTTAAGTTATCTAACTAAAATTTACAACGCCCTTGAATCATAAATAAGAAAATTAGAATTTGATTATTTAGAACTTGATACAGCAACTTAAAAGCCGCTACTTCCCGACTTCCTTTAACATGAGCACCCGAATTACTCTTACATCTTTACTCCAGTAACAAAATGGACAAATCACATCACTGATACAAGACCAAAAAAAAAAAAAAAAAGGCAAAGAAATTAGATACAGGACTATTTCCAACTATTTCTTTTCAAACCCTACAGAAAGAGTTTTTAACATCATCCGTTTACCTATTTTCCCCTTCTCTTGCTTTCAACATATTCCAAACAGCGGCATATAGATACAATCAATAAGTAACGTCGCAGCCAAAGAGGAAAAGTTTTCGAATTTGGCATTCTCAAGCTAGAAAATTTAGGGGGGGGGGGGAAAACTAAGAATTGTTTTGAACCTAACTGAGCTACAGTAACTAATCCAGGGAAAGTTGAACCAAAATCTACAACAAAACAATTAAGAATTTTCCTGGACTTTTTTCTCGGCATACAAACATTAGGGGACCAAAACCAAATTTCGATTGAGGGGAACAAAGAAAGCGAGAGAAATTACGAATTGATAAAAGGAATAACAATTTTTTTTTTAAACAGAAAATTAAAGATAAATAAAATTACCCGCTTCAATTCCTTCTTTCGAAGCTCCTTTCGATAAGCATCAGTGGGATTCATCGCTTTCCCTCCCTTGGTCGTCTTCATTTTCGCTCTTTCTCTCTCCTCTTCTCTCTCTCTCTCTCTCTCTCTATCTCTCTCCTCAAGCTCGCTGGTGTTCTTCTTCTTCTCTTTGTTGGCTTCCCCTAAACAAAGAGAAACTCGGTGCTTGGCCGAATCGCGGATGAAGAAGATGAATAAAAAAACTTTTTTATTTTTATTTTTATTTTGTTTTCGAATCTTTTGGTTAAAAACTCAACACTCAAGATACAGAAAAATCCCTTTGTTGTCTATAAAGATGAAATTACTTATTTCTCCCTGCACTTTGGGCTTGGTTAAGCCCAAAACTAGTGTTTTGGCCCATTTCTAGACGCAAAAGGAAGCCCAGTATCAAACGGAGATGATTTTTTTTTTTTTTTTTTTTTTACTTTTGAAATAATGGGAGATGATTATTAGTCAGCCAAAATTTTCAATAGATAAATGACTAATTAAAGTAAATAGAAAGTTTAAAAAAATATTTAGAATATTGAATAATAAAAAAATTGTAAGATAAATAAGTTACATTATTTTAATAATAAAATAATTTATTACATAAACAAGTTATTTATTTAGATAAATACACTATTTAAATTTGCTTTTGCTAATGTTTACTTAAATATTACAAACATTTTTCTAAGGAAATAATATGTCGTTTTTAAAATAAATTTAACTTTATTAAAGATATATAACTTTATTAGAAATTTTTTAGAGGAACAATTTTTTTAAAAAAATATTTTAATTATAACTTTATCTTTTAAAACTCATGAATTAGAACTTATACAATTTCTTTTAAATTTTTAAAAATTATCAGATTCGAGGATTATCAACATTACAATAGGAAAATTCAGATAATTTAAGATGTAAAATAAAAAATCAAAACAAGAATGAGGCTGGTCATATGAGAATGAATAATGTTAATATTATCAATTTTAATTTGAATTTTTTAAATTAACTTATATATTATATTTTTATTAATAGATATAATTAATTAATATGATAAAAATTAAATATTTAATAATTCATATATCAGTTAGTATTTAAAATTTAATATTTGAGTAAAATGAATTTATTATGGGTTATTTGATGAATAAATTTGAGTTAAAAAAATATAATTTGAGTTAAAAATTTTATTGACTTTTCAGAAAAAATAAAAAAAATTTAAACAAAATAAAAATTTTTAAGAAAAAAATAAAATGAGAGACTTGGTAAAGTCTCTCCCAAATGACCTATCGGTAGAGCTCTTTTTTAACCGTTAGATTTAATCGAACGGTTAACATATCATAGGTATACCATTGTTATCATAGACTTTACCTCATATAAATTTTTCACTCCAGTCTTCTCGTCACCGGCAACCTTTCCGCCACCGGCGATCAATGCCGATGACCCATCCCGACACCGGCGACTCACCCCGATGCCGATGACTCACCCCGACGCCGGCGACCCACCTCCGGGAATTATTTCGGCCGTTGGCGACCCCTTTTTCTCTCTTCCCCTTTCTCTCTCTTCTTTTCTCTCTCTTCCCCACCCCGCCCCCCCCCCAGCCCCGACGGCCCCAACCACCCCAGCCCCGGTGACCCACCTCCGGCCCAACTGGCCGCCGGCGACCCCCTTCTCTTCCCCTCTTCTCTTCCCCTTTCTCTCTCTTCTCCTCCCTCCCGCCGGCCCCCAGCCAGCCCCCCGGCCCCGCCCCCACCCCCAGCCTCCCCCCACCCACCGCCCCCCGGCACCCCCCCCCCGACGACCCTCCTCTTTCTATTCCCCTTCTCTCTCTTTTCCTCTTTCTCTCTCTCTCTCCCCTCTTCTCTCTCTTCACGAGGCCGACCCACCCCCGGCCGCCCGGTGCCCCCCACCGAGTCACGAGCTTCCGAGACCTGTTATCACTGACTCGGAAGCTTGTGACTCGTGGGGGGGCACCGGGCTGCCGGGGGTGGATCGGCCTCGCGAAGAGAGAGAAGAGGGAAGAGAGAGAGAGAAGAGAGGAAAAGAGAGAGAGAAAGAGGGGGGTGCCGGGGGGCAGGGGGTGGGGGAGGCCGGGGGAGGGAGCGGGGTCGGGGGGCTGGCTGGGGGCCGGGGGTGGGGGCCGGCAAGAGGAATAGAAGAGAGAGAAAGGGGAAGAGAGAGAGGGGAAGAGAAGAGAGAGAAAGGGGGTCGCCAGTGGTCGGAGGTGGGTCGCGCGGGGCTGGGGTGGTCGGGGCCATCGGGGCTGGGAGGGCCGGGGTGGGGAAGAGAGAAAGAAGGAAGAGAAGAGAGAGAAAGAGAAGAGAGAAAAAAGGGGATCGGGGGCCGGAATAAGTGTCGGAGGTGGTCGCCGGCGTCGGGGTGAGTCGCCGCATCGGGATGGGTCACCGGCGTCGGTCACCGACGGGGAAAGGTCGCGGCGACGGAAAAGACTTGGGTGGGAAAGTTTATATGAGGTAAGGTCTATGATAATAATGATATACTGTTATATGTAAACCGTTCGATTAAATCTAACGGTTAAAAAAAAAACTATACATTTGGGAGAGACTCTATCATAGTCTCTCCCAAAAATAAAAACTAAAATAAAAAATAGTTGAAAACAAACAAGGCCTATATTTTATTTCAAAATGAGACATACGAAAGAGTTTTCCGTCCGTCCGAGCCTGACACCAACTAAAGCAAAGCAACAATGTTTCTCCGCTCCCTCCGTACATCAATCGCCACCGCTCGCCGTTTCTCCGCCGCAACGGCTTCGTCAGCGGCGGCGGAGAAAGCCTCGACGAGGGGCGCCGGGACAAAAAACGACGGCGTAACGGGAGGTTCTTCGGGAGAGACACGCTGGGGAGGAGGCTTCTGAGCCTGGTGTACTCGAAACGCAGCGCCGTAATCGCCATCAGCAAATGGAGAGAGGAAGGCCGTACGGTCCGCAAGTTCGAGCTCAGCCGCGTCGTCAAGGAGCTCCGCAAGCTCCGCCGCTACAAACACGCCCTCGAGGTAGTCCTCTTCTTTGGAATTTCCATGGTTTCTATGTCAAGATTGCAGAGCAGTTTCTCGTGTGTCAGCTAGCTATTTACAGAGATTTTTACTAAATTTTAGTACAACCTTTGTTCAGCACAGTAGAAATGTGTAAGATTTTGGATGCTTTTATTCAGTAGTTGCTTTTGGAATTGATTTAGTAGTTTTACCTGCTAATGGGATTTCAAATTTCGAAGAGGTTTATTTATTTATTAAATTTTTTTTTTTTGTTGGAAAAGAAAGTCTCATCATTTTTGTTCCAACCAAAAGATGGATGAAATTGTGTACTTTTGGATTCTTATTTGTAGAGATAGAGGGTTCTTCCACAATAACGTAGAGTGTCTCTAAGTAACACAAAATGAGTAAACCGCAACACTCATAGAGTGTCTTTAACATAACACAAAATGAGTAAACCGCGACACTCATGTAAGAAATCGTAAAATACATAACAGAGCACATGATGAACCTGAAAGTTCTTGTTAGTGTAAACCATCTTTTCTATGCATTAACACGCAAAACAGATCTTATGCGTTCATCATGTGCAAAGTTATGTTTTTTTTTTTATTTTTTTTTATTTTATTTAATGTTGCATGTTACTCATTTAATTGTTACATTGGACTTTGGAGGCATCTCGCCGGAAGGACCGTAGATAAACCCTCTATAAATATGTATAAAGAGAGAGAATACATACATGATCACTGTATTGGAATCAATAGGGAACTCAAATTCATTTTTCCTTTGACTTGTATCTCCTTTTAGCTGTAGCTTTGGGGGGAAATTGCACGGAAATTCATTTTCAGTTGTTAAATTAGGCCTAAAATTGTTGAGGAAGTGAATTTAGGGTGTTGGAAATCAATATCAAACTGGGCCTGTGATATGGTAGATGTTTTTGGATATGTTTCCATGTTTCGTGGCTTTGAAACTATGTCAGGATATTGTGAACTCTGCTGCTCGTATGGTGTCTCACATTTTACTCTCTTGGTTTCATTCTGAAAGCAGATATGTGAATGGATGACAAAACAGAAAGACATCAAATTGCAAGCAGGTGACTATGCCGTTCACTTGGACTTGGTTGCCAAAGTTCGCGGCATAAATAGCATGGAGAAGTTCTTTGAGGATATGCCCAGTTCAATGGCAGACCACTCCACATATTCAGCCCTTCTTAATAGCTATGTCCAGAACAACTTGTCCGACAAAGCTGAGGCTCTCATGGAAAAAATGTTGAAATGCAGTTTTGTGAGGAACCCCCTTCCTTATAACCACATGATATCTCTGTACCTCTCAAATGGGCAACTAGAGAAGATTCATGAAGTGATTCGGGAACTAATGAAGCATACCACACCGGATGTTCTTACTTACAATTTGTGGATCGCTGCCTGTGCGAAACAACATGATGTCAAAACTGCAGAAAAGGTTTTCCGTATGCTAAAGGAGGCAAAATTAGACCCTGACTGGGTAACATATAGCAGCTTAACCAACTTGTATATGAAAAGTGGGTTGACTGAAAAGGCTGCATCTACTTTGAGAGAGATGGAGAAAATGGTGTCCCGAAAAAACCGGGTTGCATATTCATCTCTCCTCACTCTGCATACAAACACGGAGATAAGGATGCTGTTCGTCGAATTTGGAAGAAAATGAAGTCAACATTTCGCAAAATGAATGATGCCGAGTATCATTGCATGATTTCTTCTCTTCTGAAACTTGAGGAGTTGAAGGAAGCCGAGGATCTCTACAGTGAGTGGGAGTCGGTTTCTGGGACTAATGACTCTAGAATCCCAAATCTGCTTCTTGCAGCTTACATCAACAGAGACCAAATGGGCATGGCAGAAACATTCTACAAGCGGGTATTTCAGAAAGATATGGCTGCGTCTTACACTACTTATGAGCTTCTTACATGGGGTTATTTGAAGCAGAAGAAGTGGAGACAGTGCTAGTGAATTTCAAGAATGCCGTGAATAGCGTGGCGAAATGGGATCCTGATGAAAAGTTTGTTAGGAAAGTATTCGAATTGATTGAAGAGCTAGGGAGTGTTGAAGGGGCAGAGCAATTGTTGGCTACTCTTAGGAAAGTTGGTTATGTAACTACAGGGATATACAATTTACTCCTACGAACTTATGCGAAAGCCGAAAAAATGCCACTCTTGATTGAGGAGCGGATGGGGAAGGACAAAGTCCAGTTGGATGAAGAAACTCACGAGCTACTAAAGATTACCAGCAAAATGTGTGTGAGTGAAGTTTCGAGCTCTTTTCTCAAACCTTAGATAATAAGTGCAAGATGAGATTTTCCCTGTGCGTTTCATTTCAAGCCAAAAGAAAAAAGGTGCAAAATGAGATTTCTTTGTGAAAAATTGTGTTGTTCCTTTTCTGGCTTGATTGCAGTAGTCTAGTGATCGAGTTTTCATTTTTGATCGAGTTTTCATTCTTTGAGATCAATGACAACGGTTCACTCAATACTTTAATTAATATAAAAATTCTTACAGGACTCTCTCTAATACAAATATCAATTTCAATGTTATATTAGACATAAAAAATGCGAATTCTTTTTGTGCTCTCTATTTCAAACACTGAATCGACCTTTTGTCATAATTACTAAATCGAGCCTTTAGTTTCTTTAATAATTTAAGAATTTAATCCTGTAATATCAAATGAAAAGTGAATACAATAATTGTCACTATTTTGAAGAGCGGTTTTCCTATCCTAATTCCAAAGCCATTGGTATATAAAATAAATTGAATTTAAATTTCATTTCATTTCTCTGTTAACATTTTCTGATTCATCTTTGGAATGCATAAAGTGAAATGTTTGCACAAACCTAAATGTTTATGCTCGACCAACGATAATTTGATTTGATGCTTGCTTAACATTTGCAATTTTGGAAATACGTGTCATATAGTTTTGGTTTAGTACTAATTGTGAACTTTAAAAGATTCCTTTATTAGCTAGGGTGTCAATCACATGCATACAGACGGTCAAAAGTTTCAACGAACATTCCTATCAATGTCTAGGGTGTCTCTTTGATTATGCCCGGTGTAGGGTATGCTAATACTAACCGCCCCTTCTTGAACTTTCATTTTGTTAAAAATAATAATAATAATAATAATAATAATAAAGGGTTAACATAAGAGTAAAACCTCAAATCTGCAAGGGAACAAGTACATGAACAAAAACCACCGTTTGGCGCACACAATTCGGAACATTTCCGCACTTTCAAATTGTGCAACCCATCTGAATTGGATTTTGGCTACACAAAATGCAAGTGTACTTGAACCAGACACAAAACCTTGATCCAAATAGAGTCGATTTTTCAGGTACAACATTTTTTTTACCCCAAACCAAACCTTAAAAGGAAGCTATGGGAGGGATAATATAATGTTTAAGAAGAAAGCTCTAGTGTTGCATACAAATTTGACTCCTCATGCCAAAGGGTATTTGATAAAATCTTCAACTTACAATCATTTTTGGTGGAAATCTCTCTCTCTCTCTCTCTCTTCTATATATATATATACACAAATGTATATATACAAACTTTTAAACATGTAAAAGCATATATACACTAGATAAGAAAAATCATCTACATTACTCTCGCACAGAATGGAGCAATCTTCTAACAATAACCAGATTATAAAAACTTCTTGTCCTGAAGAACAAACCCAATGCAGCAAGAGACCCCAAAAGGGTAGCAAATGCCATGATGAGAAAAGACAACATAAAACAGTGCTTCCCAACACATGTATTTCCTTCATCTGATGCTTCCTTGTCATATAAATACCCAATGACTCTCACAGAGAAGATGTAAGAGCCAACAGGGCTTGCTATGGTGATTGTGTTGAATATGGTGCCCATATGTGCCACCCCAAATATCTCGGAAGTTATTGTCGGCATCAATGACCATTGAGAGCCATAACACACGCCGACCAGTATTGATCCGATGTACAGAGCACCGGGAAAACCAGAAGCTATCACTAAATGACCTATACACATGGCGGCTAATGTGATGACCATGAACAATGGCCTCGCCCATCCTTTTGCGTGGAGTGCGTAATCTGATGCATATCCAGCTCCAAAACGGCCAAGGAAATTCCAAATGCTCCATAACGAAACCAACGAGCTTGTCTCGAAGCTCGTGTAACCAAGTGATCCTCCTATCTGGCTGATGTTATTTACAGTGGCAAGTCCCGAGCCCAAGCCACACGCCATGGCAAGGAACAAAATCCAGAAGTCCAAAACACGCATGGCTTGAATCAGGTTCAAGTTTTCTCCTAATTGCAAAGTCCTATTATCATCGGTATCCAACTCTTGCCAGAATCCTGTCTTGCAGAAATCTTTTCGCTACCCCGTTGATTCGGGTCAAGGATTAGTGGCTCCCCTTCAGCATACGAAGTATGCGAAATCCTATCGGACTCCATTTTCCAAGCTCTAATTGCAAAGCAAAGAGGGGAGCCAAGTAATAGAACAAGTGCAACAAACGAAAAGGCTCGGACAATCACCCGAAAGGTAACAACATGCTCAATTATTATGATAACCATGAGATAAGCAGCAATAAGTAGAGCAACCAATGACAAACTATTGAGGTACTCCTTCTCAGCCCCTTCACTCGTGTTATGGATCCTCACAAACCACATGAGCAACAAGGTATTGATCGTCGGCAATAACGCCAGCATGAGAAGATATGAAGCGGGCTTGTTGAATAAAAATGTTTCATATACTTGAACTAATATTGCTCCACTCAGACCAAGAAACCCCTAACCAGGAAAAGAAAATATCACAAAATAATTTCCTAATGTAGCAGCAAAGCAACAAAGTAGCTTCAATCTGCGATCTTAGCAAACACAAATTTGACTACATTTCAAATTAGCTTTTTTTTAATATACAAATAAATAGCATAAGTTTTGGTATCAACTAAAAAGTCAAAATACAACTGTCCGTGATTCTACAAAAGATGAAGGTCCTTATTTACTGATTTCTAATTTATGATTTGGATGATAACATATAGAAAAAGTGACAGTCCCATGGGAAGTAACTCAGCGGAGTCCATTTATGGGTCTACCTGATTCCTCTCCTGAAGGCCCTTGCAATCGATCTGCCCCGTGAGAAGTTTTCTGTGTGTGCTTGTTGTGTTTAACAAAAAGTGACAGTCCCATTATCAAGGGCCAAAGTCCACAATCTTGGCATCAAAATGCAGAACAAAAATTTCCCAGAAAAGAAAATTCTTGAACTTTCCAAATAAAACAGAGAGCAAGAAAATTCCAAAAACTCCAACAAAGCACCTTTCTTCATGATACCAACCATGAACAATCACAAACAACAAGATTTCTTAAATTTCTTTTGAAAAATTCAACCACTTTTTGCAGCAGTTTTGATAATTGGTAGAAACAGAATCAGAAATTCTTAAACCTTCTAAAAAAAGTGATTGGCACAGAATCCAATTAATGTTCACCAACAGAATCAGAAAAGAGAAATACTGAAAATTTTCCAACGAAAAACATGAGAAAATTAACCCCCAAAAAAAAAAATCACCTTCATGATTCCAACAATGGTCCCACTATAAGAAGGGAAGTTCCTGACACCGGTGACGACATTGGCCGTGTTGAAGAAGGCCTGGCCGTGGGCCGCGACGAGCATGAAGAGGCAGACGGCAGGCACGGGGAGGGGCCGGGGGAAGATCAGGCCGGCGACGGCGGCCCACATGAGGAAGTAGCCGAGGAAGCACTGGGCCGCGCCAGAGAGCAGGACGACCCTAGGCCCACCGACAGAGTAGAGAACGCCGGAGAGGATGGCGCAGTTGACGCCGACGTCTTTGGAGACGGCGACGGCGTCGAGGGTGGACTGGTCGTAGCCCTGAGTGGTCTTAAGGGCGTCGGAGTAGATGGAGAAGGTGTAGAGAGAGCCGCTCGTGGACTGGATCCAGATACTCGCCGCCGTCGATGCCCATTTGCTGCGGTAGAGATTTTCCGCCATTTTTTTTTTAATGGGTTTGGAGTTCTGGGTTTTGGATTTGTAGCTGCACAATTGCAGTTTTGTTTTCTGAAAAAGTTGCCAGTCAGTTGCTGACAAGTGACGAGGGACTCTAGTGAGTTGACGAGGTTGAAAGCTATCTACACGTGTCAGCTTCTGGGGTTACTGGGTTTGGATACTTGAAATTGATATTAAAAAAGTTAAATAATTGGTGTCATGATAATTGACAACATTGATAAATGAGTTGAATTAATATTTTTTAATTTAAATAATATTAATTTTAAAAAAATAATTATAAATTTTATTAATTTTTTAAAAAATATATAAATTAAGATAAAAAATTATAGTTTAATTTAAATGAAGTTTGAATGTCAAGCATCACTTAAAAGTTTATTATTTTAATTGATCATGCGTATCAATGTTGTAAATTTTTTTCACGTGAGTTGAAACTAAAAAATTAAGATTCGGTTGTTTTTAGCACTACTCAATCAACAAAGAACTTGTTTTCTGAAACAAAAGATATGTTCAAACGACAGGAAAAGAGCATAAAAAACTTAAACACGTGACACAAACGACAGCATAGGAAACAATGTCCGAGGGAAGCGACAAGGAAATGATAAACGACGGCAGTGGAGGACAATAGAAACTTCAAAAAAAGTCAAGAAGTGAGAAATTATGACAATGAGAAAACATGGAAGCAAAGAAACGACAACAAATGACTAAATGACACCTCGATGTCGGCTCTTCCCCACCTGGGACTTTAGTATGTTCCAAGGGTTGGGCTGTTTGCCCATAGAACTCAATTGTTACACCTACTTATTCGACACTATATTTCAATTCTGCCCTTCTAAAATGAACATCGGTTCTAACATTCCGTCTCCGTCTAGTAAAATAACCGGAAATGTTTCAAAAAAAAGATAATTCATTTTATTGTTTGAACCAAACCAATCATATATTATTCTAATTACTAATATTAATCTGTCTACCCCTTTAAAAAATAAATTTAATCATACTTAATTGCATTTCACGCTCCAAATTTTGGAAAGAGAAAGGAAAACGACAACAAATGAGAAAACTATAACCGGTAACATTGAAGATAACCACATGGAATGAAGAAAAACGATAAGAAGTGGTTAAACAGCTCTAATGGAGCAAACGACAAAAACTTAAAACGACAAGAAGTAAACAATCAACGACAACAAACTTTAAACCGAAAGTGTTAATAATAGGAAACAACGGCCAAATTGAAAACAACAACTACAAATGACAAAATGACAAAATGACAACCAGTAACGAACGGAAATCAATCTAAAAAATGACAATAAGAAAATAAAAACTATACTAATTGAGAAAAACGACATTAAATGAGGACACAAGACGACAGGAACTTGATAAACGACGACAAATAGGAACAACAACACATAAGGACTTGGGAGCTTTTCTACATTCCACACTTGCATGCTATCTTTTGGTAATGTCATCTGTTAAAGATACAAGACCAATTAACGCATTGTACTTGGGGCCTACGAGCGTACTAAAAGGCCCCGTTTTGTATTATTTTGAAAACGTTTTGAAAAAAAAAAATCTTATGGATTCCAATTAAATGTTCAGGAAATTATTTTAAAATCGCATTTGTTTTGCACAAAATCATAAAACAAAAACAAAAATAAAAAATTGTTTTCATTTTTTTATTAAGAAATGAGAAAATGAAATAAAGTTATATTTTTCATTTCCATTTTTTACTTTGTAAGGCTTACACGTCTAATAAATCTTTTCAGAAACATACCTAAACATAATTTTATTTTTTCTTATACCCAAGCTAATTTCTCTAGAAATACAATCAAGCATATTTTTAAAAAATATCTTAAAATTATTTCAAAAATAATCTCATTTTTATTTTATATTCAAAACAAAATCATTTTCAAAATACTTACTAACAGGACCAAAATGTTCCACCCGAAACACACACTAGAGAATGGCCACACTAACAATAGCTCAAGGATCATTGAATTTCACCTGCTAGATTTGCAATGCAGGACTTGAATGTGCAGACAGAAAACTTCTATACTAACGAAAATCCATGGAAGCCGATCGCATAATCAGATGACAAAAAGTGCGAGAAATTTTCACTTAAAAAATTAAAAAAAAAGAAAAAAAGTCTTCCTCTTTGAACCATTTACAAAGCACTCATCTTCACCTACTTTTCTTGTATTGACACATACTTCAATCTTCTCAGCACAACCGTCTGATAGAACCTTCTGGTGCGAAACAACAACCCGAGAGCAACCAGACACCCGAAAAAGGCGACAGCAGCCATGACCAAAAAGGACAACATGAAGCAGTGAGTACCAAAACAGGTGTTTCCAGAAGCTTCCTTATCATACATATACCCGATTACTCGAACAGAAAGTATGTAGGACCCAATAGGACTGGCAATACCTATGGTGTTGAAAATAGTACCCATGTGTCTTACACCAAATATTTCCGAAGTGATTGTGGGGATAAGTGACCACTGTGAGCCATAACAAACGCCCACCAACATCGAGCCCAAGTAAAGATTTCCGGCGAAACCGGAGGCGATGACAACGTGGCCCGCGCTCATGGCTGCTAGAGTGGCTGCAGTCAACACCGGCCTTGCCCATCCTCTGGTATGCAGCAAGTAATCAGACAAATACCCGGCTCCAAAACGACCAAGAAAATTCCATATACTCCAAAGGGAAACAAAAGAAGTAATCTCTAGCGAAGAGTAACCGAGAGATTGACCCAATTGGCTCATGTTGTTTATGGTGGCCATGCCGGATCCTAATCCGCAAATCATGGCGAGAAACAACAACCAGAAGTTGACAGTCAAAATCGCCTGCAAGATATTCATGTCCTGTTCTTCTTCATCTATAGTTACAAGTAATGGATTCGCTCTCTCATGCGAAAACGTTACCGAGTTTTTCCTAATCATGTTTTCGCTCTCTGCTTTGATTGCGATTACGAGAGGAGAGGTGAGTAGGAGTAGAAGGAGGACAAGAGTTGAAACATGAGCCAATGTAGACAACGTTAAGATGTTGTCCAAAATGATTAGTGTCATGAGGTAAGTAGATATGATCAAAGCGGCGGCGGAGAGGGAGTTCAGATGCTTCTTGTCGTCGGCTGTGGCGGCGGATTCATGGATTCTGACCAATGACATGAGAGAGAGGGAGACTAATGTGGGCAGAAGGGCAAGAACAAGAAGGAAATTGCTTGGTTTGCCTTGGCATACTGCGTTGTAGACTTGAGCTAGCATTGCCCCACTAAGACCAAGAAAGCCCTGACCAAAACAATAATGTAGGAATTTTTACTAAGAAGAAATAAATGTAGGAATTAATCACATTTCATGTCGATTTACCAATTGCATTGAATTCATCAAAATGTTACAAAGTGACCATAAATCGATGAACAATGGTAAAATTCGAACCAAAATGTCCCCTTAAACGTGACAATACATGCTCTAATCGCTATATGAAATTTCAGTTTATTAATTCCTTTAAATTTTAACCGTCGTTTTAATTTTGAAGAACTTTGAAACGTATTGTTAAATTTAAGAGTAATTTATTGAAATAGAAAAAGAAATTGAGATAACTTATCAGTTATAAAAAAATTTAAGGAACAAATGTGTCAACTATCCTAAATAAAATGTTACTAATTACTTTTGAAGACAATCTAATGAGAGGGAAAAATACGTACTTTCGTTTTTAAATTTTACGTTTTCAATAGCTCCTGCTTTCTTTACCATCCCAACTACGTAATTCAAAAACCAGACGAACAATTCGCCTCAAAAAAAAAAAAAAAAAAAAAAAAAAAAAAAAAAAAAAAAACCTTTTGTGTTCAAGAAATCACATGTAAATTTGTCTTGTCTTCTGAATTTTGCTTGAAAAACCATCTACAAATATATATATATATATATATGTGTGATTATATTAACGACATATTAAAAGCACCTATTGATTTTTATCTCACTATTTATTTTTTTAATTACACATTAAAAAAAAAAGACGACAAGAACAACTTCCACACACCGTAACCCATACTATTTCTCTTTTTTTTTTCCCCCTCTCTCTTGTCTTTCATTATTCATATCTTGTCCCAAAAAAATAAGGGGGAAAAAAAAAAGGAAAGAAAAAACGATTCTAGTAAATATTGGAACACTAATTCCATATGTCACATTTGGAAATTAACATAATTATTTTATCACATACTCTACCGTTTTTTCATGTCATTTAAGCTTATATTTTTCTTCTGAAAAATCTTTTAAAAAAAAAAAAAAAGAAAAGAAAAGTTTCGACACGAATCTATCTAACATTTTTGGCTAATAAAAGTTAAATCAAGTATACAAAACTAGCAGATTTTATAAATGAATCTATATTACCTTCAAGATTCCGACAATAGTCCCACTGTAACCGGAGAAGTTCTCGACGCCGCAGACGATATTGGCGGTGTTAAAGAACGTCTGCCCGTGCGCCGCCAAGAACATGAACAAGCACATCACCGGCACCGGCGGCCGGCTAATAACTCCGGTCACCGCCGCCCACATAAAGAAATATCCGACAAAGCACTGCACGGCCCCCGCCGCTATAACCACCCAGGGGCCGCCAAGCCGGCGACATCTTCCTCCGGCAGCGACGGCGGTGTAGAGGAGGCCGGAGAGGACGCCGGCGTTGGCGCCAATGTCCTTGAAGACGGAGACGGTGTCGAGCGTGGATTGGTCGTAGCCCTGGCTGGACTTGACCGCCGGCGAGTAGAGGCCGAACGTGTAGGAAGCTCCGACGGCGCATTGGATCCACACGCTCGCCGCCGTCGCCATCCACTTGCTGTTGCTCAGGCGACTTATAGGAATCTCCATTTTTTTTTTTTTAATGAATTAACTGAGAAACTGGTTTCAAAGTCCTGATACTGATCGTTTTAATATAATTCACTGATAATTAACACGTTTTGGATCTGTAAATTAAGCTTCCATTATTTTCCGACAAAGTTGTTCTGATTCTGAATTAAAAACTAGAAAAAGGGTTTTCTGTGTTTTTTTAATGAGATCTTATTGGTTGTGAAATCTTCACGCATGTTTACTTGCAAAAGAATAACAATATTAGAAAAATTAAAAAATAATAAACGTGGCAAAATTAATTGATAAATTAATCAGATATTATTACTTTGGCATACATGTGAGTTCAAAAAGTATGTTATAAGACAATAGAGATCGTGTTATGCATTGTTTATTAATAAAGTGTGGATCCTATAATACAGAATTTATAGATAGATATAAGACGTATCTTTTATTTGTAGATTTACACAGGTAGTGTCTCAATCTTCTTCGTCTACTTCTTTTCCTTCTTCTTCTTCTTCTTCTAAATCAAGAGATGAAAAGTTAGATCTTTTATCTGGAGTTGTTGAAGAAAATTTTGATGTAACAAAAGTGCTTCAAAACTCAACGAACTGATGTAAATCTGAAATTTGATCGCCTTAAGATTGGTCCAAAGCAGATCATGATCAGCATCACTACTAACATCAGATTAGCAACAAGAACAAAGTATTGATCTGAATTCTGATCCCATGATCGTTCCAACAAATACAAGTCTTTGCCTGGAATAGTTAGAAAGTTCCTAACACCAAAAATAAAAATAAAATAAAAAGTAATAGTTTAAAGGAACTCAAAAGCTAATATATATATATATATATTAAAGTAGTTTTACCAAAGACACTTTTTAACTTTAAAAAGAAAAGAAAAGAAAAAGTAAGAAATTAAGTAGGGATGACAGTATTCCCTTTTGGAACAAGAATCCGTTCTGAACGGGATGAGGATGGGAACAAAGTTTGAGGATGGAGAACAAAGTTTGAGATGAGGATAAAATTTATCCCGAAAATTAACAGGACAGGAACGGAGAAAGCACTCTTCGCCTTGCCTCCAGCCTAATTTTATATATATATAAATGAGTTCATGTATTTACAAATATATATATATATAATATTATAAAACTATTTTTAAAAGTGCGTGCAGTCATGAAACAATAATGAAGCTACGAGGAATAGATAAGAAATGATAATTTGATTTTTATTTTTTACGTATTCAAGCTTTTTTTAACTTAAGTGTTTTATAATTTAGTTTTTAGAGTTTATAATATTTTGATAAGACATTCGATAACTTCATGGTTAGAATTTCGTTTACATATATTTAGAATATGGTTTATTTATGAAATTTTTGATTTTGAACTAAATTCATTGTGTATTTCTATTTTTTTGTTTTTTTTACTTTACTTGTTTTATTTTCAAATATATATTTACAATAGATGAGAAATAAGATGAGGATTGGGAATGAGGAGGATATGATTAAAGCTCCTCTAATAGAGAATCCCATCCCCAATCCCGCTTCTATTTAGTAGGATGGAATAATTTAGAACAGAGATGGATACAAAAGCATTCCCTACCCTATATGCCCCGTTGCCATCCCTAAAGATAAGAGAAGCTAAAGTCAAAGCTAACTCTATATATATATATATATATATATATATATATATAACTAGTGCCATTAATTTGGTATGAGTGGGAGCCAGTTATGGATATATTTTATAGACCAACGTTGATCAAATGATGGAGGTTGAGAAGTTTGGTCCTTAATCATCCAAAGTTGTACATACAAAGCGTAAAGCAAAACTTTCAATATAAATTTCACCAATTACTCTCGTGTTCGGTACCTCATTTTTATCGGACACGAATAACACTTGTAACAGTTAGTATTTTAGATTGTATCGGATAGTATCTTGGATTGTACCAGTTGTCTCCTCTTTATTTTCTCTATCTCCCACCAGACGGCCGGATACCTGACAGGAGAGTATTCCTTCACTAAATTTCATACAGGCCCTCTAGCAATTTGGAGTTTCATTTGTGTCAAAGAAAAATGCCACATGATGCCCTTCTAAACGTTTGTTCATGCCAATGCTTCCACTAGGAATTGTTTGAAACCGTTCACCTTGGTTTTTGAAATATGAAATTGAAGACCGATCAGATGGGAGATTTTTTAGCTGGTTTTCCAACCGCCAACAATCGGTTCTTTTCGGTAGGTTTTGAGAGGGGTAACCTGGTGGTAACCATGTAGGATATCCAGCTGGTAACTTGAAAGGTTTGCCTATTTTCTGTGGTTTTTTTTTTTTTTCAGTGTATTTTTTGTTTCGTATTTTGTTTTTGTTTTTTGTTTTTTTTTTTGTTTTTTGTTTGTTTTTATTGATATTGACATAGTTGATCCAAAAAAGTAAAGTCAGTTTAATGACATTGAACACTAAACATATTAAATTATTAAACTTCTAAACAAAATTAATTTAAAATCCAAAATTTAACATCGTTTTAATTTTCAGGTTTTTTATTTTTAATGGAATAATATATAGAATAATATTAAAATAAAATATATATACACAACAAAGAATTTGGTCAGTTTGGTTTTGCCAGACCTCTATTTTCTCGATTTTGAACAATTATTTTTCGGTCAGTATTGAATCGGCTTCATTTTTTTCCTCGGTTTCATTTTTTTTCCTAATAGCCGCGTCCACTACTAATCAATTGATAATTTAAGTCAAATTAATAGAAAAGTAATACCACTTTGATGCCGTTGGGGCTAACCCAATAATGAGGGAAGGGAGGTTTGGGGCTTAGGAACGATAAGTCCAAGGTTTGATCCTTGATCAGTATTAAAAAAAAAAAAAAAACTACCACTTACAAAAACTATGGTGCTACAATTATTTATGGTTGTACTAGATTTTTTTTCTTGTACTTCTAAATCTAAATTGATTTTTATTTGTTTCTATTCAGGAAGTAAATAAAATTTTCAATAAGCACTCAAAACTCATTCAAGCAAAAGCAAAAAGCAAAATACAAAGGAAATGTACTAGATAATAAGGCTATTGTTTTTTTGGTAGAAAATAAGGCTAGTTTAGAATAAAAAATTAGGTAAAAAATCATATTTTAAATACATTTTTATAATTTTATCCACTCTAATATCAAAAAAACATATTAAAGTTGGACTTATCGCTCACCATAATATTATGGTGAGCGATATATCAAAACATATCCACTCTAACATATCCACTCTAACATAATATCAAAACATATCCACTTTAATATCCACTTTAAAAAATTAGATAATATTATATTATCTTTTTATGTTTATGTTCACCATAATATTAAAGTTGATAATTTTATCAAAATGATAAAATTATCAAATTTAATATTATGGTGAGCATAAATATAAAAAGATGTTAAATTTATGATATTCTTGCGTATAATTCATTTTTAATCCATTTTAAATGATCGGCGACAATTTTTTTCTAATAAAAAAAATCATTGGTACTAATTTTCCGTGTTCCACCACCATCTATGAAAGAAATCTCAATATCTACTAATAAATTGAAGAAGATCACATAATCTAATTCTATTTAAAGCCGAGCTCAGTTTTGTGTACAGACAACTAGAAAATCTTTTATATTTACAATTGTCAAATATCGAATATGTGAATATATATCTAAAAGAAATCTATAAATATCTTGTGAAAGACATTCTTATCGATATAATAAGATAACAACATCTTCTTGAAACATAAAGAAGGGCCTCCATCTGATTGCATCTTACAGATTTGTAAAGTGTACATAATGATTAAATGTTAAAACAAGAATAACAAAATTACTCATAAATTAATTCCTTTTTTCGTACATTTTAATATTTCTGTCTTTTAACTAAATGCCCTCCCTAAAATAAATTGTTGAATCCGTGTAACTGCAACTATCTTCAACATTCCGGCGATGATCCCACCGTAGCCGGAGAAACTCGGGACGCCGCAGACGGCATTGACGGCGCTGAAGAACGTCTGCCCGGTCCCCGCCAAGAACACGAAAAGGCACATCACCGGCACCGACGGCCGGCTCATAACTCCGTCCACCGCCGCCGCCGCCCAGATGAACAAGTATCCGATGAAGCACAGCACCGCCGCCGCCGCCATAACAACCGAGATCCGGCGTCGTTTTCCGTGGGTGTAGACGGCATATAGGAGGCCGGCGACGACGCCGGTGTTGGCGCCGATGTCGTTGAAGACTGACAGCGTGGTTTGGTGGTAGCCCAGATGGCCGGACTTGAGCGCCGCCGTCGAGTAGATGTCGAAGGTTCGAGACGCCCCGACGCTGCACTGGAACCAAACGCTCGCCACCGTTAAAGTCCAGTACTTGGTCGCGCTCAGATGTGGCTCGCTCTGATTCTCCATTCTCTTCTGAAACCGAGAAGAAACGTCCTGGTTTTTTTTTTTTTTTTCAAAATCCTTAATTATCGTTCTGAGAACCGTGTCTGAAATTGAATTCAGTAGTCTCCCAACAATTTTATTGTCGGACAAATCTAAAATGTCGGTTTTCTGGGGAAATTATTAACAAAATAATCAGATTCATTTTGCTTGTGAGTACTAAAGTCAATGATAGAGAGTTCCTTCCACGTTCCATGCCATGTGATCTCTAATTATGACTTGCGACCATCAACACCGAAGTATTACTCTCCATTATAAAGTCAATGATTTTTGAAACGAATCGGATGAGTTATAATCTTTTGTGACTTGTAGCTTGGGTTTAAGTAGGCCCGGCATTCGTTGGATGTGCATGGATTGCCAATCAATCAAATTATTAAAACCAGCAGTTAACAATTACTATTAAGACTGTCAAACAAAACTTCTAACAGGAAAGTTTGGCATTTTAACTTAAATCTAAATTTTTTAACTCAATTTTTATCTTTTTTTTGAAAAAAATTTTTGTCTTTTCTAAAAAAATCAACAAAAATTACTATTGAAACTTAAAAATCTTAACTCAAACTCAAACACCAAATACCCCTCTAGAGTTCTTTTGTTTAAAAGAATTTTTTAAAAGAATCATGAAAATATATTTCTAGCTTTAAGTCTTATTATGATACGACATCTTGTTATAAATACTGATATGAGTTACTTTTTAATCATTAGATTAAGTTTTTAATATATGAACATCTACCTTATAAATTTATAATGACTTAAACAGATCAGGTCATTTAGCTTCTATTTGATAAGTTAGTTCGAGATAAAATTTTTAAGTTAGAGTTGGTTAACTTTTCAAAAATTAGCTATAAATTTTGTTAAATTTTCAGAAAAAGATAAAAATTAATATAAAAAAATACCATTTAATTTGAGATGAACTCAAACGCCATACAAAGCATTAATCTAATAAATAATTCTGATCGATAGTGAAAAATAAGAGTTCATATCATAGAAACCAAAAACACTTATAAGAGGTTCACAAAGGAGCGCGACTGCGATATGGTCATGTGGGGTCAAGGTGTTGGAAAAATAGATTTTTAGGGAAGAGTCGAGATATATTATCTTGAAATTTTGGTTCAACTATTATATCATGTCATATAAATATAAAAATTTAATGACACTAAAAGAATTAATAAGTTGTCAAACACACAGCTGTTGATGAAAAACCAATGAGCAAATTTGAACTTGAAATCCAGAGAATACTCGTACATATATTCTTTTTTTCATATTTAAATATTTTGTCTTTAAGTTAAGACTCTAAACTAAATGCCTTCCTTAAAATAAATTGTTGGATCCATGCAACCGCATGTATCTTCAACATTCCGACGATGATCCCACGGAAACCGAAGAAATCCAGGGCGCCGCAAAAGGCATTGACGGAGCTGAAGAACGCCTGCCCGCTCGCCGCCAAGAACACGAACAAGCACATCACCGGCAGCGATGGACGGCTTATAACTCCGGCCATCGCCGCCCAGATGAAGAAGTATCCGACGAAGCACAACACCGCCCCCGCCGCCATAACCACCCAGATCCGGCGTCGTTTTCCGAGGTTGTTCTCGGCGTATTGGAGGCCCGCAACGACGCCGGCGTCGACGCCGAAGCCTTTGAAGCTTAACAGCGTGGCATGGTGCTGGTAGCCCAGCTGGCCGGACTTCAGCGCCGGCGAGAGGATGTTGTCTAAGGTCCACGACGCGCCGATAATGCACTGGAACCAAAAGATCGCCACCGTCAGCCACAAGTAGTACTTGTTGTAGCTCGAATGAGGCCCGCTCTGATTCTGCATTTCTATATCCTGATCGTCTTGACAACTTTATATAAATTCAGAAGTCTCTCACCATTTTATTACAGTAATGTTTATATTCAGATCTGATATTCTTATTATGTGCTGAATTATTTAATTGATAAATGATTCGTTGGCTTATGACTTAGAGCAAAAGGTCAACAGCAATGGGAGTTCCTTCCTTCCAAGTTCCATGCCAAGTGACTTCTAGGCTCCTGCTTTTAAATTATAAATTATATTTTGTGCCAGCTGCCCACCACTACTAACGAAAATCTCTTTCAATTATTTTCTTCCACGCTGTTCTTATATTCAATATTCCAAGTCTCAATATAAAAAGTCTTATCCAGTTAATATGTTACGCGGTATTGGATATTGGACTTGTGATGATTTATGTGAAATTAAATCAAGCCATTTCTATTTCATTTATGAATCCTGAGAATTTTTTTTTTTTATAAACTAAAACTAAAGGACGAAATGACATCAATTATCCTATTTTTTATTGGTAAAATATATAAATATATACTGCCAGACGTAGTTAAGAGTGAAAAAAAAAAATCAAAATAACTGCAAAATTCATCAGTGTTTGTGAAATTAATCTCCTATAATTTTGCCCAGCGCATCATTGTTTAATGTTCAAAAGACTTTTAAACCAGTAAAAGAGTAATATCAAACTGATTCTATGTGAATTTGGAAATGCTTTTATCGGCTGTTTTGCCAATTATGCTCCAAAAGCTTAGCATAATAGGAAGGAAATTATACTTAGAGACTTCGTTTCTATCATCTCCTTGGTTCAAGCCGAGCCACACGTACGTCTACTCTCGACAAAAAGACTGTGTAGCCGAAATGTCTAGTTTTGACAAAAAAAACCATGCAGCATGCTCTTGAAGTTAGTTGTCGAAAACCTAAGATTAAGATCCTTGTCATCTCATCTGTGGTTCTGATAAGCTCCTTTAATGATGTTAAGGGAGTGAGGATATCACCGATCCCCTTTTAATTCAACCAAAAAGAGAGAGAGAGAGAGCGCTTCATTAAAAGAATCAAGTAGAAAACAACCAAAGCCAATTAAAGCAAAAACCTACAAAGAGGCAGCCATGGGACAAAAACAAAGGAAAAGAGCCTAATCAAGTTAGAAAACTCAATCCTTAGAACCGAGAGCAAACCTAGGGATTTAGGGTCCGTTCATTGCATTGGTTTGAAATAGAATTTTAAGTTGGAATTACTTGATTTTTCAAAAACTAATAATAGTTTTTGTTGACTTTTCAAAAAAAAAAAAAAAAAGACAAAAACTAGAATTGAATTTTTCGGTCTGGTCCACCATGGACAAAAGTGTTCGCCTAGCTAATTCATAGCTACGACATTTCCATTTCAGCTAACCGAAACAAAAAAACAGGACAAAAAATCTTGAGAGCGTAGACCAAGGCTTCTCAATCCTCCCCTTTCACGGCAAAGCAAGTCGAAGCCCATCCGTGCGCACCACATGGCCGAAACCTCTCCTGCCGAATCAAAGAGCCACCGTAGCTAGTGCCACATGCCTCTCACCGTAGGCCGTGTCAATGTTGAACTTTTTACCACTTCCACGGGAGAGCAGACCAAGAATCACCGAGCACTCCAAAGCCCTGAGCCGAGCAACCACGACCTCTAGAACTCAACACACCTCAACTGGATCAAAGGAATCGAAAATAATTTGCACTGGATCTAAGTACTCAACAGACCTTCAAGCAAAGCACAAAATGTGCCATAACAACTTCAATTTCAAGAATATCCTCCATATGCTTGCATTTGAGTGATATGGAACGATTTACATGCTCAAATAATATAGTAAAACTAGCCACACTATATTCCAAAAAAAAAAAAAAAAATTCCTGCTTTACTGTGCATATATTATAAACGAATTCAGATTGTGGACAAACATTTCAATACCAGCCACCACCTTAATATCTCCTTTCAAAACTTAAATTTAAGAAACTCCTGCTATAATCATGTTTTCCAATGCGAGTCTCTTAAATTTCGCTTTTCTTCGGACGGAAAACTTCTCTCGTCCTCGAACCGTCTACGTATTTCCGCTTCTGCTATTACCTTTTCACTTGTACACACAACATAGAGCATCAGTATTCATCACTATGTTCCTTGTCTTGAAGAATACTGCAATCTTCTGAGAACAACCGACTGATAGAACCTTCTGGTTCGGAAGAACAAGGCGATGCCAACCAGACACCCGAAACAAGCCACAGCAGCCATGACGAAAAAGGATAGCATGAAGCAGTGAGTGCCGGTGCAGGTGTTTCCGGAAGCTTCTTTGTCGTACATATACCCGATTACTCTTACCGAGAATATGTAAGAACCAACAGGACTGGCTATGGCAATGGTGTTGAAAATAGTACCCATGTGTCTTACACCGAATAGTTCTGACGTGATTGTGGGCATTAGCGACCATTGCGAGCCATAACAAATGCCCACCAAGATTGAACCCACATACAGATTTCCTGAAAAGCCGGAGGCGATGATGATATGGCCAGCCGTCATGGTTGCTAGAGTGACCGCCATCAACGACGGCCTTGCCCATCCTCTAGTATGCAGGAAATAATCTGACAAATACCCGGCTCCAAAACGACCCAGAAAATTCCATATACTCCAAAGGGAAACAAAAGAAGTTATCTGTTGCGATGTGTAACCAAGAGACTGTCCCAACTGGCTCATGTTGTTTATCGTGGCGAGACCAGACCCCATTCCACATATCATTGCTAGAAACAACAACCAGAAGTTGACGGTACGCATTGCTTGGAAGAGATTGATGTCCACTTCTTCAACAGGCGAAATATCGGAGCCTGAAGTGACCTTCACTTGAGTGTCGGCGGAACTTGCTTGTTTTTCATAGTCTAAAGGATTTTTATCAGAAGAAATCTTGGAGAATGTTGTCGGGTAAGAGTTGTCTAGCAAAGGATCACTCTCAGTTGACGATGTCTCTGCGGTTCTGTCAATTGAGTCTTCACTCTCTGCTTTGATTGCAATTCCGAGGGGCGAGGCAAGGAGAAGCAGAAGAAGTACAAAACTGGAAATACTCGCCCATGTTGAAAAGGTTAAGATGTTTTCCAAGATGATTATTACCATGAGATAAGCTACAATGATCAGAGCAACAGCGGAGAAAGAATTCAGGTGCTTCTTCTCGCCGCCAGTGCTTGATTCATGGATTCTCACCAATGGCATCAGCAAGATGGAGATCAATGTGGGCAAAAGGGCAAGCACAAGAAGAAAAGTGCTTGGCTTGCCCTTGCATAGCGTATCGTAGACTTGAACGAGTATCGCCCCACTAAGACCAAGAAATCCCTGACCAAGAACGAATACAATTACATTTAGTATGGATTTATCAATAGCAACATTTTTGTATCGATTGATTGAGAAACATAAAATCCATCTCTAGCCGTGGTTGGTAAGATGGAAAGAAAATAGAACAAAAAGAAAAGGCACATATCCCCCATTCAAAATTCATTTCCTAAATCTTTTTCCCTCCTATCAAACAACTATAGGTCCCACAATCGTTCGACTAATCCCCTCGCTCCTATCGATCCTTTCACTTTTCTCTCCTACCAAACAAGATTATTTTACACATTTCACTCATTTCCAACAGAAGCACGGCAAAGACAACCCCACCTCCTAAACGTCTAATGGACCCAAAATTCAAGCTTATGTAAGTCTTTGAACGGTACAAGAGGAGGAAAATGACAACCAGGTATCGCAGCCAGCCCAACTTTTAGTCGTCGGATTCGCAAAACTAGCTTTTGCATTCGTAAGCTAGACAGACAAATCGCCACACGAAATATAAATTAAATCTTCCTTTGTGGCTTGGAAAAATACGTAAATACATTTGTCCTCTTGCTTTGCTAGTGATATTCATAGACATTTCACTGTCAAGAACAAGATGCTCACTGATATTTGTGTTATACCGTGTATACTGACCACATATGTAGTACAAAGGCAGATTGTATCTAACGTAAGCCAATACAATAAGCCAACAACCACCACCACATCTTCTTAACAAGACCCTAAACCATCCATTCTGCTACTATATTTGTTCGAATAAAATGCTTAATTAGCTAATTCCATACATCTAACCAAAAAACCATGTCTTCAACTTCTTCTTCTTTTTTTTTTTTTTTTTTTTTTTTTTTTTTTTTCAAGAATTCGTCTTTTGCAAAATAATTACTTATATTGTCCCCAAATTTATTATATAGATTTTTTTTCCCCTGATTTAGTATCAATCTTCCGAAAAAGGGTGGTCACAATTTTTTTTTTTAACACTTGGTTTGGTATAATTAAATAAAATTACGGAGTCCATGGTTATTATTTTTATAGAAATTTCAAAAAATAAATAAATAAATAAAAGTAAAAAAGGAATCCACTAAACTTCACGTGCTAAGTGGCATGGTAAATAAGTTATTAAGTTTTAACTATAATTTCTAGTAAACATGACTATTCACTTCTCATAGTATTTGTTAAATTAATTAAGATTTATATTTTTCTACCATAATCCATTAATTAAGAGTAGAATGGAACTTACGCTATTACCGTTATTTAGTAGTAAGGAAAAAGGAATTGAAAAAAAAAAGAGAGAGAGAGAAAGAGACAGTCTCATGTATGGCAGTCTTTGCCGTGGACGTAACTTCTTTTCTGAAACACATTTAACTATTAGTTAATTTATATGTAGTTTTACATATATAACACGTTACATTTTTCAGTTTTATCAATTAAAAATATTATAATTTAATCAATTAGTCTTAATCTTATACATGTCGTTGAAGTGAGAATTATTTGCATTAATCTACTGTATGTAATAATTTTTTTACTTGTTAATTTTTTTACTTGTTTTTTCAGTCAATTTAGCAAAGACGACAAAATGGTAAAACTTGTTTTTTGTTCAATTTAACAAGGAAGACTAAATGTTAAATTACTCAATCCAATGACTAATTCAACTTTTCATTTTCTTTATTCATTGAAAATAAATTAATAATAATTCATTTTCTTTCACCTCCATTTCCACTTCTCCCGGAAAAATGGAAAGATTTATCAAGTAATGAAAAATATTCCCACTTTTCTTAAAATTCTCTGTTTTAAGTTATAATTCAACTTCAAATACCAGGAAAAAAAAAAAACAATTAAATTATTATTTTAAAAGAATGAATAAAGTTGATCAGATTATCATAGTTGGTACCTTCATGATTCCGACGATGGTCCCACTGTAGCCGGAGAAATTCTGGACGCCGCTGACGACGTTGGCGGTGTTGAAGAACGTCTGCGCGTGCGCCGCCAAGAACATGAACAAGCACATCGCCGCCACCGGCGGCCGCTGAATCACTCCGGTCACCGCCGCCCACATGAACAGGTAGCCGACCAAGCACTGCACCGCGCCCGCCGCGTGGACCACCCAGGGCCCGCCGAACCTGCCTATCACCGTCGGGCGGCGGTTGCGGCGATTGGCGGTGACGGCGGCGTAGAGGACGCCCGAGAGGACGCCGGCGTTGGCGCCGATGTCCTTGAAGACGGAGACCGTGTCGAGCGTGGATTGGTCGTAGCCCTGGCTTGCCTTCAGCGCCGACGAGTAGATGCTGAAGGTGTACGATGCACCCGCGACGCACTGGATCCACACGCTCGCCGTCGTCGCCGCCCACTTGCTGTTCTCCAGAAGCCTCGGACTCTCCATTTTTTTTTTTTTTTTTTTTTTTGGCTTTCAGTTTTTCTTATAGGAATCTTTATTGTGGAATTTATGCCATAAGATTTTTAATGCTTTTCTCTAAATTTTATACTTTTTTTTTTTTTTGAGAATTGACAAGTTATGTTGTCTATAGTTAATATAAGATTCAAAAAGTCAACATTCTTTAGGTGGTTTAATAAGATGTTTATTTTCCTTCTTAGATATTTAAATTCGAGTTATTATCACTGTATTAATTAAAACATATGCATAATTCATTTTATAAGGAATTTATATATCACGCAAGAAATATTTAACTCCCCAAGGTTTTCTGAGCATTACATGTTTTAAAAAGTAGTTTTTTTTATTTAGGATGACGGATTCAAGTTATATACTTTTTGATCGTCATGAGTGTAATTATCAACATATAATATTTCCAATTATTAAAAAATAAGGATATTAATTTCAATTTTAAACTTTTCATTAGTTGATTTTAATGACTTACCACTTAAGTAAGCATTTTTTTTTTTTTCAATTTTAATCTTTTCATTAGTTGATTTTAAAGACTTACCACTTAAGTAAGTGTTTTATTTCATTTCATTTTTTTTCCTCCTCCTCCTTCTGTATTTTAACAATTGTAATACGTAATTTCCTAATATTAAAAAAAAAAAAAACCACAACGCCACATAAAATAACATCAAATCTGAAAAAAAAAAATGTACAAAATTTTATAAAAGGTTGGAGTTCAAAGTTATTCATACAACTTCCTCACAATCATGCATTTTACACACACATAGATATTCGTACAACACTTTTTATTTCATCATACTGCACAATTTCCTTTCATAATTTGTTTAGTCTTTGTAATTTTTTGATAAACATTATTCTTTGTAATTATGTCTTGCATAAAAATGGTCTTTTATTAATCTGGAATAAAGATTATAATTAGAGATATAACAAGAAAATCATTTTGATGAACAAATCATCTAAACCATTGGCTCAACAAAGATCAAGGAGGATTCCTCAGTATACACTTTTTTGAATTAACATGTATGTAATTTCAAGGAGACAAATTCAAAACTATGTAGTAGATTTCTTTTCTTTTCTTTTCTTTTTTTTTTTTTTTTTTTTTGAGAAAATGTAGAAGATAAATTTTAACACATTTAAAACGTCATCTATGCATAAGTATAGGTTCTTTTAATTAATACTTTAATTGATCTTTCGTCCACCTTCACTTATCTAAAATCTCTCATATTTTTATATGTATCTAATTCGTTTTTATTACGCAAAGAAACAGACATTTCATTTTCATTTTATTAAAGAATTGGTTGCTGTCGATTTTTTTTTTTTTTTTTTTTTTTTTTTTTTTTTTGGTGGGTGCTTGCCGTCGATATTATTGCTTTGCATAATTACTTTTGCGGGGGAAGTAATTAATAATCGAATTTCTTTTGTGGCTAACAAAGTTCCAGCTCATTTTGTCACTATTTTGGTGGTCCAACAGAGCTCGCATCATCCTTTTTCCAAATATATATATATATATATATATTTTTATTATACATATATATATATATATATATATATATATATATATATTAAAGGCAGTATCTTACGGGAAAATGGAGAGTTTGGTAGTGATTGGAACTCTTGGATGTGAGATGACACGATGGACGCTTAAGATTGCACCGAATCATATTATAGGGATGTTTTCGAAACTCACATAGAAAAAAGAAGTCAGTTAGACAGTTAGACAAAAAGAGAAAAATGACTGCTTATGAAGTTATGAACCAAACGCTCGTACTCACTTACGGTCAGCTCACCAAATATCAATATCAATATCAATATCAATATCAATATTATATTTTTTATAAAATTATTTATTTATGTATAGGTTGTTTTTGTTCCCTCATCTTTGTTCCCTTTCTCGAGTTAGCCTGTGGCTGGTTTTTTGTGTGCTATTAGGTTCTGTTGCTTTGTTTGTTTGCACTGTTGTGGAATGAATGGCTTATTCATCAAAAAAAAAATTTATTTATTTATAAATACTAATATCTTTTATCGATATAATTAAGCTTTCAATACGTCATACGGTCTTAATGAATACTAAATCAAGAGCTGAGTTGACTTCAATTCCGATAATCCATTCTTTCTCGACTCACTTATTATGCAAGCAAGCGGCGGTTCAATACTACACCGTTTTTGCGCAATTTCCTTCCCTGTTTGGGTCTTTCTCTTACCAATTCCTATCATCGAATGATAAAAGAGGATATAGTTCTTTGTTCAACCCTAACTCATACGCTAGGCTTTTCGCATATTAAAGCGGTATGTGAGCTAGATTCAAAACTAGATTCAGAACGTCGTGAGATAGTTCAGTCCTAAGAAACACTTTAATCTAAGTCGAGACTATGAGTTAAAAAAAAATTAATCTTTATTATTTTTTTTTAATTACAGAATAATTTATCACTAAGTACATTAAGAACAACAAGTACTTCTATTATTAGGGATAACAACGGGACGGGACAGGGTCGGGGAATGCTTTCCCATCCCTATCCTCACTCCTAAAATAATCCTCATCTCCATCCTCATCCCCACTTAAATAGAAGCGAGGTTGGGGACAGGGATTGTCCTTCGGAGGGGCTTTTCCCATACCCATCCAGTTCCCTATTTAATGTCAATATGTATTTGAAAATACAATAAAGTAAAAAATAATAATAATAAAATTTATATGCTTCATAAATTTAGTTCAAAATTAAATATTCATAAATAAACCAAATTCTAAACCTATGCAAATAAAATCTTAACCACAAAGCCATTAAAGATCTCATCAAAACATTACAATCTCTGAAAAACTAAATCTTTATAAAACACTTAAGCTAAAAAGAACTTGAAACCATAAAAAAAATATAAAATTATCATCATTTGTTACTCATAACTTCAATTTTCATTTTATGGATGCACACATTTTTAAAAATAATTTATATTGTATATTATATTTATAAATATATGAAATCATGCACAAATATATTAGAACGAAGACGAGGTGGGGGCGGGGAGTGCATTCCCCGTCCCCGTCTCACTAATTTTCAGGGATAAAAAAATCATCCCTATCCTCTAACTTTGTCCCCTATTCAACACAGTTCGGGGTAGATCCCCCTGAGGTCCCGTTCCCGCAGAAATATTATCATCCCTATCTATTATTTTGTTTGCCCATTAGCAAGTTTTTTTTTTTTTTTTTAATTTAAAGAAAGAAGGAAAGAAACGTTACAAATCTTTTTTTTTTTTTTTTGGAAAAGTACAAATCATTTTTGGTTCATCAAAGTATGATTTCTAATAATTAGAATAATAGATTCTAAAAAATAATTAGGATGATAAAACAATAGGCCATCCATTGTCTTAGCGTGTCATAGGCAAGGAGTTTTTTTATTTATTTTTATATTAGTCATTGAAATGACATTTAGAGACGTTTTTTTGTTAACTTCCCTTACGTAGGTAACATAAAGATTTTTTTTTTTTTTGAACGACGTACAGAAAGATTTAGTAGTTATATTGCAAGGAGAGTGTGAGATTTTTTTTTTTTTTTTCAGGGAAGATTTTTGTAGTATGTTAAACAAATAATTTATTACATTTTCATTAAGAAAAAAAGATACATAGAAATATCACTTTTTTTAAGCATTTCATTTAATAAATCTTGAAATTTAATAATGTTTCAAGATTTATTAAATTAGAAAAAATTATTTTCTTAAAAGTTATCAATCAATTATTAACCACTTAATAGATAATTAATTACTAATGGTAATATGTATTTTTATTGATCAATCAGTGTCAATTAACATTTTAATGACTAATGCCCATCTTTCTTCAAAATGAAAAAGATAAATTATTTTTTTAAATAAGTGTCCGAAAATAATATTGGCCGCGCTATTGATAAGGCCAACTTAATGGAAATAACAACCCCATTTCCAAAAAAAAAAGAGTCCGAAAATCCTAGGGGAAAAAAAAAGAACTAAATATAATTTAAAGAACAAATAAAAAATAACATTTTTGAAAAAGGTTCTAAAATTCTAACAGGAAATTTTAATATAGTAATAAATAATATAATCAAATCTATGACCTCACAATATCAAAAAATAATAATAAAAATAATCCTCCTTCTCTTTTTTCTTTTTCTCTTTAATATGAAATTATGTATATAAATTTATTATTAAAAATTAATCCTTCCGTTATTTTCAAGGAAAACTAATGATTTATCAAAAAATATATCTATAAAAAAACATGCTATAAATATTAAAAGTATTTATAAAACATGTTATCAGTTACAATTTTTCATAATTTAATTGGAATTGGACGTGCTAATGCCATCCGAGTCTCCGAGAGAAAACAAACGGATAAGAGCCAGATGCACATCTTAGTTGTCACTTGTCTGTCGTTCTTATCAAAAGCACGTCGACACGTTAAATAAAAACAAACACTTCTTGCTTGCTTGGACACTAATCAAGAAGATAGAATAAGACGTTAAAACACATTTTAAAAGGGAACAAGTTAAATTCACGTAGGTATATATATAGTAAACGCAAAACAAAAATAAAAACAAAATTCAACAAAACTAAACAAGAGAAGTATTATTGAACGTGAATAATATTCAACACCCTGACTCATTTTCACATGACTCATTTTATGTGAGTTATGATTACGAACACTATTATATATATATATATATATGTGTGTGTGTGTGTGTGTATATATAGATTGAAGAAAAAAAAAAGTGTTGACAGTACATGCAAAAAAAAAAAAGACATAAATAAATAATCATAATTACATGTTACCTAACTATCCCCCCGTGACGATGAGTAAAAGGGAAAAAAAAAAAAAAAAAACACGAGACTTGTAACATGAGCCAAACAGGGTCTCTGTCCATAAATGTTATTGACGTGATTTTCATGAATTAGTTATGTGATCATAAATTTGATTATGTTTAAAAATTTTATACTATAATTTATTATTACTGAAATATTATTTGGCTCTTCCTTCCTCCTCTCTTTTCTCTCTAACATGAAATTATGCATATTAATTTATTATTAAAAATTAACCATAAACAAAAATTTCTGGATTAACTAGTAAATATATCTATAATTTATCATTTTTTAAAAAATTAGAGTAAATTATTAAGTTGGTCCCTAAACTTTTAACTTTATGCAACTTTGATGCCTGAACTTTTTTCCGTAGTTGGAATGTAAACTTTTAAAAATATTACTATAATAATCCTTTACTTAATTTTTGATGGAATACGTTAGTTACCATCACTTTTTGATTAAATTACTAACATATTCAATTTAAAAATTAAAAAAAAAACTATTATAACAATATTTTAATAGTTTAGGGCATTTCATATACTTTTTTTTCATATCAGGAATGGCTATAAACTATTAAAATCCTTATTACAGTAATACTTTCCGTTAATTTTTTGATAAATCTGTAGTTGTACTATTTTTTGACCAAATTATTAATTGATTCCGTCTAAAAATTGATGAAAATGACTATTGTAATAATATTGTAAAAGTTTATAAGCATTTCAGCTATAAAAAAAATTAATGGACCAAAATTACCCAAAATAAACAATTTATCCAAAAATTTATTATGTTTATTTTCCAAAAATTTATTATAAACCTTAAAAGCATTAATAAAATATATTATGTGCTACAATTAATAATTTTCTTCTTTATTTAGCTATATATAGAGCAAGGACTTTCCATAAAAAGGAACGTGAAAGTTGAAGTGTCTGGGCCAACATAAGGCCTGGGCCACCTGGTCCCCCACTGTCTGTTCACCATGCAAACCGGCCACTACAAGTCGGGCCTTAGCTGGGCCCTCTCTCTCTCTCACTCTCTCTCCTCTCTCTCTCCAGCTGGACAATTTGTAGTTTGATACAACAATGATAAAGTTTTAATATTTACGTTACGTTTGGTATGACAGAAAAGAGAAAGAAAGGGAGTAGGTGGAGTGATAATTGGATTTTATAAAAAAAATTATGAAGTAGTTTGGTTCGTAAGAAAGAAGAAAGGCGGGTAAAGAAAATAAAGTGGATAAAAATTATAGTGAGATTCATCATTTTTAACTCTTTAATTTATAGTTGAAAAACTTAAATCCACTTAATAATAACTAAAATTTAATTTTTTTTGCCCTCATTTTTAAACTAAATTAACATAAAGAAATGAATAAAACAGTAAATTGTACATCTTTTTTGTTTTATTTCCTTACTTTTTACTAAACAAAACATAGGAAAACTAAAATTCTTTACACTATTCTAGTTTTTTTATCTTTTATAAGTTTTCTTTCCATCCCATTTTCTTGCCTTCTTATCAAACAGAGGCTTAAGTGAAAAAAATGTTCTATAATGGAGTGTTATTTTTTTATGTCAAATTTGTTATATGTAAAATTTAGTGGCAAATTTCCCACTGAATATAACCAATATAAATTTAGCATTTAGCATTTGATTTTTATTGATAGTTATCTTAAGTTTCTCATCTAATCATCACAGTTTTGTCCTTTTTAAATTATTTAAATACTAAAATTTACTTTTATGGATTTTAAAGTTTAGTGATGATGACAAAAGGTAAATATAGCATTGGAAATATCATGATACATTGGAATATAAATTTTAAATATATTATTTTACACTTTTTTATAATAAATATAACACTGAAGTGCTCACTATATAAGTTGTGAATTTCATTGACATTTTTCCTTTGGCCCTAAAGTGCTCACTAACAATTTCAAACGTTGGCCGTCCAATGTTTTGGGAGCCAGATCCAATTGGTCAATGCTCATTAGCTCTTCAATCAAATAATCAAATTCAAATAAAAATAAAAAAAAAAAGATTGTATGGCCTTTGGAAGCTGAGTCAGCATGGAAGTGGGGCCCAAACTTCAAATGCACAGAAGGAGAAATCCAAGGAGGCGTGTGGAGACACGAGGTGGGCACGTGCCGTTCCAGCTCCTTGCACGTGCTAATCCCGACAATGAAAACCGGCAACATTAACATTTTTTTTTTGCGGGTGATCCAACCCCACGTGACGACAAGAAGGGCTTGAACGGCTCCAAGACTTGCAAAATTAATGATAAAAATTTGTTTATTAAAATTAAAATAAATTAGAATAATTAGAATAATGAGAAGAGACAAGCCAAAAGAGGTTAAGTGAGGCAGCATGAAGTGAGCCATCTAAAACTTGCCCCATTCCTTTTATATATTTTGTCATAAATAATTAAAATTTAAATGTTAAAATCCTAATTAAACTAATTTATTCAAGCATTAGATGCTTATTAAGTTTGTTAATAAAAATCAATGGGAGGTTAAATCATTGGCGCCAAAGGTTAAACAATGATTTCAAGAGTTCTTCCTTGCTCACGCTTGTTTGGATGCGTGGATCACACATTACTAAATACTAACAACACCCATATATATATAATTCATCTTTTGATAAAAGAGTCATAATTGACTAAAAATAGTGTCATTGTGTACTTATTAAAAAAAAAATGTTATTGTGTGGCCAAAAATTTTCTTCTCCTTTATGACAAGAAATATTGTTGTTGGTTAAAAAAAAAAAAAAGAAATGATCAAGTTTGTTTGGCTCGATTAGGCAAATTAAGCTCTCTTTTTTTTTTATTTTTTTTATTTGACTATTACATGAGAAAAGTGAACGCTTGTAAGTTCCAAGTTCATGTTTTTTTCCCCCCTAAAAGCAAAAACTCGAAGTCCAACTTGATACCTCTTAAAAATAATTATTAATTTTTCAGAAAATTATTAATTTTTCAGAAGAAGTGTTAATCTACTTGATGACTAATGCCTTTCTCCCTTTTTTTTTTTAATAAATAATTTGTAATATAAGTGAGTGTCAATACAATATAGATGTGTAATTCAAAAAAAAAAAAAAAGATATTTGTAATGATATTACCTTGTCCGTTGTTTTTTTCGTCACTTTAAAATTTCAAGACCTATCAATAGTAAGAAAAGCACCTGATCCAATTATACTCGAATGATGCATCCAATTCTCACTCTTACTTCTATACTCATAGTGGTGCATAACTTACTGATCGACATGAATTCCATAACAGGGCCATGAAATATATAGTCCTGAGCATATCCCAAGATGAAAAGGAAAAAAAAAAAAAAATATATATATATATATATATATAATGCACACACTCTTATCATTAAACCATTTCATTTCTGATTATTCCAGTCGTGCTTTTTATTTTTTAGATTGATTCATTTTTATCCCTGAATTATAAGTTTAATCTAAATTTTAATTAATGAAATTTAAAACTTCCTAAAATCAATTCTTAAATTTTCAAGTTGTGTGACGTTAATCTTTACCACAATAAATTATCGTGATCCAACATCACACACCTTTTGAGAATGTATAACTTTCAAAATTAAAATACAGATTTAACAAAAGGTTTCAGAACTCAAAAATAATAAAATAAACTATAAATGAACGTATTTTTAATCTTCACATGATAATTATAGTTTATTTTTTAATAGTATGTTAAATTGATAGATTAATATGAGATAAATAATTCGAGAATCAATTCCAAAAAAAAAAAAAAAAAAAAGAGAGGAGGAGGAGAAAATTACTTACTTGAATAACCATGTTTTGTTCATTTATTGATTAACATGACACAAATTCATCACTCTTGATCAATATGCACAAATTTAGTTAACTTTAGTTTATTTTTATGTCAAATTGATTTAGTATTAATTTTTTATATCATATTAGTGTAATGATCTCTAAATTTTTGTAGTTAAGGTGTTTTCCCCTTCTAAAAGGTTTTTAAGTGCCCATTTGGGACAACATCTTCAGATAGTAAAAATTATTTGGGTTTCAAATTTCTAATTCTACTTCAAACTTTCTATATTTCATTTTTAAAAAACTTAAACTTTAAAAGTCTATAATTTTCTCATTTCAAATTGAAATGAGATGATTTTATATCAAAATATTCATAACGATAAGACAAACAAGATAAGATATATTTTGTATATTTTAAATTTTTATACTATTTTTAATATCATAAAACTTTTCTAAAAATTTTCTTTCATAAATATATATTTTTAATACAATATTTAAGATATCGTCTCTAGACGTCGTAAACGAGCCCTAAGTTAATGGCTTTTTGCATGTGTTGTTTTATTGCACGATCCAAATTATGGCGCGTGGGCAAGATCTTCAACACCACAATCACTTACAAAAAAGACAACGCTTTCTTCTGTTGGCGGGTTCGGTACAACGTCCCCATCACCCGCCTTTTGCACCAAATTTAAAAACTTACAAACAATAATAATAATAAAAAAAACACCAGAAAACTACACATTAAAATTCTTTAAAAAAAAATCTAAAAAAAAAACCAGAGAGGTGGGGTAGTCTTAGCCATGGAGTCTCTTCCCGGAGCGAAGAAGAAGAAGAAGAAGACGAATCTTCTCCAAACCCTTAAATCCTCCGCCCCATCCTTCTCCAGATCTTCCCTCTTCCTCTCCCCCCAGTCCTCCACGGTTATGCCCTTCGCAACGACGCCACGCCCAACCTTCGCTCTGGATGGGCGGCGACGCCGGCGCCGACGACCACTTTCCGACATGTCCTCCGCTGCCAGACGCCGCCGTCCCGGAGGAGGATGAATTTCCTGCCAGCGAGTCTTCCGCTTCCGCCTCCTCCTCTTCTTCCTCTTCTTCCTCCGTCTTGCTCCGGAACCGCCTCGCCGACTCGCCGATCCTCTTGCTCGTCTACTTCCACAAGGCGTTCCGTGCCGAGGTTGCCAGCCTCCGTCGCGCCGTCTCCGCCGCGGCGGAGCGTGGCCACCACTCGCGCGACTTCGTCCTCGAGCTCCTCCGTCGGTTCGAGTTCTTCAAGCTCGCTACGAAGTACCACTGTGCCGCCGAGGACGAGGTATATATACACACGCTCATTTATATATGTATATGTAATCAAGAATCTGCACAGTTTTGCACTTGAATTTCTGATCGGATTGAAAATCGGAAGTGACCGAATATTTTGCACAGTTTTTTACTATTATTTCTGTTCAACTGGATCAGAAATTCGGCTGTAAAACTGTGTAAATTATTGATTTTACATACGAATTCACATTTCTTCAATTTTTGAAAGCCGTTGTCGATTTGATTGTGTGTGTTTTGCAGGTGATTTTTCTGGCGCTTGATGTTCATGTGAAGAATGTGACGAGTACTTATTCGCTTGAGCACAAGAGCATCGACACGCTATTCGATTCGATATTCTTCCGATTGAATGCGATTTTGGCGGAAAATGACGATCAAAACGTTTCGGAGAAGCCGTTTCAAGAGCTTGTGTTTTGCGTCGGCACAATCCAGACCTTCATTTCCAAGCACATGCTTAAAGAAGAGCAACAGGTACGCGCGTTAATTAAGAACAAGCTTTTCATTAGTTTTATGTGGTAGTTAGTTATTTTGGTTGAATAAACCTTTTTGACAATTTAAAAATGTTTCTTTTCCATTTAGTTCTACATAAAATAATGACATTAATTCTTCAAGCTAATAAAGAATGAATATATTTCCTTACAAAAAAAGAAAAAATAAAAAAGAATGGATTGAATTTGTTGACTGGTGTGGGGTTATATCTCATAGAAAGTTCTATGATTGTAAGTACTTTTTCAGCTTTCTTGCTTTTAAGGCAAGAATTTTCAAGGAATAAAAATACAGATAAAGTTTTATTTTCATGATAGAAATTAGGGGGTGGGGGGGGGGGGGGGGGGGGGGTTGGGTGTGGGAATTCTTGAGCAAACTGAAAACTTTTTCTAAAAAAAGTAAAGAGAAAAGTGGAGGAACTAAAATATTATAGTTTTGATTTTTACCGGATTTCATTAAAATATGCCCTCTATTTCTCTGCAAAATGTGTTGCCTAGATGATCTGTACCTTTTCAAAATCTTCTACTAAACACACTGTCTGATTTTGGAGAAGATAACAGGTTAATAGGACTGTATAGTCAAATACAAGAATGGATCCTCTTTTTTTCTTTTTGAGGAACCAATAATTGTCCCTTTTGAGAAATTAGGTAAGATGGCGTTTTTGGTCTTTTGAAAGAACAGCCGAACTTTTGTTTCCCCTTAAAAAATGGCCGATGGCCACCAAATCGTTGATGCGCTCATCAATTAGATTCAATTAATTAGTAATTGAATGATAGCCTGCTAAATCAATTGTTACCATTGATTAAACACATATTGATATTTCTCAAAAAGTGGTTGACCATTTGAAAGAAAACATCCGTTTTCCTAATTTAATAAAACTTGTGGCACTTAATAAAATTGTGGTTAGAAAAAAGCCAATTTCCCACATATCCCAATTGCTTTTCTTATTAAACACGAACAGAAACACACACACACACGTGTATATATATATGCGTGCAATGTAGCCGGTGTATTTTCACGGTCAACTCTATATAAAGTGCTTAGATATGTACTTCTTTGTTTGGTATCGTTATTCATCATTAATTAATGCTTTGCAGATTTTTCCTTCGCTCATTAAACATATATCCATCAAGGAACAGGCGTCCCTTGTGTGGCAGTTCCTATGCAGTGTCCCTATAGTGCTACTGGAGGATATGTTTCCATGGATGCTCTCCTTTCTATCACCTGAGGAACAATTGGAAATTTCCAATTGTATAAAAGAAATTGTACCAGAAGATAAGTCACTACAGGAGGTATTATATATAAAATCACCATAGGAAAATTTTACCTCATATGAATCGCTCCACGTCTTGATTTAACGTGTCTAACTGTTTTGCTAAATGATTGTGACTAGCTTCAATATTGTTTGTGAAGGTTGTACTTTCTTGGCTTGATAAGGATAACCAACCCTCATCGGGTTCCTATACAACGAGTGGAGGAGTTGCAGACATGAAAATGTTACTGAAGTCTTATTCATGCAGGAGATTTCTTCGGGAAACTTGGAGAGCAAGTTTGCATAATGAAGTTGGACACAATCCGGTTGATGGTCTTCATCTTTGGCACAGTGCGATTAGGAAAGATTTAATAGTCGTTCTGGAGGAGCTTTATCAAGCAAGAAGCTCAAGCGAGTTTTCAAATCTTGACAAAATAGTTGTCCGACTAAAATTCCTTGCTGACATCATTACTTTCTACAGGTAATTTAAGCAGTTTTTAAAGCTCTTTTAGTCAATACATGCAACCAATTAATTTAAGAGGAGACAAATATAGATAGATACAAAACATCCATATGCATATACATACGTACATACATACATACATATATCACATATGCTAATATATATATATATATAGATATGCATTTATAAACACTTGTTTCTTTAGGAATATACGTTTTCCTAATTAACACATTCTCACTTGTTCTTCCTCATTTACAGCAATGCGTTGGACAAATTATTCTGCCCCATGTTAAACCAACTTGACCATCGCTGTATGTCTTCCTCCACTGAAGGATTCCGTAGTGATGGTCATATTGAAGGTTTACAGATGCTTCTCTACCAAAGTTCTCAGCATGACATAAATGTGAACAAATTTGTCAATAAACTCTGCTGGGAACTCGAGTCTTGCATTGCAGAAATCAGCAAACAGTTCGCTTTTCATGAAGCAGAGGTACAGACTTTTGAAGATTTTCCAAGATTTGCCTTCCTGTTATATGGAACTTTAGGGGCGTGTTTATGATTGCATATCTATTTCGTCCACCCTTTCTTTTTTTATTCTTTATTTTATTTTTATGTTAATGAATATATGATAAGTGACATCTCCATGAGGCTTGATACCTTGCTCTAAACCTTGTTTTCTTTAATAAACGTTTATTATTGCATATCCACTGAAAAACAGCGTTTATGATGGACGATTCTCACGAGCTGTTTTTTAAACAAGATCAGCTATACCTTTGTCATGTGACTCTTTTCCAGGATTTTTTCAGGTATTTCCCGTTATTGGTAAGAACTGTAGTCATCAGATTCAGCAGCAGCTCCTGTTCGTGAGCGTTCATATGATGCCGCTGGGGTTGCTAAAGCACGTGATTACATGGTTTTCATCCCACTTATCTGATGATGAATCCAGGTCCATTCTCTACAGGATCAAGCAAGAAGATTCTTCAATTAGTGGATCTTTCGTGTCACTCTTACAAGAGTGGTTCCGCACTGGTTGTTCCGGTAAAATCTCCGCTGAAAAATTTGGAAAGAACCTGCAACAAATGTTCAAGAGCAGGCGCTCTTTCTTATCCGAGCAACCGAAGGATGGTGCTGGATCTTCATCCTTAATGTCCAGTAAGCAACCTCGTGAGGAAACCTCTTCTAAAAAGGGCAAGAGTTATTTGCCATATTCTTCATCTTTTGGCCACACTGCTAGAAAAAGCGAGACATCATACTCGAGCGTAATAAATCTTTATATCTATTTCCCAGAAGCATTAAAGGCAAATCATCGCTTTTCTGAAATTCTAGGAGGAGAAAGTCATTCTGGTTCTATTCTCAATGATCCAAAACCAATGGACCTCATCTTTTACTTCCACAAGGCCCTCAAGAAAGATTTGGAGTATCTTGTCTGTAGTTCGATTCAGTTGGCTGGAAATGCTGGCTTCCTCAAAGAGTTTTGCAGGCGCTTCAATCTCATACAGTTTTTGTATCTAATCCATAGTGAGGCAGAGGACGAGATTGCCTTTCCTGCTTTGGAGGCCATGGGAAAAGCCACAAACATTAGTCACTCGTACACCATGGACCACAAGTTCGAAGTTGAACAGTTCAGAAGTGTATCACTTTTACTGGATAGGTTGTCTGAACTGAACGTTACAGTTTCTGAGGTTGGTTCAGAGACGAATCAGATAATGAGGAAGCACTATCAGCTATGCATGAAGCTTCATGAGATGTGCAAATCGATCAATAAACTACTGTCTGACCATATTCATCGAGAAGAGGTGGAGCTTTGGCCTTTGTTTAGAGAATGCTTCTCCGTAAAGGAGCAGGAAAAGATTGTCGGAAGCATTCTTGGAAGGACAAGTGCAGAAATACTACAGGATATGCTACCTTGGTTGATGGGATCTTTGACACAAGAAGAACAGCGTACAATGATGTCACTTTGGCGCCAGGTCACAAGAAATACGATGTTTGATGAATGGTTGAGAGAATGGTGGGAGGGGTATGAAATGTCTGAGGTGGCACAGGAGTCGATAGATACGCCTTCAATGATAGCTGATCCTTTGAAAATTATCTTCGAATATCTTTGTGAAGTTAATGAGCAAGAAGGAGCCCTTTGTAGCCAAAACATGATTATTGCGGACAATGACTGTGTTGGTGGTACTGTCAACCAAATGGGAGATCAAAAGGTGGATGATAAAGTAACATATTCCGACTTTGACCCGGATGATTACAGTGATTTAAAATATAAAGGACCTTGCACTGAGGATGAGAAAAAGAGAATCCATGAAGTACAAAATGCAACATGTCAAATCAAACCGGGTGCATTTCTGGAAGTTGCCCAGAAATCCAAGTACTATGATTTCCTATCGAAAATGAGTCAAGAGGATCTGGAGGCTGCAATCAGAAGAGTGTCACGCGATTCTTCCTTTGATTCGCAGAAGAAATCATATATAGTCCAGAACCTGCTAGTAAGGTTAGTTTTAATCATCTTTGTCCCTTCAATTTTTATTTCTAACTCCATGGATTCATTTTTTTTTTCTTTACCTTTTCTTTTCCCACTAAATGAGAATGAAAAGTTTGAGCTGATTGTATAACACCTCTAAACATATCGTTTTTAATATGGGTGCTTTTGTGCAAATCTCATGGATCAAAGTTTGAGACTAAGGGAACCAAATGAAGTGAATTTTCTTCTGTTTCAGCCGGTGGATTGTCAGACATCATTCTCATTCAACTCCCTTGAACAACGAGCAAGAGTTTCCTGAGCAGCACCCATCATATCGGGACCCTCTCAATTTAAGCTTTGGCTGCAAACACTATAAGAGGAACTGCAAGCTTGTTGCTCCGTGTTGCAACCGGCTCCACACTTGCCTACGCTGCCATAATGAGATGACGGAGCATACCATAGATAGGTACAAACAGCCTTAATTAAGTTTTTCCTTTGAACTTCATTTTCACATTTTTTCTAACGTCTCAACACATGCAGGAAAACCGTAAAGGAAATGATGTGCATGCAATGCTTAAGAATTCAACCTATTGGTCCCACATGCTCAACGATTTCCTGCAGGAAATATTCCATGGCAAGATACTATTGCAGGATCTGCAAAATATTTGATGACGAAAGGTATATAATCATATTGATCTACTTTGATCTCAGTATTTTTCCTTATATTTGCAATATATTATCTCTCTATTTGCTGATTCAGTTTTAACATACTCTGTACCATCCTTTTCCAAATAGAGAGACTTGGTTAAGTTCATCGTTATGTGGAGGTTCTGATTTAGAAGTTCTCAACAGGGAAATTTACCACTGTCCTTACTGTAATCTATGTCGTGTCGGAAAGGGATTGGGTATTGACTACTTCCATTGCATGAATTGCAATGCTTGCATGTCACGAACTCTCTTCGTGCACAAATGCAGAGAAAAGTCGTTTATGGTTAACTGCCCAATCTGTCATGAAGACATCTTCACCTCTAGTTTGCCGGTGAAGGCTCTTCAATGCGGGCACAATATGCACTCTAAATGTTTTGAGGTACTCCATCATTCCTCTACTTCTTTTGTAGTCATTTCGCAATTATTAACGAGCTTACTGTGGCTCATTTGCTTTCAGGCCTACGCATGTAATAGTTATACCTGCCCAATCTGCGGCAAGTCACTTGGGGACATGAAGGTATATGTTACTCTTTAGCACCTTTTTGCCCCCTAACTTTCTCGTTCGGGATTTGGTTATTTTCAAACTGTGCTCAGAGTGTTAAGCCTTAATCTTAAATTATATTACTGCCCAATCTTAAATTATATTGTCTGAAACTTTTCAGGTTCCTTCTCTAAGTTCTATTAACTTTCTTAGTCGAAGGGGTGATGTTAAATGTTTATCTGGCTCTTTGTTGCTGTCGATGATCCACCGTCTATAATCGAGTTGCAGGAGATCTTGAAACTCTTCAACTAATATTGTTGCAATTATTGCAGGTGTATTTTAAGATGCTAGATACATTATTGGCTGAAGAGAAAATTCCAGATGAGTTCTCCAACCAAACTCAGGTTAGGACATGTTCCCCTTTTTCACCTCTAGTTGTCGTGCTATAGAGCTTCTCATGTATCGTACACTGTTTCGGCATGAGTTCAATTCGACTGCTGGGAAAATTGCAGGTCATATTATGCAATGATTGTGAGAAAGAGGAGAAGCTCCCTTTCATTGGCTTTACCACAAATGCTTTCTTTGCGGTTCATACAACACCAGGGTTTTGTGACCCCTTTTTTTTTTCGGGATAGAAACCAGGATGTGTGAATTATATCCTTAGCGAGTTTAAATAATTGATTCCTTGAAGCAACAGGTATAGGTCAGGTTGTATCAACAATTTACTACAGTATTCAGCAAAAGCACGCTAATTCTAATGTTTGAAAAAAATTCAGTTGCTTTTGGTGAGCAAAATTTCAGTCAACATTTTTATTTTCCTCTATTCAATTTGTTTATAATCAAGATTTTGACGTGTTCCAGTACTCTTCGACACCGTTTTGTTCTCGTGTGATTAGTTGTGCATATTGAAGAACAAACAATCGAAACGGGAAATGGCTGCATCTATAGTTGTCATCTTAGAAATTTCATGATAGAAGATGACTTACAGATTAAGTGCTTTTACAGCTTCTGGCTCTTTCTACTGCTACTATGCATGCCATAGAGCAGTCTCACGAAGTAAATTTCTCATTGAAATATATTGCTAGAAGCTGCAAAAGTTAAAAGAGATCAAACTTGAAAATGGCCAAATTGTTAATTACAAAATCTACCTACAGACTTCAAACTTCTGACATCGTCTCTTACACTGATAATGTTGTTTGTTTGGCAGAGGCAACAAGTGGGTAGAGGAAATATGATTGGTATAAATTATGGTTTTTTACATGACTATATTTAAATAGAGATGTGTGTAACTTCTAAACTCTTATAAATGAAGTTGTAGCCTATACATCAAAAATGCTTCGACTTTAAATTAAACAAGATCGTTCTTCATTTTCGCAAGATGACTAAATATATCGATAAAAAAAAAAAAATAAAATAAAAAACTCATTTCATTTTATTCTTTAGGCTAAACAATAAGAAACTATAAACTCAACAATTCATGAGTGTTCCATGTGATATAACAAAGAATGAAAAACTTGATAAGCTCAAAACTGAGGAAGTTTATTCATCAAGAGAGAGAGAGAGAGATCAGAAAAGAATGAAAAGAATAGTGGGAGCTTCTATACGAATAAATTCTGAATAATAAATAGAATGAATAAGCAAAAGCAAAGCGTTGGAACTGTTGTATTGTTTGATCTTCCGCTTCATTTGTCAGTTGACACTGTCACACTGGTAAGGCTAAAGCACGCAGCAGCACTCTTCAATTCATTATCTGCAACATGATCAAGTGGCTGAGTTGTGTCCTTCAGCCCCGATTCTTCCGAGCTGCGTACAAATTTTACGTCGTGAGCATGAGATTCTGAATGGAAAAATTATAATTAACTTTTATATGATCAACAAAAACAGAAAAACCAACCCATATTGTACCTCGAGTCATAAGCCTCTTTCGAATCAACGAAAGATTGTCTGTCGTCCATGAAAAACGGCATCTCATCATAATCCTGCACAACCTGCTGCTGAACATCTAGTGGCTGCGAAGCGATCACTTGGGACGGAATAGCCATTGAACTGTTGTTATTGTTGTCATTGTTGTTAGTAGTACCATAAGGATATTGAACCCACAAAGGATGCGCCACGTTACCGTCATCCTTAGAATCCACAAAAACAACAGAGTTGTAAGCAGCATTGTTGTTGTTAGAATAAGCTTCGTGTTGAGTCACATCCAAACTAGGCACGACACCATAAGCCTGTGCGGCAGCATGATCATTCATAAGCGGGAGCGCATTACTAGGCGGTGCCATGCCGAGCTCTAGCTGAGAAGCCACATGTTGGTCATGATTTGGCATGTTAGATGGAATCTGATGCTGCAGCTGCTGCTGCTGCTGTTGTTGTTGTTGTTGGCAACACATCTCGATACGGGCATGAACGGACTGAAGCTCTTGCTCGGAATGCCAAATCTGGTACCTCAACTGACAGATCTTCCCCAAACAACCATGGACAGGGTCTCTGTCCCTCTCATTGGCTTGGTAGATTATGGACCACATAGCGGTTGCTCTCTGCTCAGGCTCCAACTTCTTGAGGATTTTCAAGATGTTACTTACGCCGAACAGCTTGTGGGCATTCTGGAAAAGCTTTGGTTGGTCAGGTGGGAAGTAAGGGGCTAAAGGACACTCAGCCGTACACCTTCTTCTCTGGTACTTGCAAGCAGCGCAAGCCTGGCTTGTGCCACCCTTAAGGGTCATGTTATCGTCGTTTTCCCCCGAAAACGATGCGAACAGACGTGATAGAACCTGATATGAAACACCCAGAAAGAAATAGAGGTAATGAGAGAAAGTGGACGATGTAGAAATGAGAGCATGAGATTTTTGGTGGTGAGAAATTGAGATATGAGAACCATTTTCTTTTTCTTGGTGAGCTGTGTTGCGAGGAGGAATAAAAGGGGATGGCAATTTGGGAAGCATTTTGGATCTGAACAGGTCTCTTGTGGCGTGCGAATTTAGTGGGGAGTGGGCGAGACTGAGTAAAAAGCAACGACATTGGTAGAGGAAGGCGAGTTTTATGGAAGAGGTTTCAAGTTCTTGACAGATAAGCGAGTTTTAAGATATATATATATCTATATATATATATAGAGAGAGAGAGAGAGAGAGAGAGAGAGAGAGAGAGAGAGAGTGCATGACCGTTAAGGACAAACGTTGTCAAGTGTAGGAGGTTGTTCCTAAACTTTTGGGCCAACTAATGGCACTTGGTTAAATATTGTCGTAGAATTCCAAAATCCCATCTTTGAATTGACGTGGAGTTTCAATTATGCACATGAAGTAAAATTTTGAGGAAAAACTCTAGCCATGCATTGTTTTTGTTTTTGTTTTTGTTTTTTTTTTTTTTTTTCAAATGATTAGAGATTGGTTTTTTAATAGTCTTTTTTTTTCTTAAATAAGTGAAAGACTTGTTAAAAAAAAATTAAAAGAAAAGAAAGTGCAAACCTAAAACAAGGAAAAGTAAAACAAGGAAAAATACCTAAATCAAACAAAACAAAAAGAAAACAATAAGTAAAAGAAATCGTTAAGATTTCCTTATATTAAAATCCTTTCCCTTATAAGTCCTAAACTTGTAAGAAATTTTGTTCTCTTCAATTCATCTCAACGTATATAACTCAATTAATTTTTCCCAAGAACCAAAAACGACAATTTCTATCTACTAATGAGCAAGCATACAACTGTTGAGTTGAATATCCGCTTCTTTTGTTGAATCTTTTTTTTTTTTTTTTTTTCCTCTTTTTTTTAGTCATTCTTCATATATCCACTTGCTCAGCCAAGCTTTTAGTAGCAACCATACCCATCTCCTTATAAGCGTTGGATAAAGAAATTCGAGGCTCAAAAGAGAGATCAACTTTTTGACCTGAGATTTTTTTAATAATATAATTTAAAAAGTATCCACAATATAAAATTGCAACATGCAATGTGAATTGCTTATAATCATAAATCAAATGTTAAAAAGTTAATTCATTGTTAAAAGTTAAAACAATATATAAATACCTACCAGAATAGTACATGCATTTCAGTCTAATTTGTTGTTTATTCATCTTTGTTAAATCTTACATTTTTAAGCATGCCTTATTATTTTCTTTTTAATTTGCTTTTATTGAAATTACTTTTCTTGAATGTCCCTCTACGTATAATTTTTTTTAGTCCCTCAGTATTTATTAAAATGTGGCCTTTATGAATGCTCTTTTCTCCTAATTGTCCCAATTAAAAAAAAATTTCTCAAATATACCCGTACTTAAATATTTTTCCTTGCAACGTTCCCAAATAGTATTATTGCCTACTCCAATACTAAAAAAAAAATCTTTTTTGCTTCTCCTAAGATGTGTTATTCAAGGTCAACGTCAAAATTCCAGTCTGTTCGGTTCCTAATTAATTAGTACCGTACAACAGAAGACAGGATTTTTCTCTTTCATTTGCATGAATAATACTTTGGCAAGGCAGGCATGCACTGAAAAAAGTTCTCCATTAATTGAGGAGTAAAAAGTTCAAGCTTGAAAAGAAAAAGTAAATTTTTTTTGTCTAAGAGGGTTGCTTGTAACTAATCCATCATGAAGCTAAAAATCCTTGTAGAAATTAATATGAGAATTACTTTACCTCTTTATAAAATAATAAATAACAAATAATAAATAATAAAAAACTTGGATGAGAGGATTCCAATTCTACATCTTTGTTAGAATTGGATGTGAAATTACCACTATATTATACTTGCAACCACATAATAACTTTAATAACAAATGTATTCATTCATAGATTTAAAAAAAAAAAAAAAAGATAAGTTTGTACTCTTGCACTAATCATAACTGTAGAGATGACATTTTCACCCTAGCTGTGAGTATCTGTGGGTACACACCCTATTAAAAATGGGTATAGGGGATAATATATAGGCACGAAGAGCGGGAACGAGGGTTAAGATTAACTCTCCCTACCCCACGTGGGTGTGGGGGCAAGGGTGGGGAAGCTCTTGGGCTAAACCACTGCCTTTGAAAACCTAGCCCGAATCACTTTCCATGTGGGCCATGACCACAAAGGTTTGTCTAATTTTTCAGGCTTTGAATCCAATGTGGAGCTACAAAAAGGCCAAGTGAGGAAAGTTTTTTTTTCCATTAAACTATTCTGAACGTTATAAAAGGAAAAATATTCTTGAAGCTATTAGCTCCCTTACTACCCACATAAATTGTTGAGGTTGTTAACCAAGTGAGAACATGGATTTGGCTTCTTAATTGCATGGCAAACGAGGAAGAAAAACAAACCCAGAAGGAAAAAAAATGGCATTAATATCTGAAGGGATTAGTAGCAGTTTGGTTCATTACTCTGATGTCTTGATCCAAAGTGATTTCTCATCCCAAATGCTCATTTTTGCTTTCAACAAACAAACAAAGTAAAGTCCTCTAAACTTTTATCAGCTCACAGATTCGAACGATGACACACAAAAAAGTCTATTAATTTATTGATTAGTTGTTAAAGATTTAGAGTCACTAACTTTATCATCCTGTCATAATCATAATTGATTTTAAGATAGATTGAACAGAATGGAGGAAATGTCATTAATTTTGTTTTGTTTTGTTTTTTTTTTTTTCTAGCGACAAAAACATGCAAAAGAAAGGAAGATGTAATGATTAGTCTTTGAATTAGTTAAAGAAGCATGAGGTCATGATCTGTCACTATTTTAGAGTCATTCTGTTGTAATCATTTTGCTTTTGAATCATGAAGACAACGCCTGAGGTATCTTGTGTTACTAATGTAACCGCTTGGGTAAACTACATATATATATATATATATATATATATTTATAGGAATATTGCTTTGTATTTACACTTATTTTACATCAGCTAACTTTGCTCTATTAAAAGAGTGAAAGTATTAATTAATTTATTTGATATGTGGCCTCTTTTTTTTCTTTTTTTTCATTCTCTTATCTTTTTTCATTTTTTAAAACTTACTTGAAATAATTTTCTTAAATATATCTCTATCTAAAATTTTTTCCATATAACTCATTCAATTATTTAACTATAATCTTCTTATAACATCTTAAAAATAACGTCCTTTTGATTTACTCTTTTTTTTTTTTTTTTAGTTTCACCACTAGTATAAACAAAAAAGAAGAATAAAAATGACAATGTTTTGTGTTTATTTTATGTTTTTGTTTCAAATTCAGGCAGGGAAAAGAAAAACAAGTAGATTTGATAATTAAGGAAAAGGTTATTGTTATTTAGCATGTTTGATATTAAATTTGTATTGTATTATTTGGGTTTAGATTGATTGTGCGTTTATCAAGACATTTAATTGTTAGACTTAAAAATGTAAAAATTAAATATATTAGGAAAAAAAAACAATATGGACTTATTTCGTTTGTCTCGAATTCTATGTAATTAAAAAATCATCTCATTTGGACTTGTTTATGTAAAGTTTTGGATTTTAAAGTTTGAATTACAAAACTGTGTGAATAATGAAGTTGAGGAAAAAAGACAAAAATTGAATTGTAATTATATGGTTTGGATTGTTAGTCCAAACAAGATTGTTCTTCTATAGTCATTAAGTGCATAATTTTATGGGTTTGAAGTGAGTTTTAATCTATCAAAGGGCTTTTATTTGAGTTTTAAGCTACTTTTTTTTTTTGTTTTAAATTAATATGGATTAGTTTTACAAATGTCTTCTGAATTATACATCATGTCTCATATTGATTCTAATTTTTGATTTTGCACATCACACTCTTTGAACTTTTCTACTGTTACGTTGACAGTTCCTTATAATATTTTGTAAAAAAAAAAAAAAAAAGGATAGAATGAATACGTCATGATACATGAGCTTTTATGGTTCTTTTATAGTCATCACGTGTATAAATTATATTAGTTTGAAGTGAGTTTTAAGCAATCAATAGGGCATTTATTTGAGTTTTAAGCTACTAAATTTTGTTTCAAATTAATTCTCTTGTTTCTTTTCTGCAAGTTGGATACTCAAAGTCAGTAGCAGCATAAAAATATGGACTAGTTTTACAAATGACTCCTAAATTATACATCTTGTCTCATATTGATTCTTAATTTTTATTTTACACATTACACTTTCCTGAATTTTTACTATTATGCTAACAATTTCTCTACTAATATTCTGTTAAAAAAAGACTAAAATTGAACACGTTATAATCACATGAACTTTATTTATAGGTAAAGTGATATTTAATGGAAGAAAATTCACTTTAGTCACAGATATTTTAAAAACAAATTATACTTTAGTCAAATATACAACACAAGATGTATTTTAATCAAATTATTTAGTGTCACAAAGCTATTTTGGAGGCATAGTTTTCCTATAAAAATATTAAATTATGATTTTAATCTTAAGTAAAGTTCACATGATCCGAACGCATTTAATTTCATTCATTTTGTTATGGAATAATGATATAGAGACAGTTTTTGAAACAATATAAAAGTTTGGGATAATGTAATGTGTAAAATTAAAGTCATGGACTAACTTGAGATTAAGAGTATAATTTAAGGACCATTTGTGAAAAAAACCCTAAAAATAATATGGCTTATTGCAAAACATGTCAAGAGCTCTTCTGAATTATCTAATATTGAAATAGAGAAAATAAAAGTATATGCTTATATTATGCTTCTTAAAAAATATAGATTAGTCAAATACCAGATGACCTCACACAGTAATGGATCCATAAATTTTTCTCAATGGGCACATAAAAGGATACAATTTTAATATTAAAAAAATGCCTTGTATGTTTCCTCAGGACACATAAGAGAAACAATTCTTTATGTTTTAATAAACATTGACTTTACATGGATAAAGAGTGTAATAATTTTTTTTTTTATTTTGAAAACAGATTATAATTTTTAGGTACAACTCTTATATTTTGGAAGCATTTCGAAATTTGTTCTTGAACTTTATCTCAAATGTCAGAATTATGATGTAAAATGAGAGTTTTCATCCAAAATGTGTTATAAATTATTTTCTTTTTTTTTTTTTACTAAAACTAATTTACTTTTTTTTTACACCAATATTTTTTTCCTTTTAAGATGAATACTCTTTCCAAAAATTAAAAATTATACGTATCAATATTTTAGATGTTGACAATTACGAAGTCAACGTCTTTAAAAAAAGAAATTAAAAAAAACATAAAAAAGAATGTAGACAAAGAAATCGGGAGATTTAATAAGAATCCAATGTGTTATGGTACTAGAACATAAAATATAATATACATTTAGTTATGGAATTGAAACATAAAATATAATTCAAATATTAAGTTTGGGTATATTTAAAAAAAAACTTTTGAGTGGGGACACATTAAAACTATTAAGAGAAATATGTGGGTCTTTTTAAAATTTTAAAAACTTAGAGGGTCTCTCTCTCTTTTTTTTTTTTTTTTTTTTTTTTTTTTTAACTAAATTTGTGGACTATTTCCTCTAGTTGCTTGGTGAGCAAAGCACAAGGGAGATCAGATTGAGACTAAAAGAATGGTTTAAAATTGATAAACAGAAAATGACAACAAGGTGCTTAGTTTCTAACAGATGTTTAAGATCCAATCCACAGCCGAGTTGTCAGCAAATATTTTAATTTTTTGTTTTTCTTTCTCTACACACTAAGTCCTAACTTACATCCAATTCAAAGTTGTTCTTGTCAGTTAGATTTTTTATTTATTTATTTTTTGCACCAATAAGGCAGATTCTTATTAATTTAATTCATTATCTGAAAATATTGCAATTAGACTTACCAATATTTTTCTTTTTTTTTTGTTTTGTCTGAGTGGACTTGGTTTACTTTCACTTAATTTATTCTAACCTACATTATTATTATTATTTTTTTTGTAATAGGACGCACTTAGCTTGCGTTTGGTGCTAAGGTTTGATTGTAAAATTTGGATTCGGATTGATTATGCGTTTGTTAAGACGTTTGAATTGCTTGAGTTAAAAAGTGTAAAAATTTAAAATGTGTTCAGAAAAAAATATCAATATGGAGCATGTTTCATTTGTCTCGAAATTCCATGCAATTTAAAAAAAAAAACAAATCATCTTGTTTGGACTTGTCTATGCAAAATTATAAACTTTTAAAATTTGAATTATAAAACTGTGTAAATAGTGAAATTGAGAAAAAAAGACAAAAATTAAATTGTGATTATATGGTTTAGATTATAATACCAAACACCGGTTAGTTTAATCCAGAGATGAGCTGGCAATGAGAATATCAACTTCAAAATAGTCAAGTCAATTATTTTACCCATCTCGACGATTCTTTGTCCCTCTAATGTCTTTCTCAACGAAATAAAAAATAATAAAAGCTAGGTTTTTCTTGGTGCAAAATTTCGTTCAATATTAACGAATAGTCATTGACCAAGCAATTAGATTAAACGCGTTAAGAACACTAAAATGGAAATTCGAGATTTAGTCATCCTAATTGGGAGGCATTTATATGAACGAATGAGTGTTAGGAGTTTAATTTTCCTTAAATTATAAAGTTTATTCTCTCTTTAATATAAAAACCTCTTCATCTTTTGATGTTGTAACTAGATCAGTCTTTCGATTCACTTTTTAACTCTTCACGTTTGTTTTTTTTTTTTTTTTTTTTTTTCAACATAAGAATCCCAGGTGTCCCTTACTCATTATTTTTTTTAATAGGAAACAATAGTACTATATGTAGGTCCCAAGAGGCGAATAAACTAGAGAAGATTTATTTATATGGAAGGTTCTATAGAAGAATTCTGTCACATTTATACCCTTTTCTAATTTAACCAAGTGTTCAGGTAATAGTTTAATGTACTGTCCATAGATTTAAAGATTCCTTTGTTCATCAGAAAAAAAGACAAAAGAATGAAGGACAATCTCATGGGAAAAAAAAAATTGCAGAAATTATGGTGGTAGACAAATCGAATCTCCATTTTTAAATAGAATCTTTTTTGCTTGCTCCATGCTTTCTTTGAAGTTTGACTCTTCCCTTTTTTCTCTTTTCTTTTTTTTTTTTTTTAAATTAGAATTCTCCATTTTTTTTAATAGTAGTGTAGTTCTTCTTGTTCTGCTATTATCTTCTGTTTTTGTTTTTGTTTTTATTTTTTATAAGAACTGTGCAATATATATTTTTTTTATTTCAACGTATAACAGTTGGCATGTGCTAGCGTACAGGACATGGTTGCTAGTAGTACTAGTGCAGCATCTCACCAAAAAAGCATATATATATATATATAGATATATATATATATACGACCCATTCAAAATTCCATGCAGATCACTATCTCAATATGCATGCGTAAGCTGCATACGCCACCGGTTTGAATTAGTTACTTTTTTTTTTTTAAGAAATAATAATAATAAAAAGGCATCAATTGTATCATCGCCCTTCGTACCAATGTAATTTTAAAAATCTATTGAAATCACAGGTAGAATAACAAAGATCCTGACCTAACATTTTCTTTTTTTGGTGGAACTGACTTGATATTTTATTTTTTGGTAAACAGAATCGACCTGATATTTTCTAAACCTTGAGAAGAATGGTTTTGTAACTTAGGAGCTTTTTACAATAAGAATACTATGAGCACTGGATGTTTCTCAATGTTAGATTTAATTAAAATCTCATCGGAATGAAAAAGTATATAAAGTTAATTGAATTTGGAATAGATTTGATAGCTAAAAGCAGAATTCCATTGACTATGTATTTTTTTCATATGCTATTGTAGAATTATCCTTATAAATTGTTATCAGCAATGAAACAAAAAAAATATTTTCTCAGCACTGCATGTTTCTCAATGTTAGATTTAATCAAAATCTCATCAAAATAAAAAAGACAAACACAAATTTGATACAGATTTAACAGTGAAAAACTCCATCAATAAGGTATGTTTTTTTCATCCTTACTGTAGAATTTTTATTATAAATTATCACCAATAATGAATCAATGTATCCTTAATATAATCATGCGATAACCACATAATTATCGAATTATGTAATACCTAATTATACCGTATGTTTTTCCTAACAACTATGGTTTGACCTAGATTTAACGGAATCCTAATTTCCATGTTGTGTTAGGGGTTTTCTCGGATAACCAATTTAGGAACAAGAAATGAAGAGATTGAGGAGCATTTTGAGAACGGGTTTTTTTTTTTCCGGTAGAGAGCGGAATGTATTAGTATACTTATTATTCTCGCAAGTAAATGTAACTCTCACATTAAGAGTAAATTATTATAAACCCCAATAATAACATAAATAAAGGCTTTTAAATCCTACTAATAACATCTCAAAATTGTTTTTAATCCCATTTTCTCTTGAGGAAGTTAAATGGTGATAGAAACTGTTCGTCCATCTAGAATGTTAGAATGCTAGGTTGGTAATCTACTAGCTGTATAGGACGATGAATGGTACATCTAAAGCAAAATAAATAAATAAATAAAGAAAAAAAATTAATTATTTATATTAAATTTTTAAAAATGTATTACAATAATAAAAAAAGCTTGTTAATGATGAGCTCTAATTACATTTTGACATGTTTTTAATCATAGTCAGCTCTATGATATGGATCAGAAACTTCTTAAACCTATATTTATTCCCTTAAAAGTAATGCCAATTTTTCGTAGTCAATGGCACTTTTCTTAGAATTTCATTCACGCACTTCATTAAAAGAAAATGTCAAACAAACCGATCGTAGTATTTTGGCTTGTTGTGTCATTTTCAAAGGATTCGAACAGGCAGTACCTACATTAATCTAAAGTATTTTATTGGTCACCAAACAGCCAAATACATTCTAATATATATATATATACATATATATATATATATAACCCTCATTTGAGAATGTTTATGGATTATTTGTTTTATAGGTATAGATTACCTTTGGAAATTATTTATTTCCCAATTTAACATGAAGGATAAGGACCATTGCGTTATTATTAAAGTCAAATACTATATTTAATTTTTTTTTTTTTTTTTTTTTCAATACATCTGTAAAGTTTATCATTTGAAATGGTGTTGGGTAGAAGTGTCTTTAATTTTATCTAAAAACTCTGCATTTTCTAGAATCTATTATTAATAACATTAGAAAGAATTCTACTTTGAATTAGAAAAAAAGATGTTTTATAAGTAGAAATTTATTTTTTAACCGTTAATATATGTAAGGGAGGGTTTTTCATTTTGATATATTTTTTTTAATCCAATATGACATTCGAAAACAAACTTATCTACAACGATAGCTAGTTGCCCTTCTAGGAAAAAATATGTACTCAAATTTATTCTGTCATTTTCTTAGGAAGGAAAAAAGGGGAAAAGAGAATAATCATTTCGCTTCAAAACGGCTGAACGAGGGATAGGGTTAGAAGGGGAAAAAAGAAGTTGGCCAGTTGTGAGTTCTGACCGGTCAATTTGACTATTTCAATATTTCTTTCTTTTATTTTTTTAGAGTAATTATTTTAAATAATTCCTAAACTCTATTAAAAGTAATGATTTCATTCTTGTTTTTTTTTTTTTTTTTTTTTTTTTTTTTACAGAGATAACTATGAACTCTATTTTTGATTCCTTTAGTCATTTCTGATCAAAATCTTAAATTTTTAACGGAATTAGTCATGTATAATACATGTGATCTAAAAAGTATTTTAATAATTTAATAATAATTAACTTAACAAAATAAAAAAATAATTTTCTTTATCCTCCCCCTCCCTCTCTCCATTTTTGAAAACCTATCCATAGGGAGGGGCCGTGACGAAGAAAAAGGTTGAGGGGGCCGGGGGGGGGGGGGGGGGGGGGGCGGTGCAAAACACACGACGGTTGCCTAGGGAGGAAGGGAGGGTCGAAATGCACAGCGAAAGGAGGAAGGAGGGGGGAGAAGGAAGAGAGACAATGGCTCTGGGGGGGGGGGGGGGGGCAAAACTCAAATCACGTCATGGGGTCCAAAACCCAGATCGGAGGGGGGAGAGAAGGAGGGAGGGAGACGGCCTCAGGCGTCGCGTCCGATTTGGGGGGTGGTGGGGTGGGAGGGAAAAGAGAGAGATTTCTTTCATTCTTTATTTTTTTTAAATATAAATAAGGGTATTTTCATATTTTAAGGGGTATTTTCCTTCAAAAAGCACAAAATGTACTTCTCACGTGATTACTCCGTGAGTTTTTAAATGGAATCAAATGAAAAGGACTAGACTAACTAAAAATAAGAGTTCAGGTTATCTCGACAAAAAATAAAAAACATGTAGCAAACCATCACTTTCAAAAGAATTAAGGACTATTTAAGTCAATTATCTTTTTTTTAAAGCCTTTTTATATTGACATCCTTGAACTATCACATAATTGTAGTTTGTCTCTAAATTTTTAATTTTAACAAATTACATCATGTATTTAAAAATGAATAACAAAATACTCTTAATTGATAATAAATTAAATTTTCCATGAAAATTGACACATAATTACACTTGAGTCATTAATGACAGCCAACTTCATCTATTTAATCTAAAATTAATACGTTTAAGGTCTTCAATTAGGGAGCTTCAACGAAAGAAACTCTTATTTACACTATCAGTAGAAACTGCATTAAATCGTAAGATAATTTTTAACAATATGATTTATAAGTGTCCATGTTTAAAATTTACACACTGAGACAGAACTATTTCAATATAAATCAAACCGTGAACAAATTAATCAAACTGCTAAAATCACAATACCTACCAGTAGCACAAAATAGTAAGTCCCGTCGTAGAAATTTTCATCTAATTATGTTTCATAAAAATTAAAAATGTGTAATAATTATAGTTTTAAGTATAAATTCAAGTTAACATGATCGAGGGGAAAAAAAAAACAAGACATTTCATATTTTAGTTAATTATTTATGTGAAGTCACAAGTTAATTTCATTTAAAAAAACTTAATCCGGAATAACTGGGGTGTTTTGCTAAATATTTAATTTAGCATAATCAATTATCAAAATTAAAAATTTAAAAGAATGAGTTATAATTTTATGAAAAAATCTATGAAGCACTAAACATAAAAAATAAAAAGGAAATAGTTAAGTAATTAATTAGCAACAGAAGGAAAAAAGAAAAAGAAAAGAAAATCCTATCATCTACTAGAGAGTATGATAGTAGAAAGTAGATACCACAAAGTTCATAAAGAAGGCTACTTGCTTAAGGCGCGTATCCGATGTCCGAATAGTCTCTCTGACTCTTCAATCTCTCTCAATCCACCCCCCAACTCATATCATATCCACCACCCTCTGTTTCTCTTGGTCAATCAAATTCATACTCTCTCTCTCTCTAATACTTTCTCTCTCTACCAATCACCGAGAATTTTCATCCTTACCAAACACCCCCACAAAACCCAATTCCCCACATCTCTCTCTCTCCTCTCTCTCTCTAAAACCCTGCTATTGATCCCAACAGCAACAACAAAAAGACAGAACCGAACAGAACACCCATGTTTCTATAACCCAGAATTCCCCATTCATTTTAAGGAATCTTTTTGCTCTGTTTAAGGATTATTTATGGGTGGAAATGGGAAACACAGGTCGTGGAAGATCTCATTCCATCGTTCTTCCACTCCTTCAAGCTCGAAAACGGAAGCCCATTCCCAAAAGCAACAGCAACAGCAGCAGCCGCAGCAACCTCCGAAGGACTTTCTCTGCCCGATTTATGGGGCTTTAATGGCGGACCCAGTCGTCGTCTCCTCCGGCCAGACCTTCGAGCGAGTCTCCGTCCACGTCTGTAGAGAATTGTGCTTCTCTCCCGAGCTCGACGACGGCTCCCACCCCGATTTCTCCGCCGTCATCCCCAACAAAGCCATCAGATCGACGATCCTCCATTGGTGCGACTCCTCCGGCGTGGCCCACCCGCAGGCACCGGACCCTGCCGCCGTCGAGAAGCTCGTGAGGGCGTTAATGGCGGAATCGGAGCCTTCTCCTCCTCCTTCCTCGCTGCAACTTAGGGTTTCGGAGAGGGAGCTCCTCCGCGGCGTGGCGGAGAATCCGCCGGTGACATTCTCCCACGCCGCGACGGAGCTCGGTCCCCGAGTCAACCATTTCTACTCGAGCTCGTCGGAGGAGTCCGTCGTCATCACGTCGGAGAATCCGGGGACTCCTCTCCCCTTCGCGACTCGGCCTCTCTGTTACTCGTCTTCGTCTTCCTCCGAGATTACAGAGAGCGAAACCCTACCCTCCTCGATCCCCAATTCGGCTCCGGCGTCGGAGGAGGAGGAGCAATTGGTCCGGAAACTGAAGAGCGTCGACGTCGCCGACCAAGAGGAGGGTGCAATTTCGTTGAGGAAGATGACGAGAACGAAGGAGGAAATTAGGGTTTCTCTCTGCACAGCTACGGTTTTGTTAGCCCTAAAGCCATTGATAAGCTCGAGGTACGCCGTCGTACAGACGAACGCCATAGCCTCGCTGGTCAACCTCTCGCTGGAGAAGCCGAACAAGGTGACAATCGTACGGTCGGGATTCGTCCCGTACCTGATCGACGTCCTGAAATCGGGATCCAGCGAGGCTCAGGAGCACGCCGTCGGAGCTCTGTTCAGTCTAGCCTTGGAGGACGAGAACAAGATGGCGATCGGAGTCCTCGGCGCGTTGCCGCCATTGATGCACGCGCTTCTCCGATCCGAGAATGAGCGGACTCGGCACGACTCAGCTCTGGCTCTCTACCACCTAACCCTAGTCCAGAGCAACCGCGTGAAGCTGGTGAAGCTCAACGCCATCCCGACGCTCCTAGCCCTGGCTCAGGCGGGGTCGTCGGCGAGCAGGGTTCTGCTGATCCTCTGCAACCTGGCGGCGTGCCCGGAGGGGAGGTCGGCGATGCTGGACGGGAACGCGGTGGAGTGTCTGGTCGGGATGCTGAGGCGGGAGGAGTTGGACTCGGAGGCGACCCGGGAGAACTGCGTGGCGGCGCTGTACGCGCTGAGCCATGGGAGCATGAGGTTCAGAGGGCTGGCGAGGGATGCGAGGGCGGTGGAGGTGCTGAGGGAGATCGAGGAGAGAGGGTGCGAGAGGGCCAGAGAGAAGGCCAAGAGGATGCTGCAGATGATGAGAGGCAGAGACGACGGTGAAGACGACGAAGGCGACTGGGAATCGGCTCTCCGCCCCGCCGCCGCCGCCTCCGCTGGCGGTGGGTCCCGGTACCGGTTTGGTGTTGGGAGGAACTTGCACGGTGCAAACTCAACCACCTTTTGATCTCTTTTTTTCTTCTTTTTTTTTTTTTTTTTTACCTTCTATTATTTTAAAAAAGATTATTTATGGGTTTTTCGTTTAATTTTAGGTTTATAGAAGGATTGTAAATTATATTGTTTGTGTAAAAAAAAAACAAAAACAAAAACAAAAAAAAAGGTGTAATATTTATTGGTGTACGAATTGGGGTTTTTCGAGTCTGTTTTTCTTGATGGGTTTTATGGTTTAATCCTAGGAATTTAGGATGTAAATTACAGTTTTAGTCAAGAAAAAAGAAAGGAAAAAAAAATGTAATTTTTTGTTTTTTGAGGGAAGAAGAAAAGAAAGGTTTTTTAACTTTTGTTCCATGGTGTTTGTTGCTGGGTATTTTTTTGGGGGTTGATATTGGTGTAACATCTTTTTGTCATATATGGTTAAATAGTTTGTCAACGATGTTATAAAGTTTTATATAGAAATAACAAATTTCTGTAATTTTAGTTTTTGCTTCTGATGATTCAGATCTGTCCATACATATCACATACATTGTTCATAAGCTTTTTGGAGTAGTCTTCTATATCACATACATTTTCATAAGCTTTTGGATAGTCTTCTATCCCTATCCCGTATAAATAACATGTATTAACGAAAATGATGTTAACGAAAATGTTCACATAATAATTGAATCGTTGTTGTGTATACGTTTAATCCATGAATCATATGTTGCATTACTGAACCATATGATGCTGACATAGACTTATCGAAGCTGTTTACTTGGCAATTGCCAAATAACAACAGCTTGGAGCTGTATGTCTTGTTATCATTTGTTTTATGCTCAACTTCGATATCTTGTTCTGACTTCGTTATGCCATAAACAATGAGAATTTTTACTAAAGTACTAATTGAACTTGTGAAATTAGGTCCCAACTACTCTCTGGCTTCTCTTAAAAATAAATAAAAAATAAAAAATAAATAAAGGATTATTGGCTAAAAATATGGTATAACATATGTAAGAACCGGTGGACAAGTGATGGAGAACTCTTATTCACTTATTATGGAAATGGGAAGTCCTACTTGTTTGAGTGGATTTTCATGTATGATAAACTAGTAGATTGTTCTTAGTTTAGGAATTCTCTCTCTCTCTCTCTCTCTCTCTTTTTATTTTTATTTTTTTTTTTTTTAGGGATTTATTGGTGGGGCATGCCATGCTCCAAGTGACAAGTCTACTTTTCCCCCTTTTTGTCTTGTTTTTTTTTTTTTTCTTTTTTTCATTTTAACCTTTTCCTTTATGTAAAAGGTTTAGGGCAATTTAGTTTTAGCACGCCACTTTCTATTGATTGCTATAATTAATCTTATAAATACATGGATAAAAGTTGATAATGAAATAATGCTCTTAATTGGTTCGGAGAGTCACCTGACTGATAGATTTGTTCGATTCTTTAATTTTATAATTTATTCTACTAAGGAAATAAATAATTATGATAAACTAGAGGTATCAATTTCAATATCAATATTTAAGTATCAATTAATGTAACGGTAAATTGAATATCAACTTATGTGATAGTAAATTATCATCATTTTATTTGTAGATATAATGCTTTAAACGTTTATAGATAATAATGATATTGACAACTCACGTGTCATATAAATTGAATATCCTGATATTTGAGTACCAACTTACATGTGGTGTGTTAATCATTTTTTTCATTTATAAATGTAATGTTTTAAATACATACCAATAAAAGAATGATAACTCACATACAATATAAATTACTATTAAAAAATTGGTATAAGAGTTTATATCCCTAGTATTTTTCTTCAAAGATTGTTAAGCCTGTTAATCTGAAATTTGGGATGGTGATTACATCCGAATTGTGTATCGATAAAGCAATCGATAGCAACAAAGTAAGAGCGATCGATTCCAAGAAGAGGTGACAAAGATAACAAACAAGAAATATTAATGGAAAATAAACATTAGAGAGATAAGCAAACCAAATAAATAAAAATAAATAAATATTTTTGGGATTTTTGATAATAAAATTAAACAAATGCAATAATGAAAAAACAAATAAATTGAGGAATCTTAAATGCTTTTGTTCAAACTCAATATTGTAATTCTATAACTCAACCACAAGTTTCACATGTCAAACATGTCGAAAAATATGGATTTGAAAGAACAAATAATAAAATAGTATTTGACCAATTAATCTCTTATCTTTAAAGTAAGCACAACTATTATTGTACGTTATCCAAAAGTGATAGAATTGGTAGAATACAGTAAGAGATGTTCATATAAAAATAATTAAAAAAAATTATATGTCACTAGTAATTAATACAGTGAATATATTCTTAAAACTGTTGTCACTACATAAATAATTATCATAAATACTAAGCAGAAGAAAAGAAAATGAACCAAATTTGTAAACACTAAATAGCAAATTGAATTAAAATAAAAAGAAAAATGCAAACAAATAAAATTCACCCATGACTTAGCCTTCTAGTTCTATCGATGGTATCTCACTCACAAAAAGATGTGTCATTCACCTTACACTGTTAGAAAAACAAAGAAACAAGAACTGAAAAATAAAACTGAATTTCTTTCACAATTCTTGAATAATATTACAACAAGCATAGCCTTTTATTTATAGTGGGCAAGTTTAGCAGAGTTTTTACTTTTGTTTCTAGCAAGTAAAAGAAGATAAACAAAAATTATGGTTTCTCAGTAAGTGTTTGGAATCAAAGAGCTTTTGATATCAAATGATTTCTAAAGTATTCTAATAAGTTTAAAAATGTTAAATAAAGTTTATAATATATAATTTAAATTTTGTTATAAGTTTTAAAGTCTACTCATAAGAGTTTTTACCAAATCACACTTTTTGACTTTGATATGAAGCACTTCTAATAGATCATCCAAATATTTTCAAAAGCTACTTTTGGATCTGGGAAGCCAAAAGTAGTTTTTAAGAAACTCTGCCAAGCAGGGAGTTTGAGAGGTTCAGCTAAAAAGGGAAACAAATTAATAAAAATAGGAAGTTAAGAATATAAAATAAAAGGTAAGAAACTAAAAATAATAGTACAATTAATTAGAGAAATTAAAGATTTGAATGGGGAAGAGTTTGGCTGATTTGATTCTTATTGAAGCATAAATGGAAACTTGATGGGCAGAAATCCAGAAAGAGAAATCATCAATAATTGAATCCGTCATACGGTGCACACTGATTAGAGGTGGTATGCTGGGGAGGACAATTGGCGTTCCTAAATTAAAACTGATGTGATTGAAGAAATGGATTAAATGACTCAATTGCATGATTTTTTTTTTACGTATATTTTTGCACTTTTTTAAAATATACAAATAAATACATTAAAATTAGATATTTTTAATTAAATTATTTTGAATTAAAATAAGGAAAATGTATAATTAAAACTCAAATATTTTAGCTATATTGTAACAAACATCAAAGGAAGTGCATTTTTATGTACTAATCAGCTGGCAATGGGGTCAGGGATGGGTATGTCTCACACACTCTCACAACCTATTCTTATTTTCTTCCTCGTATATGTAGTTTGTTTTTTGTTTTTTGTTTTTGTTTTAATTTCCATACACTATCAATTTTTTTTTTAAAATAACCGTACCCTATTTGTTTACATGTCAAAAGATTTTAAAAAGACTTAAAAAAATTTCATTAAATTAAACTTGAAAAGCCCAACAATACAGTCACTAATGTTTTATAAAAATAAATTAAAAATATTAAAACTAAATTCAAATTCTAATAATAAAAATTGCCTTAGAATTATGTCAAATTATACGAGGAAACAACAAAGTCATTTCGTCATACTTTTATAATAATTATTTTATTTTATTTTTTGCCCTTTTCTTTTGTTAATAACTAGTGTTCTAGAATCTTGAATATGCTTTCACAACTTTCATGTCTTCGACAATTTTCATTTTTTATAAGAACTTTGAAGGGTGAATATTATACATAAATTCCCTTAAAAAATGAGTATTATTTAGATGTGTTTAAAAAAAAAAAAAATTGTTTCTCTGGTTGAAAGAAAGGTGTTATATATATAAGGAGAACAAATTCAGAAGTAAGATCCAAAAAGATGGTCAAAATGTGTTAGCCACAAAAAAGGAAAAGCCATTCAAAACAATTATGTCGTTCTGCCAAACACAATAATTGTGGTCAAACACAAAATATTCTCCAAAGTCTACATGAAGCGGAAGTTTAGCGTCAATTGTTGAGCCTGTGGAAACTTTCACCGTCATTTCCATAGAAACGACACGTCTTCTTTCACGCATGAAAATAGCTCATTGTAATTTACAATCTTTGACATTTTTATACACACCTTACTTGAACTTGTTGAATTTGATAATTTTTATTTCCTAAATTTTTTTTAATTAACCTCTTGAATTTATAATTCTTTACATTATCGGTCTTATCATTCGCGTTTGTTATACTTTGGACGGTTTTTGATACGTGACTTATACACGATAGTCTAAAAAGGACAATTGTTTGTTATTTTTACTTAATTTCAAAACAAATTCATTCTAAAATTTATGTTCAAATTTAAGTTTAACTAACATGAACAAAAGGACCAGCGATGTTAAAAATTATAAGTTTAGGGATTGATAGTTAAGAAAAAAATGTTAAGGAACTAAATTGTAAAAATAAATAAATAAAATAAAGCTATAAAAAGTTTTTAGTTGTTGACGATAAATATGACATGTCGTCTTTCATTTCCTAGCGTTCTAGACTTCCAGTGTGGTAAGAATGTATGTCGTCGGCTATTTTTAAGTTCTTGTCCTTAGCTTAAAAAAACATGTTGTTTTAGTGAGTCCTTAATACGTCGTTTAACAAATTCAACGACAGTTTTATTTTCGTATGCAACCGACAACATGCCGTCTAAGTATAGTAGTAACGAAATTCTTACATTTAAAATGTTTCATGTCGTATTCGCAAACAAACGACATGTCTATTACTATTACGAGACGTCACCGTCTTTTCTATAGAACGCCACGTCGTAAAAGGCGGCTCACTATATTCGAACTTAGAGAAGTATGTCGTATCTTTTGTCATGACACGCTGGTCGCTAAATCACTGTTGTCACTTCGCGAACGACTTGTCATTTTTCAGCCTGTCCTTGTGTCTAAAACGCGCTGCCGTATACAGTCACAATTTACTTCACAGGATAAAACGACATGTCGTTCTTCTTTTCCCAGTCTGCTGTTGTCGTCGGAAAAACGACATGTGAAAGTATTTTGTCGTTTTGAACATGTCGTTTGCAAAGCAAGGGAAAAAAAGATCTACACAGTCGAACAAAGCTTGTGTGAGAAAAAAAGAAAGAAAGAAAGAAAAAAAAAAACTAGAGCAGAAAAAATGCAGAAACTCCGGAAAAGAAAACAGCCCGAGCTTCAACCCCAATCACAACATTCCTTCTCCAGCAAGAAATCCGCCGCCAAACGAGCCCTACCCATCTCCGGCCTGAGTGAGGTCGCCAAAGATCCGTACCCAAATCATCCATGGCCGACCTCGGACCAATGCCGAGCCGTGCGAGACGACCTCTTGGCCCTTCACGGCTTTCCCAAAGAGTTCGCCAAGTACCGTCGCCAAAAACCCACCGGCGATCGCTTCTCCGGCCACGATGTTGCTCAGAAGCCAGAGCCTTTGGACGGCGAGGAAGAAGCGAAGGAAAGTGTTTTGGACGGTTTGGTGATGACTGTGCTGTCGCAGAACACGACGGAGGCTAATTCTCAGAGGGCTTTTGCTTCTCTCAAGTCTGCTTTTCCCACTTGGGAAGATGTATGTCTCCAGCTATATATATATATATATATACACACACATGTAATAATGTATTTTTTAAGCATTGAAGTGGGTTTTGGATGAATATGGATTTGTGAACTAAAGTTTTTTTTTTTAACTTGAGGATGAACATTGTGTCAATTAATGGGTTTTTCTTGGATATTTGTTCTTGTTGTGATTTAATAGTAACAAAGGTGGAAAAAATTATAACTTTCTTGAAAGTTTTCAGTTTCAAGTGATTATTTTTGAATTTTTTTAGGTGAATTTTGATGCTGCGTGACATATTATTCCCATGGTTTGGGAGATGTATGTCTTCATCTCTATTATAATTGTTTTTATTTTATTTCTCTTATTTTTGACTTGAGGGTGATAAAAATGTCGTTCAATATGATCCGTTTCATGGGTTTCTCTTAGAATTTGCTCAACTATTTGCTCTCTTTGTATGTCTAATCAGTACACAAAGAAAAACAAAAATGAATGAAAAGAATTCTTCTTTAATGAGTGTTAGTATTCTTTTTGGCTAAGCGATTACTTGTGAATTTTTTGAGGTGAATTTTGATGCTGTGTGACTAATAATTCGCGTCGTGGTATGCATGCGAGCAAGGTTCTGAATGCTGATTCAAAATGTATAGAGGATGCTATAAGATGTGGAGGTTTAGCCCCAACAAAAGCTTCATGTATCAAGAACACACTGAGGAGCTTGCTTGAGAGAAAAGGCAATTTATGCTTGGAATACTTGCGAGATTTTTCGGTTGATGAAGTCAAGGCTGAACTCTCTCTTTTCAAAGGAATCGGCCCCAAAACGGTACTCTTTCCTGCACACACAAGTCCCTTTTTTTTTTTAATGTTTGAATTCTTTTTTTTTTTTAAGAAAATGGTCACGGGATTTTGTAAACCATGGAACTGAGTGTTTGAAATGGATGATAGGTAGCTTGTGTTTTAATGTTCCATCTTCAGCAAGATGACTTCCCAGTAGACACACATGTAAGTTAACACTAATTTATTGATTGTAAAAGGCAATATTTTCTTTACTTAAAACTGAAGTTAAGCAGGTTTTCGAGATTGCAAAAGCTCTAGGTTGGTTACCAGCTGCTGCAGACCGGAATAAGGCGTACCTTCATCTCAACCGGCGTATCCCTGATGAACTCAAATTTGATCTGAACTGTCTCCTATATACACACGGTAAAATGTGCCGCAGATGCATCAAGAAGGAAGGAAGAAAGATAAGAAAGGGTTTAAGTAATGACTCCTGTCCTTTATTACATTACCGTGAAAACTCTTAGAGTGGAAGGAGGGATAGGGGTGGGAGGATTAGTAGATGTAGTTTAAGACCCGTGATTGTTTGGTAGGAGAGAACGGATTAAGTGATGCATTTTTCTGGAGAGATTAAAACGGGGAAAGGTCGCCCCGTTCCTCTGAATTTTCCTCACCCAAGTTATATACCTTCCTTTCTTTCCTATTTTCTTTCCTCTCGCCAAACATGGCTGGTTTGGAATCGCTGTAAATATTTGTTTAATTTTCTTCTTTTCTTTTTAGATCTGCCTGCCTTGATTCTGCTCTACATTTTCTCCGCCGTTAAGCTGTCGCAATTTTCTTTTTTCCGGTGAGGCGGGCATTTAACCATTAGTCGGACTAGGAGAAACAAATGTGGACCACTTTTTGATCATAGCATCAAATTCAAACTCCTACATCGATTTTACATTGTTTCTGATATGTGGAAAAGCTTGAATTTATGGTCCTCGCTCAAAGTAAAATGGCTGAAAAACACGAACATTCTACCTCATTCAATTGTGTTGATTACAACTTAGTCAAATTAGTCGTTAAATAATTAGATATTGAATCTTCTTTATGGCTTTTATGCTTACTTCATGGTCTATTTCAATTGTTATAGTCTCATATATATTATTGTTTACTCCCCAACTTCTTTTAGGTAAAATAGTGTGTGGATTATTGGTGAAAAGTGCGTAGTTATCATATTAATATCACACTTCATAGTAATCCTCACAAAGACACATGCATAGGGAAGCAATAGAAGAAAAATCATCGAAGTGACTGTTTGGGAAAAAAAAAAAACATTTAAATGGTAATAACATAAACTTCCATGTATGATCATCAGGAACAGAAAAATACCACAAACCCAAAAACATTCTTGTTCTTGTTGTTTATTTTCATCTTCTAAGTTTGAATAGAATTGAAAGCATCGCACCTACGCCTGACCTCTCCTTTTGGTCCGGTCTTGACGTCAAGCACGCTGAGCTTCTCCATGGCGTGAGAGAAGGCGTCGAAGAAAGCCTTCTGGTCGGCGGCGAACCGGTCAACAACCGCCTTAGTCCTTGGGTCCTTCACAAGCGCCTGGTCGGTCCTCAGCAGCCCTAGCCCTCTTTGCAGGTTCTGGAAGTAGACGTTGTCGAACTTCCCGGGCGTCATGACGTCGTTGAACGCCGCCATGGTCCGGTCTGTCGTGTAGTTGGCGCACGTCCGCTGCAGCGCGGCTGCAAACTTCGGGTAGATGTCGGGGTCGGTTGGTCTGGTCTTGCTGTAGTGGAAGATGCGGTCGGCGAACTCCTTGCAGTGCGAGAAACCGATGGTGTGGCCGCCTGATAGGGCTACCATTTCGTCGATGGTGAAGCCCTTTTTCGCGAAGATGTTGATGATGTCGTCCATGGTGTGCGACACCAGCGGGAGGTTTCTGAACACCCGGGTTGCTTCCGAGATGAACCCGTCCTTGCGTCCTAGACGCACCTGTTCATAAGAAGATTAACATGTAAATTATGGACATTACCTAAGAAAAAAATGTCTAAAAATATATTTGCAACTTTGAATTGTGTGAATTTGAAGCATATATTCTATAAAAATATTTTTGTTTAACAAGTTCGAAATGCTTTTTAATTGATTTGGTTATTAACATCTAAATCATTTGATTCTTTAATAGAAGATGTCTAGAGGCCGTAGCACAAGTTTTAATATTAAAACTAGTTGAAGAAAATATTAATTTTTAGCCTTTTTGTAACAATTTTACTCAATCTTTTAAAGCAACTAATTACCACTTTTAATTTAAAAAAAAAAAAAACTTTCAAACACAACCTTATGATTCATAATAATATACATTTAATTAGTCACAATGCAATTTCAGGTGTGATTAAAACTTTCATGCACGAGATTTTTAAACAGGAAAAATTTTAGTGAACGAAAAATTTTATGAACTAAAAATTTTGTGACTAATAAAAGTTTAAATAAAAATTATGACTAAATGCATATTATGATTCTTATATAATCACAAATTTCCATGCAACTTTTAAGACACATGTCAAATTTTATTATTTTAAATATCAACCTAAAAGGGTTTTGTAAAAATCTTTTACTAAAATATATAGGAAATATAGCGATATATATATATATATATATAAGTATATTTTTGAAAACCAAAAGATCTAGCAGCACCTTGTAGAAGGGACCGCCGACCATGGTGATGAGGTCCCTGGTAGTCTGAGCGAGGATGTCGGCGCAGGAGACGATGCCGGGGCAGGTGAGCTCGAGGGCGGTCTTGGCGCGAACGACGACGTCGAAGGCGTCGCCGGGGAGGTTGAGGTTGATGTCGTCGCTGCGCTCGGGGCGGCGGTTGACGTGGTTGGCGGCGATGAGGACGGAGGCATCGCAGCCCTCCACCATGCAGTCATGGAAAAAGAGCCTCAGCGTGGCGGCGGCCGTGGTCGGGTTTGATATCTGTTTCTGAGTCACTATGTCCCGGACTGTTCTCTCGAAGTCCGGGCACGTCGTCCTGTAGTAGTCGAGGGACAGCTTCGACTCCGCCGCCAAGGGCCCGGAGACGAGGACGAGAAAGAGGAGGAGAGGGAAAGTCATTTGGCCAAAGCCTTTAGAGAGAGAGAGGAGGGGATTTTTTTTTTTTTTTAGTTGAGATTGGTTTCTTCAATTCCTCTCTAAAGGGGAGGAGGAAAATGTGTGGAAAAGAAAAGAGAAAGAAAGAAAATGGTGGTGGTTAGGGAGGGAGAGAGAGAGAGAGACGAGTTTTGTGGATGGGAGAGGTTTTAGCTATGGGGAGTTTTTGGTTGTGTTATTACAGGTATTCCATCGTTGAGAAAGGAAGGAGATATAAATATGTGTATATATTTATCTATATATACGTTTGCGTGTTTTTAGTTTACTTTTTTTCTTTTTTTTTTTTTAATGGTTGCCTTGTGGAATTAATGTTTTTTCTTCTTTTTGCATTCCTATTTTTGAAAGAGAGATTATTTGTGTGTTTTTTTTAAAATAAAAATATTAAGAATACTAATTCTAATCTCAATTTTTGAGAACAAATCTATATAAAATATGGATTATCATTTTTTAATTGATAAGTGTTTAAAAAATTATCATATAAGATGATTTCATTTAGCAATAAAAACATGATACATGAACTAGTACTTAAAATATTGTGATTAAAGTTGGTGTCCTAACATTGTTCTTTTTTTAACAACCTTAAAACGACAATCAAACTCATAAAACCAAAAGATTTTCGATTGAGACATTCTCAATTCACCACAATTGCAAAGATTAGCGAAACGTGCTTTATAAGACCACTAAAATGGGAATGAAAAAAATAACAAAAGTTGGAAAACATAAGTTGATTGAGGAAACGACAGCAATATTCGTACAAACGACATTACGACAATTGTCTATATTGCATAATTTGACCAAGATAATAATTACAAATAGAAACAAAAGAAGTGTCATATTAAAACAATTTCTCACAAAACGACAGTAATCTTAGGAAATGACGACACAATAGAATTTCAATAATCAAAAAAACCAAAAACGACACTCAATTCATAAAAACAAAATATGGTACAAAGAGACATTGTTATCAACGACAATTACCTCACCTCTTTGATTCTAATTGCAAAAATAAAAGGTCAGGCCTCAAGGGTTATAACACGATAACAACAGGGAAAAAAACAACAAAAAAGTAAAATAACAATATATATATATATCGTAAACATAGAAAACGACAGTATTACGATATTTGTTTGACTCGAACACCTTAAAATGAGAGGAAAATTAGAAAACAAAAAACTCCTGTAAGGAGACAGTCTCGCCATCAATATATACTTAGAGAACGACATTAACTAGATAAAATGACAAAAACACAGTATTCTTCCGAAGTCCAAACCACATTTAAAAAAACCACATAAACTCAAAAACGACAACATCTCATTTAAAATGACAACAAATTTTGGAAATTGGAAATTCCAAGAACATGCAAACGACAGCAACCTAAGGACTTGTTTGGTATTTTAACTTAATTCTAACTAAATTGTATTTTTTTATAATCGCTAGATTCTTGACTTTTTCTGAAAGTTAATAAAAATTATAATTAGTTTTAAAAAAGTCAACCAATTATAACTTTAAAATTTTAATTCCAACCAGGGATTCAAACGGAAACTAAAATTTTTAAAAGCTATTGAATAATAAAATTAGTTTATTTTAGAGAAAATGTAAAATACTTTAAAATAAAATTTGATTAAAGTGTATGCTCTGAACATAACTGGCTCGATTGAAAAAAAAAAAAAAGGAAAGTGACGTCTAAAATTCGTAACTTTAGTGTTAGTGCGAGAAAAGATGATAAACCGAAGATTTATAATTTGGAAATAAAACTTATTGTCGCTTTCAATTTATTGTCGTATTTAGGTTCGTATAGCTTGTTTAAATTTCAAGACTATTTTTGCACACACATACATATTAAGACATCTATAAAATACTAACAAAGCAAGGAAAAAAAAAAAAAAATCATACGATAGTGACGAATATCATGTAACTGGTGAAGGATGTCATGACAGTCGTGGATAAACTAGTAAAATCACAAGAGCTATTAGCTCTTTATAGTAATAGGAAAAAAAAAAAAAAAAAAGGATAAAAATGGTATTTGATTAAGGAGTTCTTTCGATGATGGAGGTGAACCCTAAATTTTTAGTTATTTTTATATTTTTCTAAAAAAGTCAATAGACCCAATTGGGCCTGGCCTGCCCCTGTTGGTTCATGTTTCTGTTTAGAGTTTTCACCACTCGACCTCCTGCTTCACCTAGAACCCTGCTTCTCTCTCTCTCTCTCTCTCCTCTTCTCTTCTCTTCTTTCTCTCTCCTCCGAAATTTGACTCCAAAGCAAATCATGTTGCCTCGCAAATCTGTGAAATGGGTTCTACTATTTGTGTTGATTTCCGCGTCTGTGTTTGAATTATCAAACTCCAAAGCTGATCCTCATTGGGCAGCTAAGAAGAGACGCATGAGAGAAAAAGTTCGCAAAATGTATGCCAATTTTAATTTCTCAATGTCCCACTTCATATTTTGTATTCCATTTCGTTAATTCTCAGTGTTTTCTAACTGGGTTTCTTTTAAAATTTGTTTCCTGTCTTTTTTGGAAATTTGGGTACCTATAATTCGTTGATCATCTGAGTTTTACTTAGAGTTTTTGCAGTTTTTGGATTACTTTTTCCTATAAAATTTTGTATCCTCCTTTAATCTCATTGGGGTGTGAAGTAAATTTGTGGTCTTTTTCCTTTGCCTGGTCTGTATGCTGATTTGCTTGCACTTTTTAAAACATTTATATATATATATATATGTATGTATGTACAATTTTCTCGTTGTATGAAGGCAGGATATTTTGTTGGCAAGTTTGATGCTTTCATGTTTTGGTTAATGAAAAACTGGCTTTTGTGTAAAGGTTGAAACTTTCCAACGTTTCACACTCGGATCGTTGGGAAAAATTGTTCCTTTGCAACAATTCGGTTTGGTAGCGTAGAACCGAGTGAGCTCTTTTTTCTAAGAAAGGAAACAATTGAAACTTTAAGGTCAAACTGCATTTTGAAGCCAAAAAAGAGCAACTAATACGAAACTATAATCTGATTTTACGCTCTCGTGTGTTGGCATCTAATCGATACGGAAACCAATTGAACTCCATATGACATTGTCAATCATCTTTGTGAGAAAAATAATAATTTGATGAGACAATAACTGAAAATTTGTTTCTTGTCCTTTTAGGTTTTACCATGCATATGACAACTACATGAGCCACGCCTTTCCGGTTAGCAGGCCTTCCTTAATTTCTGTAATTAGTCGATGCAAATTATCGTTGTGTCATGTTATAACTTTGTTATTGGTTGCAGCATGATGAGCTAAAACCTCTTACTAAAACTTTCACCGATTCCCTTAGTGAGCTCGGAAATTTGAACGTAATTATCTATCTATTCTTATCTTGGCCAATCACTAGATACTGTAAGGTGTGTAACTGTTCATCTTCTCAATTTCAGCTTGAACACCTGCCAAATGACTATAATGGATCCGCACTTTCACTAATTGAATCTTTGTCTAGGTACAAGATGATACTCGAAACATAAACATATTCAGTTCATGGATCAAGTTTATTATACTTGCTCCAATCTGCTGGCCGGATCACCAATCTGATGCAAAATTTTTCTTTACAGCCTTGTAGTTATGGGCAACAATACGGAATTTGAAAGGGCAGTCCTTTGGCTGTCTGACAATCTAAAGTTCGATGTTGATGCAAGGATAAATCTTTTCGAGGTATCTAACAACAGAGCTTCTTGAAGAGGCTTGGATCTGGTTGATCCCAAAGCTTCTCTTAATTTTTCCTTAGATAGTTAAATCTGTGACAAGAATGGCGGCTTAGTTTATTTACGTGAATTGAACAAGCAATTTACAATTGAAGCGTTTAATTGAGCTCGTGTTTATTACTTGGATTTTTGGTTGTAGTGCAACATAAGAGTTCTTGGAGGACTTGTATCTGCTCATATGCTTGCAACTGATTCTACAAGCCGGTTGGTTAAAGGTGCTTATAAGAATCAGCTGTGTAGTTTGGCTGAAGATCTAGGGAAACGCTTCTTACCCGCTTTCAACACACCCACTGGTCTGCCATATGCATGGATTAACTTGAAGGTACCGTTGCTATTAATGATAGGCTTTGACATTTCTTATCCATCTTTCTGCCTGGGGACCTTTATGAGAAAATTCTGCACATGGTTGCAAATGTGGATCTATCAGTAAAACTTGATCGATTTTCTTAACTTACATCACAAGCTATTTGGAGTTTAATGATTGTTTTTTTATGAATCTTAACCAATCAAATAGTGGGCATCCTCAAAATGATGCTTTTAACATGTACATCGCACCAAAAGGCTCACTTTATGTGTTATTCGCATCATAGCTGATCTTTTTAAAGAATTCATCTCTCATTTTGCAAATGTATGAAAATTTTTTTGTGGTTTTGTTTGTGAGAAGGATATATGACTCTCTCTGCATCAATGCGAAATTCTGTGGACAGTATGGAGTGATGGAGAATGAGACTACCGAAACAAGCACTTCAGGGTGTGGTGAGAGGCTTATCTTTTTCAGTATTTAGATGAGGCAATCCTAGGGTATGCTGTCCTGAGATCTTCTGCTTTTCCATCTGGATTCAGGTTCTCTAATTCTTGAAATGGGAGCTTTGTCACGGTTGACTGGTGACCCCAGATATGAATCTGCTGCTTTACGTGCTCTTCGTAAGTTATGGAGTATGAGGAGTCCATTGAATTTATTCGGAACAACTCTGGATGTTGTAACTGGGGAATGGATTGAATATTCATCTGGAATTGGGGCTGGTACGTTTTATCCAGATAGCGACATTTGTTACGTAATTATATTTTAGTTTTCAGGCCATGCTTCATGGGATAGCCAAATATATATCCCATTTTCACTTCAAATTAGTTAATATCTTGTCACAAAGTTGTCAACTAGGAAAGACCCATAGCAGACCAGATAAAATGTCGTTTTGCATTAGAATTTCATTTTGTAGGTGTAATGATCTTGGCTTCCAGTACTTGAGTTTTCAACCCGAAGTTTATGACGTGGTGTAATTTTGTCTCATAGGGGTTGATTCATTTTATGAGTATCTATTCAAGGCTCACATCATTTTCGGAAAAGAAGAGTTTTGGAGAATGTTTCACTCTTCGTATGTTGCTGTACAGAAATATTTTAGACATGGGTCATGGTACCATATTAATTTCTAGCTCTTCTCAATATTATTCTCATTTCCTCTGCAATCTTATAAAAGTGTTTATTGATGTAAATCTTGTGACAACAAATTAGGTACCACGAAGCAGATATGAGGACTGGAAAAGCAACTTATTGGCAGCTTACAAGCCTCCAAGCATTTTGGCCTGGTCTACAGGCAAGTTACAAAAGAGATGTTCATTTAGAAAGTTACGGTTTCCTCTGATCTTACATTACCAAATGTGGTCATCAGGTTCTTGTTGGAGATATTGCAGCAGCAAATTCCTCGCATCGTGAGTTTTTCTATGTGTGGGAGAAGTATGGAGTTATACCAGAGAGGTAGCCTGCCTTGCTATTGTTTTTTTTTTTGTGAGCTTCACTATTAACATACCATAGCGGTTATTGGCTCAGTTTCTCTTACTTTCCTTTGGAGTAACATTTTCCCTTGGGAAAAGAAGGAATCCTAATATGACTTGTAAAAGCATACAGGTACTTGTTGGACCATCAAATGTTGCATCCTACCGAGAAGTATTATCCACTGCGCCCTGAACTGGCCGAATCAACATTCTACTTATATCAAGCAACCAAAGGTCCTTTTTTTTTTAAATTTAATTGTACTATTATTTTGGCTAATAATTTAGTAGTTGCGTTATGAGATATAGGAATTGAGATAGATAATGCGGTTAGAGACGATGATAAAAACTTAGTGTATATGCTGTCCGTTTCAGCCATGTGAGACAGAAGTTCCTTGTTTTAAAGGCATTGTTGCAACCAAGTTGATAGAGAGACATTAGCTCAATAATTGTTTATAACATTTTTAAAGCCATTTCTACGTCAATGAGCATTTACATCATTGTCTGACTGATATCTCGCTCCGTTTTGCTTTTTTATCAGATCCATGGTACATAGAGGTGGGAGAAACAATAGTGAACTCTCTTAATGCATACACAAAAGTCGACGGAGGTTTTGCTAGCGTTAGAGATGTCACAACCATGCAGTTGGAAGATCATCAACATAGTTTCTTCCTTGCTGAAACGTAGGCATTGTCTTTTACCCTTACAATATGCAAAAATCTTAACTCAGCCTCACGCATTTACCGGGAATGATATATATGTATATATTTTTTTACCCTGTAGGTGCAAGTATCTATTTCTTCTTTTCGACGATTCATTTCTGGTCGATCAGAACTATATTTTCACTACTGAGGGTCACCCTCTTCCCGTGTTAAGTGCTTGGCACGATCGACTTCCAGAGGCCTATATTCCAACTAACTGGAGTTTTGCCAAGGTTCTGCCTCACAAATCGGCTCACACCGCTTTGCTAATTCATGCCTGTCTGTCTGAATTCTGACATTAAAGTTAGAGACGTTTTTTTGACAAAATGAAAGGTTTAATTTTGCAGAAGGAAAGACAAGTACGGCAAGCGAGTTCGATGTCTTTGCAAGTATGTCCGGCAACCACATGGAACACGGGAGAACACAACGGCCAATGGATTGAGAGCGCTTGCCACGTACCCGATGTGCATAGTGACCATAGATGTATAGCCGATGAAGACTGCGGAATCGACTCAACCACTTGTAGAAGAAGATCATGTAGCATAGCTGGCTTTTGTGGGCTATGGCTGTTCATATAATACCTACAATAGATCCAGAGATTCTTTTTGAGACAAAAGGAATAAACGAGACAACATGACACGGGAGGATTGTAACTGGCGCGCGCACACACACACACACACACACACACACACATATATATATATATATGATCTCTCACCATTCATTAGTTGGGGTTGGGTAACTAGAAAGTGGACAAAGTGGATAGGAATATATAATAGATATGTATCAAAAGCTCATCAGAGTAATGCAGTTTGTTCTTTTTCCACATCAGGATAATGGGGGTTTGTAAATTGTAACATCACCTTTTGTTTTATGTTTCTGTTTTAGTGAATTTTTTGTTCTTGGTTTTACTTTAGAATTTATTATTGTCACTGTCACCACAAAAACGGCATATTTGTGTAAAAAACTACGCTAGTCTGCAAGTGTTTTGGGATAATTTTGTTTAGAATATGAAATAGAAAGGAGAATGTTTTTGAAAATGATATTAAGATAGTTTTTTGAAATTTTGATTGATAATGTTTTTTGAGAAATTGGTCTGAGTATAATAAAAAATTAAATTGTATTTATGTATGTTTCTGAAAATATTTGTTCAGTATATAAATATTAAAAAATGAAGAATGGAAATAGAAAAATAATTTTGTGATTTTCCTATTTTTCAACAAAAAATGAAAACAATTTTTTTAATTTTCATTTATGTCATCTAATTTTGTGCAAAACAAATACTATTTAAAAATTACTGTCAAAACATTTTTATTAGAAATCATGAAATTTCTTTCCAAAACAATGTCAAACGGACTTATATATTTTTATTATGATATGATTTTTATCAGACACATTAATAATAAGAAACATAAATCACCATGGGGTCTTTTTCTGAAAAACCTATTATTTTATTTTTCTGGAATCTATATGATGACTTGGCAAATGTAAAACTGATGAAAGTTCTATCTCTGACAAGACCAGATGTTTCTTTTTACAATACCTGAATTGCCCTTTTTCTTGTTTTCTTCTTCTTCTTCTTCCCAAAAAAAAAAAAAAAAAAAAACAAACACAACTTTTACTATCAAGATTCTCAGTATAGTCAACACAATTTGCGCACGCAACTTTTACCACAGTAATTTACCTCAGAACTGGCTAAATTGACTCCAAATTAAAGAGGCCAAAACTTGAGTCAGAGCAAATAAATGCTAGCAGACAGTGAGGCCACAGTCGTAAATATGAACAGAAGCACTAGTACAACTACTACATTTGTCGTATCATTGGGGAAAAAAAAAAAAAAAAAAAGACGGGGTGATTTTTTTAGTTATTAATTTAATCGATGAACTCATTTTTTTATTTAAAAAAATAATTATTTATTATTTTTTAAATTTAATTAATCAATGATAAATTATAAAATTTAATAACGACGATAAAATCAATGTTTTATGTTATAATTAATTAATAATTAATTATAAATCAATTATTAATTGATAATTTTAAATAATTATTTAACAATTTTTAAAAAAATATTTTAATTAATTTTTAAAAATTTTGACCGGTTGTTAAAAAACTTCTTAAAAAAAAAAAATTTATTTAGTTATAGATCTCAAACAATGTGTCTTATTAATATTTAAGAATCGTTGAAATCTGATTCATTATTTTTTAATTTTAACAGGATTTGTAAAACAAAAGGAACATATATAACATTTCTGAAAACGTTAGTTGGAACGCAATACTTAGTAGGGACTATTTAATGAATCGAACATCTCAGAACTTTTATGGCACCATTGCTGGATTACAGTTCATATAATTTCTTAGCTGTCTGCAAGAAAAAAAAAGTACAACCATTAATGGTTGGGAATCCTGGGCAAGAATTATATGATGAACCTTCTTATTTTGGATCTCTCAATTCTCATAGCTGTGAATGGATGAAATACCTGCTAATACTAAAAATGAGAAAAAAAATTTATATATATATATATATATATATATCTGAAAACGAGATATTTGTGTTAGCTTATGTGTACGACACTTTCCTCGGTTTATTGTATTGAAGCTCAATGCTGGAAAAATCCACCAAATGAAATGAAATCAATTAGTTTTGACAACTACTCAAATATTTTGTGGTAAAGATATTACATGCATTTTTTTTTTTGGGGTGCTTTTGCCTTTTAATTATAACTCAATTCTTATCAATTACTTCTTGAAGTAAAGAAAATTTTGCATAATGATCTCAAATTCATAAATGATGTGTGCTCATATAAATGATATAACAATATAACATGTTCTGATTATCATTTAAAATTTTAATATCTACAATTAAAATAATAATTAACATTATCTGTATTACAAATGTGTTTCTATCCAAATTTTAAGACTGAAAAAAAAATTACATTATGGTTGACATTACTCACTAGGTGATTGTCCCCACTATAGGTCAAAAGTGTGATTGCAACACAAGTAAAAACACTGAAACAGTTTCAGTGATTAGTAAATAAGCATTAATGAAAACTCCTATATAAATCTTGCTGTGCCAACTTTTTATAACGTATGGTAGTCTAGTTTGCTTCTCTCACTTTGTAGTTTCCAGGGTTTTGATAAAACATGGCATTTCGTGCACTTCTTCTGTTGGGGTTTCTCCTGCTCTTCTCAAGTGAGGCACGAAATATTTTCATTTGTTTTTCAATGAATTTCTTGGAATTTTTTTTAGTGTTATATATATATATATATATATACACACACACATATATATATACCCGAAAGAACATGGAGAGAAGAGAAAAGAAAATAACATTTCTAATTTTATTTTTTTCCCCTTTTGATTCAATATATAATGGGATCTATACATTCATATGCAGGTGTCATCTGATCTCAAGGTAGAAGAAGTACCTCATCTTGGCCAGGTAGCAAAGAAAATCATTTTATCCTTCTCTTTTTTTCTTTTTTCTTTTTTTTTTTTTTTTTTTGTTTTTTAATTTTTGATTTTTGATTTTTGATTTTTTTTTTTGGTAATTTTTTTTTGTTTGCATTGTTGTGAAATTTGCTCTCTCTTTGTTGTGGCGTGTTCTGCAGCTTATTGTTAAAGCTGGAAACAGAAGGCTCATGCAAGTCATAGGTTGGTCTATTTTTGTCCATTTTTTAATTTTTCTAATCTAATTTATTATTATTGTTATTATTATTTCACATTTCTTGTTTAATGCACAAAACAAACTCTATACCTACCCAATGAGCATTTTAATTCATCTACAAATTGCATAGGAGAGTGCGTTGTTTTGCTAGCTTGTACAATTTTCCATGTTGTTTTTTCCATTTTACAAAGCCATAACTTGTTTCATTCATTTATTTTTATTTAAGACAAGGAAAAAAAAAAAAAGAAAGAAAGAAAGAAAGATGATTTTTCAAATTGGAAAAAAAAAAACATGGAAAATCGTATTGACGTGAAGATTGAAAAGCAAGGCTAAATAAACACTAGTCTAATGAGCAGTAATATGAACAAACACAAAAATATGTAAACAAGTGGAGTCTATTAATTATATTAATAACAATCTAAAATATCACAGACTACTGAGGTGGCATTTAGTTCACAGGTTTGAACAGAAAGTATTGATTTAAATTCAAATTTTAATAAGAGAAAGTACTGTAGAAAAAAATTTGAAATGTTATGGTGGCTTGCACATTCTGTTTGTCAATACTTAAAACATTGAATTTGGGCACAAACTTTGTTATTGTCTTGAATTAGATTGTGGAGGGTTGTGCAAGGAGAGGTGCAGCCTGCATTCTAGGCCGAACCTGTGCCACAGGGCGTGCGGCACATGCTGCGCCAGGTGCAAGTGCGTGCCGCCGGGTTCTTCCGGTAACAGGGAAGTGTGCGGAAGGTGCTACACCGACATGACCACCCACCGCAACGAAACCAAGTGTCCTTAGCCCCAACAACAACTCAGGTCTTGATGGATGAGAAGAAATTTTAGAGTTGGGGCTATTTCCTCTTCACTTAGTTGTTCTTGTTTGAACTATGGTCTTGACTAGTGGGGCAAACTTACTTTTGATGTACTATTTGTGTTCCCTTTTTTTTTTTTTTGGGCCAAGAAATGTGTTTGGGTGATATATGTGTAACCAATATGATCTGTTTAAGTCCGTGGTTAGTTGAACTTTTGTGTTTCTACGTAGTGCATATTGAAGCAAAATAAATAATTTACGAGAGACAAATAGAGAAAAGATAGAGAGAAATACGTTTTAAGGGTGGTCGGTCGGTTCGGTTCAATCTGATCTCTGAGGTTATTCGGTCCGTTTTAATGTGACATTGATCACATCAATTTTTCACAGATGATTATTTCGGTTTGAAACTTGAAAACAGACGAGGTCGGCTCTTCGGTTTTCTAGAACGGTTCTAAACAAAATGTCAATGTGACAACACATTGCATTGAATTTTAAAACGTGATTGGCATCACTATTTCTAGTTTTCTTACAAGAAAACAAACTTCTATATTGGTATAATCACTAGTTGTACAATTGGTAACACAGAGTTATACTAGTTCGACCAGTTAAGGAGTCTGACCCAAATTCACTAATTATTATCTGTTATTCTGGATAATCTTTGGAGGGGAAGGGCACAAAATTGGGTTCCATCAATGAGCTTATCACTTTGATGCACATTCCTTTTATAGATGGCAAAATTGACTTGATTATCACCCAAACAATTGGATGCATTCAGGGATCAAGTTAAAAACATACTACAATAGAGGCATACAAAATATATATATATATATATATTTCAAGATAAAATAAATTTTAATGGGACTATGTGAAAATTTTTAATTTTAGTGAGTTTATGTGAGAATTTTTAGTTTTAATTAATGCAGAGCAGTAAAATTGTTAACATAGAATTAATTTTAGTAGAGATAATGTGAAAATTATTTATTTTTAGTGGGGAAAAAATATGAATTATATGAAAATTTTTTTATTTTTAATGGGGGGAGGGGTTGTAAAAGTTAAAATATTTTTGGAGTAAATTTAAAAGAAAAAAATTTCGTGTAGTGGCTAAAGCCCCCACTAACCCACCCTATCTCCTATCTCCGTTGCTGGATGCATTGTCATTTTTTTTTTTCAATGAATGGATATTCGAGATGAGACCCCGACTAATCTTATAAGATCTATAAGCTGAATTCTCGAAGTTTCCTCGTACGTATCAATATAAATTATTAGTGTTATTATTAAAAGACATCTTCGATCAAAAAGAGATCGTACATAAAAAGATTTGAATCATCCATATGAAAGAGCAAAATCCAAATCACGAGCTCTCCAGCCACATGAGCTACCCAACGAGATTAATGAAACCTGTCATTTTGTGTCAGTTCATATGTCTAAATCTAATAACGCTTCTCTTTAATCATAAGTAGAAAACCACTCTCTGTATTTGCAAAACAATGAAGGGCCAATAAAATAATGGAGTGGGGTTTCTTTTAAGATATTAAGATTGTCTAAAGTTTTCAAATTCCATGATGAACGGTGACCACAAACTTGGTTAAATATGCGGTGGATATGAACTTCAGAAGTTATGAGTTGTTCATTATGGACACATTACTTTAAGGCTCATGTATGGGCCAGACATGTCTTTCTTTACTAGAACGTGCTTAGACGTGCATTAAATACCTGTGATTAGGAGTGACAATTTGAGTCACGTGTCATGTTTTGATCGTTTATATCTTAATTTTGATTCAATCTGAAACCGATCCGTGACATGAAAATCTTTAAAAATCGTGACATAAATAGCACACGATCACTTAAAAGGTTGACACGTCAGGACTCGAAAATGATTCAATCTAAATTGACCCGTAAACTTGTAATTGACATGAAATAATGTATTTTTCTTGATTTTTTTTCGGCACCTTTTAACAATTTTTTTTTTTTTAAAGAAACAAACTAAAATTTCACAACTTACTAATATCCATCAAATTTAAGCAAATAAGAGTACTAGAAAATGAGAAAAACTATCATAAGATTATAAAGTCATAACAAAGTCACATCATATTAACACTTTCAAAAAATTATATGTCGTATTCGTATTAGTTGTGTCTAACCCGAAATTGATTCTTTTTTTTTTTTAGTGTCAATTTTTATGATCGATCTAAAAATTGACTCGTATCATTTTTCCCAACACGAACCTATGAAATTTGTATCGTTTTCAAGTCGTATTGTCATATCGTGATCTAAATTATTAGATTCTTTGATATATTATTTGGTGTGAAAAAATATATCACTTTTATTGGTACAATATAGATTCAATCGTCAGATTTTTATTTAAGATTTGATAACGTCAAATTATTTTTTAGAAATTCAAATTCTACTCTTAGAATTGAAAGTGGTGACATCAAATAAAAAAGGGAAATACATTTATAAAATACCTCTTACTAACGATCAAATATACAAAATTGCGCTCCTAGTTATATGTGTCTATCATCGTGGAGGGAACTTCTATTTTCATTTTTTGACTACGGTTGGTCTGAATTTTAGATTGAGAATAAGACCTTTTCATTATTTAATAAAATAATCTAATTCTTTTGCATCTGTTTTAAAAGTTTAAATTCATAACAGGATAGAAAGGACTGTACTTAATAACCTATTTTGCGTGTTTATTAATCAGAAATTGGATGAATAGAAATAAGTTAAAAGAAAAAAGAAATTAAATTCCACGTAATTAAGTTCTAGAATTCTATTGAAGTATTAATTTATCTGTCAATAAATTAATTTGCAATGGAAATTAAATTCATAATCTACTGTTTATTATGTTATAGAATTAGAAGGATTCATAATTTAAAAAAAATTGCGATGACAAAAATGCTCTTAAGTAAAGTAAAACTGAATTAAATTAAGAATATATATGATAAAGAGGTTAGTTGGTTCCAATTTTCAAAGGAAAGGAATTTAATTATGCAAAGAGCTTAAGTCCTCATTGTTTAGGTAGGTTCACTTTATTTAATTCCTAAATTTGAAAGTAAATATTGGAGTTTAAAACAGGAATTTAATATGCTTTCCTAAAATGGAATTACTAATTAAAAAACATGTATAATGGCAGTGATCTGCTTTGTAAATTATTCTCCTAATTTATTAAAAAGAACAAAATATTAATAAAGAGAACCTTTTTACCCGACCAAAACAAGGACTAATTGTGAATTTGTGAGACACCAGTAAACTCAAGCATCTTAAATTCAAGTTTCGTGTGGTTGTCTATTTAAAAACATTATGAGTTGATAGTTGCCTCCTTAATCCTTTAAAAATACAAAAATAATTAACAAAATTTATGATAAAAATTATATTTTTACTTTATTGATATTTTATGTACTATTATTTCATTAGTTATTATATAAACTTTTTAAAATTCTGATAAAAATTTACATCACAAATTATATATAAAATTGTTAAAAAATTAGTCTAATATTATTTAAAATGAATTTTTATTTTTATAATTTGTAATATCTTTTCCTAATTATAAAGGTAAATATTGAAAATCAACAATATGTACTCTGCAGTGTACACCACAACAACCCAACAACATCACCAACTTCCTTGTGAGTTAAGGTGCCGTAATCATTTTGCTGCAAGAGCAATTCTACTTTATTGTATACCACAAAAATTTGAAACAAACCCATGTTTTTGTTTGGAATATTGTTGCATAATTATTATAGCGTTCCAAAAAAGTGAATAAAATAAAATGAAACCCACGTCAAAAAATGGGTTTGATCAGGTCAAAAATCTATGCCTGTGGGACCCACATGTGGATGGCCATCACAATGATGGACCACCATACGACACGTTATGTTTGATCTCCATCCACGACCACACTCGTGGATGCATGTCAGACTGCACGTTACTAAAATGACCATGGACCCCACTCTGCTACCCTATCTATGACGTGGCGCCTCATCATATATATATATATATTTTTTTTTTTTTTTTTTGGAGTTCTACAATGACGTCTCTTACCTCCATCCATGGGTGGGTCATTGTTTTATAGGTGTAATAGTTTGGTATGTCTTATCGATCTCAACCATTCAAAACCAATTGATGATCAAAAAAACTTTTTCTCTATAAGATGGGGAAAAAAATGAACTCATAATAGAATTCTTTTTTTTTTTTTTGACGATTTATTTTATAATGACATGAACTCGCATCACTAATCGTGCCATGAAATACCAATAATTGATGGTTATATTAGCCGTGAGATATAAGCTAATCTCCCGTAAACTAGTCAGATGTATATACGTGGCACTGTATCTATATATCTATATAGATATAGGGGAAATGTTGGAATATATGATATGATATGTTATTGCAAATTTCACGCGATTAGAGTTTTTTTTTTTTTTTTTTTTTTCTGGAAGTGATTAGTGTAGTGTTAAAAGGCATTATGCATGCGTTTTGTATGCTGATACAGCTTAACGCTATGCTTACTCTTTTGTTTTTTTTTTTTTTTTTTTGGCTAGAAACACTACATATGTTTACGTGACGATTAAAAAGAAAATATTGCACTAAACATCAGTAGTGATAATATAGAGATCGTAAATTTTATTATTATTTTTATCTCTCTCAATCTCAGCACCAAAGTTTATATTCAGGTTCAATTTTAAAAGTGATATTTCTTACCAGGACTGTGGATTTATTGGTGAATTGGATAACTATGTGGTTAGTCTAATAAAAAATGGATTATGTTTTTAGTAATATTTCACCCGGAGATGTAGGGAGTAAGGCCCCCAGGATGGAATTAAGCCCATAATTTTTTTCTAAGGGTTATAAGTAAGAATGTCATAAATTTGACACATCTTAATATTTATGCCTGTTATGATATTAAAGTTGATAATTTAATCATTTTATTATATTAAAATTATCAACTTTAATATTAAAGTGAATAAAATTATAAAAAAGTACACAAAACATGACTTTCTACTTAATTTTCTTCTATCTTTTTTTTTTCTAATTGAAATTCTTTATGTGTTTTTTTTTTTAACTCAAATTATAAAAAGCTCTCTAAAAAAAAACTTTATATTATTTTTTCAAAAATTCAAAACTCACGGTTATTATTATCCTCATTAAAATTCCTAGTTTCATCACTTATTTCACCTGGTTTTTAAATGTTAGGTAAGCAGATTGGTGTGAAGACAATGTTAATAAATAAATAAATATAAATAAAAAAAAGTAGCAATTTTGGCAGTCGTCTATGAGGTAGTGAGGTTCACTTTTTATGTTTTCGAGGAATATATCGTGAAAATTATGATAAAGATTTAATTCAAATCTCAGCACTATGTCATATATTGAAAAGAAAAATGAATATTCTTAATCGCTTAAGAAAGTTGCCAACGCTGTTAAATTTTTTTTAGATGTAAAAAAATAATATGCCATACCACGTCTATAATATATGAATATATATATATATATATTTGCTAAATTGAAAGGCAACTTAACTGAATTAGGAAAATGGACGCCATTATCAAAGCTTTTAATAGAAAGGTAAATAAAACAATATCCTGAAAATTATCAAGAAAGAAAAACAATAATTTGAAAATTCAAACAACTCATACATATGAGTGGTAATACAGGTCACGACATGAAAACACGACTCGAAAACAACACGAATTTCATGGATTCGGGTTGGGAAAAATAAGATGGGTCAAATTCGAGTCATCCAAAATTGACACGGGAAAAAACGGGTCGTGTTCGGGTTGGACCCGTAGAACCCGAACACGACCCATTTTTTCGTGTCAATTTTCGGATCAAATATCGTGTCAATTTCGGGTCAATTTTGGGTCCAACCCGAATATGACCCGGGTCCAACCTGAATTTCGTGTCACGGGTTAATTTCGTGTCACGTGTCAATTTCGTGTCTCTGATCAATTTCGTGTCGCGGGTTAATTTCGTGTCACGGGTCAAGTTCGATTCGTGTCGTATCAACCCGTTACGGGTTTGTGTCGTGTTCATGTCGCGGTTTCGAGTCGTTTTTGTGTCACGGGTCGTGTTCGGGTTGGGGAAGAAAAAATTCGACACGGCTCTAATACGACACGAATCTGACATGTGACACGAATTACCACCCCTACTATTACGTATTTATCTTATAAACCCACACACACACATATATATATATATAATCGCCAAGCCCTAATTCCACAAAATGCATATGTAGAATTTGAATCCCTATTCCTAAGTAAAAAGAAAAAAAAAATGTTGCCCTAGCTAATAATTGCTAAATAAAAGTTATCGTAGCCAAAACTAAAACATGTATATATATTATGATTAAGAGTAGATATGGGAAATTAAGGTCCTCTATATTCTCTCTTTTTTTCTCGCTCCTGTCTATATTTTTCTTCTAACTATTTCCAAATTAATTTTTAACCGAACATAGCTTAAGCCTAAATGCTCCATTAAGTTATGGTCGTTATACTTGAATTAATGATAAAGATCATGATTATGTGCTTGAATTAATGAGAAAGATCATGATTATGTGCTTGATTGTATTATTGATAGGTTGAAACTGTGTCAACAACTTACTTAGAAACAAAGAAATAGGTCGATGAAAGCAACAAAATTTTCGACCAATTTCGAATATTGCTTATTATATGTTAAAGAATACCAGATATAACAAGTTATATATACAATTTGCCGCTTGAACATAATGTCCAGCGCGATCTTCTTTTGAAGAAATATATTTTGAGTGGTAGGAAATTTTAAATTTATATTTAGTTTACTGGTTGAAACTAAATTTTTTGAGTTGGAGTTATTTAATTTTTTAAAAATTAATTAAAATTTTTATTGATTTAAAAAAACATAAAAATCTTTTTTTTTTTTTTTAAATTAGTTTCAACCAGTGAACCAAATGGGCATTAAGGGTTCGTTTGGTATTTGGGTTGAGTTTGAGATAAGATGTAAGATGGAATTTTTAAGTTTGAGTTGGTTGACTTTTTAAAAATTAGTTATAAATTTTGTTGACTTTTCAGAAAAAGATAAAAATTGAGATAAAAAATACAGTTTAGTTAAAGTTAAACCTGTATACCAAATGGGGGTTAAGTTTCAATAATTCATTAAAAAGTATCCTCATTTCAAAACAAAATAAATAAATAGTTCACTTAAAAAAAAAAACAAAACAAAATAAAAAAACACAAACATAACTTTACTTTTATTTAGATTCAATGTTCCATGTCTAGTCGATATCTATCAAACCTTTTTATTTTTTAACACGACCTTGCACCTAGTTAGGTTTGTTGTTTGTATTATATCAACGAGGAAAACACCAAACCTGAGAAATGACTTAAATGATCCTCTAGATTTTTATGTTTTTCCAACATGACGATGGGTATCAATGGTAAATTACAATTATCAAATCTCCTCTAATTAAAAACTATAGTCAAAAGACTACATGGGTTTGAAAGCTACAATTAAACGAAAGAGGTGAAAAAAAATAATTATTATATTCTAGAGATTAATATTGTACATGTTGGTGTACGTTCAGTCAGAGTGATGTACCAAAAGGAAGATTCGTGGAAGTAGAGGGATAAATATCTTTATGATATTCTGTCTTTCGTATTCATCGATTATTGCATGGTTGTAATATTAAAGGGCCAATGACAAGTATAACCTATGTTTGATTAATGTGTTTAATTTAAACTCAATTCAAAATTTTTATCTTAATTTTTATTTTTTTAACAGTTAATAAAATTTATAATTATTTTTTAAAAAGTCAACTTAACTCAAATTTAAAAATTTCATCTTATTTTAAATATCAAACGAACCAATCATTTTTTTTTTAATTTAAAAGTGTAACGTGATGTTTCTTCCCTCAAATTTTAGGCTTTGTGGGATTTTAATTTGCAATATTTTTTTCTTCTAAATTTTTTAAAAATTTGTGGATTTCGTCTCTCAATTAAATTTTTGAAAAAAAAATACGCATGACACTCGTTGAAAGCATGAGTTACGGACATTAATGTGAAATGCTTATTATTTAGTTAAAATAGTAAATATTCAGGGTTGATGGTCATTGTTTTCCTACCTTTCACTTATAAATAACTTGATAATTTCACATTTAATATGAATAATGAGTGTTAGAAATGCTTCCAATATGTATACTTAATACCTAAATCTCATGCTTTCAATATTGTTATGTTTATTTTTTTGTTAAAATTTTAATTGAAGGGGGAGATTCGCCAACTTTTCCAAAATTTAGGGGAAAAAATATTATAAATTAAAGTTTGGGAGATATTTTGTGATAAAACCTAAAATTCGAAAGAAGAAAATATAATTTGTCATAAATATAAGTTCATTGTAATTTTATACCTGATTTAAAAAATATGAAGAATTTGAATATTTCCATTTCAAGTTAAAAAAAAAATAGAATGAGAAGAACTCGATCTTCCATTTTGTTTAACTTATAAAGCGATAAGGATTGTTTAAAAGCCCTATATATAATGGTAAAAGGGATAATGTTAATTTACACATATTTAGAAGTAGTTGTCGTAAAGAAAATGTTAATTAATGCAATTTTCCCTTTGGATGTCTCCTAGGCAATGAGATAGTGAGTATACTGAACAAGAGGGCGAGAAAAAGATAAGTCAAGAAATTAGTTGTCGAAATTTTGAACATGCAATAAGCTGACCATAATAATATATATGTTTTATTATTATTATTATTTATTATTTATTATTATACTTGTAATTGTGTAACGTTTTGCTACAAATGAGATGCATAATATTCACTTATATGAATATATATATATATATATATATCATATTGACAATAATTATTCTCTATTTCTATATTTTTAATTAATTTAGAATGAGAACTCGAATTCTTTACCTTAAATATGAAATTATTATTATACTATAATTACAATTACAAGTATTCTCTTATTATCACTACAGTAACATGTTAATGTGTCAAAAAATTGGTAAGATAATCGTAAACTAAAAGTACTTAATGTTTAACGTACTCAAACTAGTTTGTCGTTTACTCTCAAAAAAATAATTATGGATCATATACTTTAATTAAAACTTTAATACAGCAAATTTATTCAATTAACTTTCATCATTGATCAGTTGATCAACAACTATGTTTCCTTCCAAACAAAAAGAAAAGGGGGGAAAAAAAAAGGACCAAAAGTAGTAGTGGCCACTTTCCTAAAAGAATAAAAAGATCAAGAAAAGGGGGTGGTTCTTTTTTTTTTTTTTTTTTTTTTTCACATGTGGTTAAGTTCGTTCTCCTTTTGAAGGAAAGTGGGTGTTGATTTCCTCATATTGGAATCTCGTGCGTGTGTGTGTGTGTTTGTCACGTCATTTAGATTAATAACTCACCACCTTCTTAAATCTTCATCTTTTTGAAAACAAAAATAAAAAGAAAAGAAAACTATCACCTTCACATTATTCCTCGTTCCAAAGTTTTTCTTTTCCTGATTTTTTCCAATGTATTCGAAATCTTTTGTTTTAAAAAAGTTGGCCATGTGTGCCTCGTGAATAATAATATATATATGCATGGTTTCCAAAAATGTAACCAAATTTAGGTGATTACAAGAATTTACGATACTGCATCAATTATGTGGTAATGATTGTTTCCATCCTATAAGAAGTTGTCTTAATAATTTAGCCAAAAAAAAAAAACATGAAGAAGAAGAAGTTGTGTTTGTAAAGTTTTTTGTCATAGTTGTAATACCACTAATATACCTTTTTTTTAAATTAACAAAAAAAGGTTTTAGGAGTAGAGATTGGAATACTCAGATAATTCTGAGGAGGTGGATACCCACCCTCTCCCTCCTGGTTAGGGGTGGCAATACGGGTCGTGACATGACTTGAAAATGACACGAATTTCGATGGTTCGGGTTGGGAAAATAGGATGCGGGTCAAATTCGGGTCACCCGAAATTGATACAGAAAAAAACATGTCGTGTTCGGGTTGGACCCATAGAACCTGAACACGACCCGTTTTTTTCCGTGTCAATTTTCGTATCAATTTCATGTCGCGGGTCAATTTCATATCAATTTCGGATCAAATTTCGTGCCAATTTTGTGTCGCAAGTCAATTTCAGTTCGTGTCGTATTATGGGTCATGGGTCAATTTTGTATTGCGGGTCAATTTCGTGTTACGGGTCAATTTCAGTTCGTGTCGTGTCAACCTGTTTCGGGTTCGTGTCTTGTTCATGTCGCGTGTTGAAGTCATGTTCGTGTCGCGGGTCGTGTTCGGGTCGGGGGAAAAAAAATTTGACACGGCTCTAACACGACACGAACCCGACACGTGACACGAATTGCCACCCCTACCCCCGGTGATATATGGATTCCTCACGAAGTGGATTGCCCAAATACCCTGATCAACACAGTAGTAATTACTCGAATCCAAATATTCAACAAGGAGAATGAGCGCTCTACACCATTTAATTACACTTAAAGCAAGAACATAGGGTTTAGCATAATAATGCAGTTTTATTTAATTTTTTAACATCGAGATGCATGATTCAAATTCGACATTTAATGATGGAATTAGTGTGGTATAAGTACTAATATTATTTTTAATTTTCTTCAAATGAAATGCATAAATTTTGTTTAAACGAGATGGTTGTGCTAAGTGCGTTGAATATAAAAAAAAAAAAAAAAACAAAAATAGAAAACTCTTATAAAAGGTTTGAATAATCATGGATGAAAATTTCATCTTTCACTTTAAGTAAGATTAAAATGTTGATGCAACCTTGTAAGCATCCTTTGTTTTTATTTATTAATCTCCGACACAAATTATTCCCAAGTACTTTTTTATCCCTTGTCGAAGATTCTGAACTTGAGTGGGACTCTATTTTTTTTTTTTTTAATAATCACTAACAAATTATTTTGGTTGTTACGTAAGTGGTTAAGTGCATTAAATGGATTCTTCCTTTCAAACAAGGAAAATTATAATGAGAATTATAATCAAGAAGAAGACGGATTTCACTCTTTTTTTAAGTATCAAAAGAATCATAGTAGTAAGAACTCGTGTGTCAAATCCCCCCATGAACGATTCTTAACAATAACAGGACTTCAAATTTTGAGCTTAGGAAAACCTTTTGACTTGGCCCCCCAAGTCCCTCATCTTATCCTTTTTCTTAAAAAAAAAAAAATAAAAATAAAAATGAAAATGAAAAAAAAAATCTCACGCAAAAGGCCTACATATAGATATAAAAGAAAATTTGATACAAGAAATAATAGAAGTGTTTAGCACTATGACCTCAAAAGGCGATCCAATAAATTACAAGATTAGTGGTGGTAGACCATTTAAATAAATAAAAAATTGTTTCTTAAAATTAACAATCACTATAACTATCATCGATTATATAATCATCACGTATGTGATAATATATTAAAATATACTTAAATAAATAAAATGTACTTATTTTACTTTCATCATGCAATAAAATTTGCATTTGACTTTCCTTCCAAAAAAAAAAAGAAAAATTTGATGTCACACAAAAAAAACATAATTACACTAAAATATTTAAAATAACTTCATTTGCCAAAGTCTAAAAAAAGTATAGATTTATATAATGCATATAATCTAATAATATGAAATTGTTGAACTTCAAAATGTAATGTATAATTTCTTAATAAAACTTAATTTTAGTTTCATTTTCATAAATATTTTTTGGATAAGTTTGGGTCAAAAATAATTACTAATTGAGAAAGTGTATAAATTCATATGTATTAAACGCAATCTGATAGTATTAAAGTGCAAAAATTTAAAATACAAAAGTATATTTTTTGAATACATAAAAGCAAAACATGATATATAATAACGTAATATAAGAATATGGCCTTTTTTTTTTTTTTTCCAAACGGCCATTTAGTGTTTGATTGATTGATCAATATTAATATATATGTATATATATTTTAAGTTAAAGATGAGAAATTTATACTTTACACTTTATTATGAAAATCATGAATAAAACTACCACTAGACTATATCTTTAATACACTGTGTTAGTATATGGTTTTACCAGTTTTACTGTCACTCGACATTTTAATGGACACGTCCCATTTTTCTAAATAAGAATAACAATTATTTTCATTTATGTATCTGAACTTTTAGATAACTTTCACTTTGGTCTCTAAACTTTAAAAACTCTTAGTGTGCCATCTAAATTTTGAATTTAACTTGATTTTTCCCATTTTATCATAATTTCAGTTTAAAAATGGTAGAGAAAACATGTGAATTAGTCTTAACAAGTTCATTTTGTTAGGATTTCTGCTAAATACAAGTGGAAAAAATATCATGACTGCATTTAATCCATTTTTCCCATTTATTTTATTTGAAATTATGATAAAATGAATAAAGTAAGATTTTAATTCAAAATTTAAAAATTAAAACAAGACGCCATAAGTTTAGGACATAGATGAGAATAATTTTATTGTTTGGGGGATTTTTGGAAAACTATTTTCCAAAAGTTTTTTTTTTGGTATTTTTCCTCCAATTTTACCATTCACTTTACCAAATCTCTTTCATTTTAAAAAACTCAAACTTTATAAGAGTTCGTTCGGTGTTACGGTTAGAGTTCAAATTTTTAAGTTGGAGTTGAATGATTTTTTAAAACCTAGTTATAATTTTTATTGATTTTTCAAAAAAGATAAAACTGAGATGAAAAATTTAAGTTTGAATTGATTTACCAAACATAGGTTAAAAATTTATAATTTTATTATTTTAAATCGAAATGTGATTATTTTTTTTTAAAAATTATATAGAATTTGATAGAAAAAAAAAGATCTATATTATCAATTTTTTAAAAATAAATTTGGAGTTTTTATATATTTTTACTATAATTAATTCATTTTCACTAAAGGTATGTTTTCAAAACTAAACTCCATGTACGATCTCCAAAATATTTTTTTCAAACGTCCTCCCAGTGGGCCCTGGAATAAGTCCAGTCATATTGAATATCTAGATATTATTATTATTATTTTTTTTGGCTTAGCGCGTTAAAAACGAAAATCACGTCTACATGACCAGATGACACACGCAATCCCATGCTAAAAGCACTGGTTAATAGTATTTAAGCAAAAATAAAAAATAAAAACACCAGTGACTAGTAGTTGTAGTTGTAGTTGCACTTGCACCATTAACGATTAAAAAAAAAAAACTATTACGTAAAACTTAGCAGGATTTGTGTTAAGATTTGACCGGTAGAATTTGAGTTTAAATTAATTATATATTTATCGAGGTTTTTGAATTATTTAAGTTAAAAATTATAAAAATTTGAAGTATATTTGAAAAAAATATATCAATATGATACTTGTTTTATTTGTCTCAAAATTTATATAATTTTTAAAAAATAATCTCATTTGAATTTGTCTATGCAAAGTTACTTATTTTTAAAATTTGAATCATAAAACTATATAAATAATAAAATTAAGGGAAAACGACAAAAATTAGATTATAATTATATGGCTTAGATTGTTGATCTAAATGTATGCTTAGGATGTGGACCCCAGTTTTAGACTCCGTTAGGGGATACATTTGAAGACGGTATTATAGAGGTTGGAGATAGTTTGAGTTTTGAAAACATGCGTTTGGTGAAAATAAACTATTTGAAATGAAAAAGTATAAAAACTTAAAGTAAATTCGGGAAAAAATTAAAATTATAAATATTATTTCGCTTCTCTTAAAATTTGATATAATTTAAAAAAATCATCTCATTTTAATTTAAAATGATAAAATTATAAATTTTAAGGTATTATTTAGAAACTTAAATTATATTTTTTCATAATAATTTTTATCTTTTTCTAAAAAATTTTATCTTTTTAAAAAATTAATAAAATTTTTTAATTAAAATTATATTTTTTTAACTCAAACTCGTTCGGAAACATTGTTTTTCAAAGTGTGCCCGAATAGGTCTTACTAGTCCGTAACGCGCTTTACCTGGCCCCACATGACACACACACGGTTACACGCGCACAACACTCTCTCTCTCTCTCTCTCTCTCTCTCTCTCTAGAATGTTTGCCACACAAAATGAATACTCTAGCTTCCCTCACAAACACTCCTGAATCCTCCAACCCCTTTTTTCCGCTAGCGCCCATATTTCTCACTTTCTGGGGAAAATCTTGTTTTTGTTGGCAACCAAAATTTAAGGGGGCAAAACAAAAAAAAAAAAAAAAAAAAAAAAAGAAAGAAGACAAAGGGCCAAAAAAAAGATATGTTGGGGGAAGTTTCACTGCGAAGAAGCATCCCGCACGCAGCCAAATTCAGATAATAGCTTCATTTGACACACTCTCCTCTCCTCTCCTCTCCTCTCCTCTCTTACACTTGGGCAATTCTTCATTTTTGTTTCTTTTTCTCTCTCCTCTCTCTTTTCTCTCTCTCTCTCTCTATATATATATATGTGTGTTTGTGTGTATGTATGCATGTATGTGTCGTACTATGATTAAAAGGAGTGTTGATATCGGATCTTCTGTGCCCACCACCGCATGTTGGTCCACTTGGAGGGTGTTGTTGTTCTTGCCCACGATCATCACTGAAAACACAACTCTTCCAAATATAAACTCCTTCTTCTTCTCGTTGGTTTTGTTATTGTTTCTCTGAGTTTTGATAATGTCGCAGAAGAGACATCCGGAAGATGGGAGAGTCCCTCGATCGGAAGGGACTAGTCCTGATGATAAGCGTAGAAAGATTCCTGCTTTCAAGAAGTAAGAAATTTTTTTTTTATTATAATTTGTGTGTGTGTGTGTGTGTGTGTTTTATAGAGTAATTATATGGTGTGGAATTTGTGTTGGTTGGGAGATTAACCGGGTTTTGTTTATGGTTGTGGATTTCTTGGGGCAAAGTGGGTTGGTGGGGTTAGAGAGATTTGGGTTTTTTTTTTTTTTTTTTTTTTTTTTTTTTCTCTAGTTTATAAATGGGATTTTGCTTTCCGTATAAAAAAAAAAAAAAAAAAAGGATTTTGCTTGTGCTGTAATTTGATTCAAATTCTTAGCTGAAATGCTGATGTGGGTTTGCCTTTTTTTTTTTTTTAATAAATTCTTGGAAGTAGTGCAAGTTGAACTTACTTTGTGAAATTTGAGTGCATTTGGTTTGGCATAATGGAAAATTTCGATGTTGGAATTGTTTCATCTGAATACTAAGGGGGTTATGTGGTAGGTATTCTAGCTGGTGTTGAAAATGAACCTTTTTTTAGCCTTTTTCAGCCTTTTTTTTTTTGGTGAGTTTTGTACATTTCTTATTGACTCTCGATAGACCCCACTGTCAACATTTTCTTTCTAATGAGTTTCCAATAATTTGCAGAGTCGTTATGGAGGCAATGCGGGTGCATTCGCTGGAGCGATGCCTGGAGCCTTTGATCCGTCGAGTGGTGAGTGTATCTCCTTTGATGATGGGTTGATAATCCGTATACTCTCAAGTCATAAGCCGAAAACCTTATGAAAATTCTTGGTGAATTAGTGATGAATAATACTTGCTTGATCAATGACAACAATGTGAATTTTGGATCTTTTAGAGTTCTTTAAAAATCAGTAATTAAATGAGCGTTGGAATTGTAAGATACCATCATGCTTTGCAGGGTGCAGCTTAAATGCTTGGCAGCCCACTGTGTGTTCGACATGAACTCTGACCTGACATCAGGTATCCGTTCCACCACATGAGGGCTGCTCTGTCTCTCCGAGTAGCCATTTTAACCATAAATGCCGCAATAGGCCGAGCGTCTTACAAGCCATAGATCGCCACTTCATTAGACTCGCAGTTTGCATGGGAAACAAACCAAGATTACTTTAAGCCTGGAAAAGCTTTAGAAGAACATATGACTACAAGCATATAATAATTTATCTCTAGATGTCAACTTTGTATAACAAATCTTGGTTTCAATTAACTTCAGCTTAATATGCTTGAAACTGACATAAGTTAAAGAAATGTGACGGACATTATTTCCATGGAAATCTTGTAATGGTTTTGTTCCTCTGCAACTACCTTTTGCCTTTCCAGTTTATCATGTTACAATATGCTCTCCCTTTGGCATATCTGTACATGTTGGTTTCCCGCCCTCTGGCCATGCAACTCAGATAGTTTTTCTGCGATTTTTGCAAATGAATTTGCATTTCAAATTTTGGTTCTAATCTCGGTGGTCTGTCAAATCTTGTGTGGATAGAAAAATGCACGCATCTTTTCCTGATCTATCTTCTCTCTTCTGAATAAGTATGAAGACGGGTTTGAGGTTTATTAACTGTTGCTAAACAGGTTCTTATTATTATTATTATTATTATTATTTTCAGGTTAAAGAGGAAGTTGAGTCTGCCTTAAAAAAGCATTTGCACTATATGAAACAGTAAGAAATGATACTTCATCGCCTCCTCCCGCTGGGGTAGAAGTTGTCAAGTTGACTGCTTTAATATGTTTTTTAACTAATATTTTTTTATATTTCAGGAGTTGCATGAAAGAGACTCATCCTTCGGAGTCAAGAAGCTTAAAGCTACGGTTTTTAACTAATCTATCTCTTCCAGTATTCACCGGAGCCCGAATTGAAGGAGAAGAATGTTCCAGTATACAAATAGCTTTAGTTGATTGTGGTACTGGAGAAATTGCTGCATCTGGACCTGAATCTTTAGCTAAGGTGGAAATTGTTGTTCTTGAGGGCGACTTTGATGGTGATGAGGCTGACAATTGGACGGTTGAGGAGTTCAAGAATAACATTGTAAGGGAGAGGGAAGGGAAAAAGCCACTTCTTACCGGAGAGGCAGTTCTGAATCTTAAAGATGGTGTAGGTATTGTGGGTGAGATTTCGTTCACTGATAACTCAAGTTGGACGAGGAGCCGTAGATTTCGGCTAGGGGCAAGAGTTTTGGATAATTTTGACGGAATTAAAATAAGGGAAGCAAAGACAGAGTCCTTCATTGTCAGGGATCACCGTGGAGAATGTAAGTGCGGGTTTATTATTTAATTTTTCCTCATATCCAAGGTCATTCATTCCCTTTCTTGTTGGTGATATTTAGTTCTTTCCTCCGATTACATGATGCAACCTCTCATTCTCATATCTTCATAATATTTTAAAAATCTTAGACCTGTTAAATGAGAACGTTTTTACGAGTGAGATAAATGATTGCTCATTATAATTTCTGATTCTCGTTGCAGTGTACAAGAAGCACCATCCTCCTTCTCTATCTGATGAAGTATGGAGATTAGAAAAGATTGGCAAAGATGGAGCCTTCCATAAACGTCTGAGCCGGGAAAGAATCCATACGGTTAAGGACTTCCTTACCTTACTCTTCGTGGATCCTTCGAGACTCCGAAATGTAATTACTAACTTTTGTTGCCTTCATCCTTTTCCTTACAAAAAATTTCTGTCTTCAGAATGGTGTCAAATCTGTATTCTAATACAGCGGATCAAATTATTGCTTTATGAACCTTAAAAGTTACATAATGTTTTGTCCATGCCTTGAACTTAAGAACTTGCTATTGGACATATGCAGATGCTAGGCACAGGTATGTCTGCCAAGATGTGGGAAGTCACTGTGGAGCATGCTCGGACATGTGTACTTGACAAGAGAATGTACTTGTACTGTCCTCCCAATTCGGAGCAGAAAACTGGGGTCGTCTTCAATGTTGTGGGGCAAGTGACGGGACTACTTTCAGAAGGCCAACACATTCCCATTGATAATCTATCTGAAACTGATAGGGTATTGAACTCGTCGACTTTGATCTTCTTTGCTTTTTGTTTGTCAAACGATCTGGTAACTTACCATCAAGTGTCTTGTTCAGGCTGACGCCCACAACATGTTAATATCTGCATTCGAGCACTGGGGGGAAGTCGAGATATTCGATGATGAATTCTCTCTTACAGGGAGCTCACCCCACTTCACAAACGTGATTTACTCCTCGAGCTCACCAAAGATGGAAGGTTCTACTGGGAGTAAGTTTTTGGCATCTCAAAGGCTTGGTGGATTTGAATATGCACAATCAACCGCATCTTCCCCGGATATCATTTCCTCAATATATTCCATCGGTGGGACCAGCGGCTTAGATGACTATACCTTGCATGCCATCGACACTATGGATCTTAGGTATGACCATACTCTGAATTTCCCGGGCCAAGTCACCAATTCCCTCATCTGTGACTCTGAACCCATTGCACAAGCTTTCTGCGACGAGGACCATCTGCAGTTTTTCGACACTGATCTTCAGCCGCAGAACATCAGTATGGAATCGCCGGCTGATTTACAGAGTGCCGTGAATGGCTTCATGAGGACCACGGCTGTTGGCAGGGGTGCTCAGAAAAGATGGAAAATGCTAGCCAGTGTGCTCAAGTGGTTCTTCATAATGGTGAATCAGAAAAGAACCAATGCTGGGAAAATCCAAAGATTTTAGTCGTCAGGTGCACGAAAAAGTTTTCTGATGATTGCAAATAGCTTTAGGAACGCTGCCCGGGATTTAGATTTTCGCGTGCAGGGTATAGAAGTGAAAAACAAGTTGGAGATTCAAATGATGTAAATACTTCTGGTTAGTTTGTTAGCTTGTCTTGGCTTGATATACGATGGTGGCCAGAGCTAGAGAAACTCCGTTTCACTTCATGTTTAAGTTGTAAATATCTAGATGATGTCGTTTTTTCATAAGCTGGTTTCTGGGTATGGTTGATGCTTAAACATGAAGTAAACTGAGGTGCTGAATATGTTCAGTATATTTCATGGCGGATAATAATTTTGTATGAATCCATGAATCATTTGTTCAATAAAATTTGTCAAACATATATATATATATATATATTATATATATATATGTGTGTGTGTGTGTGTGTGTGTATACATATTACCAGAGAAACTAAGTGGTGTTTGATGGCTTTTTGCGTGAGCATTAGAAATAGCCTCATCCTTTCGTTGTCTCGAGATGTGTCGTTCTTCATTTGTAGTTTCAGTAGAAAGAAAAATGACATAACAGTCGATTTATGGTAAAACGACATGCTCTCTCCATTGAAAAGTTTGCTGTCGTTTAAGTTGAGAGGAATGAGAGAGCCAACCCATCGCTCGTCGTCTAACGAGAAACGACATTATTTTCAAGCAAAAGTTTGCTGTCTTTTAAGAGTATGTTCGGTATGTTTGGTGAGAGGGAAAAGTGGGAGGAGGAGAGGTTGATCATGCATAATATTATACATAATTTATTAACCGGACAAGATCTTATATATTGGTATTGTGGAATATCGAATATGAATCACTTCACTCACTTGTCAAGGATTCCTACTCACGCCTCATTTACACTAGCACCAACAAGAAGAGAAGCTTGCTTGATTGTTCGATACGGGAGCATGTGAGGGGCACCGGTTTTTAATGCGGTTCAATTTTTTTTTTCAAACGAGTAAAAAACCTTTTTCTATTGGGATTGGTGTCGAGTATTAAACTTAGGATTATCTTATGAATATTAAAATAAAAGACATCGTTATCGTTACACCAATAAACTGATGATGATCGAGAATCAAATTCTATAACATACAAAAAAAGTGTGGATAATTTAGTGAGTTGCTAATTTTTACTTTTTATTATTTATTGCAGATAACTGTCATTTTATAAGATATTTTTTTTTTCTATTTTTTCTAAGTTAAGCTAAGTGTCTTTTGTTCTAGTTTCTTTTTCATTAAGTTACTAAAAGTTCATTTTTGTTACTAAATATTTAAAACTGAATAGTTACAGTAATTCTAAAAAATAATATCAAAATCAATCTAGAGAAAATTATCTAAATAACTACATTTTTTTTATTTATTGATTAACATGACATAAATTCACTCCATTTTAACTAACATGACATAATTTTTAGTATACTTCAGTTTAATTTTGTATCATATTGATCTAATATTATATTTTTATGTCATGTTCAAACAATGGTCTTTAATATTTGTGACATTCATGTACTTTCCCCCTCTTTTTGGTTTCCTTTTCTTGAAATCCTCAGTACTCAAATTTCAACTCAAATTTCTTCTTGACGTTGGAATTCCTCTAAATATAGATTAAGGGGGTGTTTGGATTCACAATCACCTAAAAATTATAATATATTTTTTTTCTCTCAGCTTTACAATTCATACAGTTTTATAACTCAAACTTTAAAATCCATAACTTTGTATGACAAGTCTAAATGAAATGATTTTTTAAAAAATTATATAGAATTTTGAGACGATCGAAACAAACTACATATTGATATAATTTTTCTAAACACATTTCAAGTTTTTACGCTTTTTAATTCAATCAATTTAAATACTTCAATAAACACATAATAATTCAAACACAAATTCTACAATCTAAACCTTAATACCAGACGCATGCTAAAACCGTTGCAAATTACAACATATTAAACCTATTTTTTTCTTTTCTTAATCTTTTTCATTGTTTATCGAGTTTCGTTATGCTTAACTAAATTTTATCTTTATATAAATCATTGTCAATGAAATTTCTCCTTTATTTGTCAAATGGTGAGGGAAAAAAAGAAAAAGAAAAAGAAAAACAATTACACATAAAGATAATTAGATATTTTATTGATTTTTTAGCCAGAAGTTTTGCTGTCGTCTATAATAAACGACATGTCGTTGAAGGAGAAAAAGGACACCAAATAAAGTGGACAAGAGAAACTTATACCAGTCGTCAGTCGAGCTGATCAATAGACTAGACTGTAGTGAAATGCCACCGGCGAAGAAGGGCAAGACCAAGGCCAAGGCCAACTCGACCGACTCGACTCAGGCCTCCAAACCCGATCGGAGTCCCAAGTTCCCGTCGTGCATCCGCGCCGTCCCTCCCTCCTCTGTCGCGATCACCGTCCACGCCAAGCCGGGCTCTAAAATCGCCGCCGTTACCGACTTCTCCGACGACGCCTTGGGCGTGCATATCGACGCGCCGCCCAAGGACGGCGAGGCCAACGCCGCTCTTCTCGACTACCTCAGCTCGGTTCTAGCGGTCAAGAGACGGCAGGTCTCCATTGGGTCGGGATCCAAATCCAGAGACAAGGTCGTCGTCGTCGAGGACGTAACCCTAGAGACTGTTTTCGAGGCTCTGGATAGAATCTCAAAGGGAAGCTCATGAAGATCAGGTAGATCATCAATTTGATCCTTGAATTAGCAAATTGAATGATAATTGTGGAGCATAAAAATTCGATCTTGGTAATGAATGTTGGACAATTTAGAATGTTTGTTAGGTAGTTGATTTATGAGTTCATGATTTTCTTGCATTTGATTAATCTATAATATTGTCGTTCTTATTTGATTTAGCTTCTGGCTTATGTGCGTTATGTCTAGCCTTGTAACTCAACAAATATATATGTACACGTAAAGTCTCTATCGGTTGGGTATGGTATCCGGTACATGAAGTTCAATTATTATGAACGTGAATTTCAGTTACTATTAATGTGAATTTATGTAAAAGGAAATGTAGTTGAAGTGAATGTGAATTCTCCTTATTTTATATTTCTTCACGTTCATAGTAACTGAATATCACATTTTCATATACCATTTGGTATCGGTTAGGAGACTAAATCTCTCTCTATATATATATATATCACATTCTAGGTTAAACAGATAGATCAATAATTTACTGAAAATATATATAATATATATATATCTTGTAATCTCAGTATGCAATTTGAATGGTATCTTGTGCAATGAGAATGGGTTGACAATGGACATGGAGAATTGAACTATATCTTGTAATCTTAGTATTAGGTCTAAGGTTCGATTCCCATTGAGTGCTACCAATTCCTTTCCCACTGGCCAATGGCCCGAGATTTATCCGATCCATGTGGAGGGGGCGCTTTGTATGGATCCTGTGGTTTAGTTGAGGCAAAGTCTTGGACACCACGGTTATCTCAGTAGATTATCAAGTTTCATCTCTTTTTCATTTGGTTCTGGAGAAGTATGCATATGGATTGGAGGTTTAATGATTGTCGTTAAATGGGTTATTCTCACTACTTAGGTATGATCAGAATTGAATTTCCAAGCCGGTCACTGATTCCCTATTCCACGTTTTCAAACCGATTGGTGAAGCTTCCTCTTGACACTTTCTGGTTTGCTGCAGTAGTTGCCATTGTCAATATAAAGACTCATAGAACATGGAAAAGAGCTAAATGATAACGGTGAATCTGAAAGAAACCCATGTTAGAAAATTACATCGGGTTAGTTCATTAACGTGTTTCGACTATGATGGTGGCATGGCCAGGGCTAGAAAAACCCTTTTCACTTCAGGTTTAAAGTTGTAAATATGAAGGTGATGTTATTTTAGTTTTTTTTTTTTACATAGGCTGGCTCCTGGGTTTTGTGGTAATGCTTAAAAAAGAAAGCAGACTGAGGTACTGAAATCGTTCGGTATCTTATTTTTCTGGATTTTTTTTTCTATTGAGTCCATTTATTTAGTGTATTTATCTGTCTGCAGGTGTCTTTCATCTTCTTTTCTCTGTCTGGAGATTTTCATACGTTAAACTTATCATTTTTTTTTAATTCACTAGGACAAAGGAAAAAGTAGGAAAAAAAAGTAAGAAAAACTTATGGTTTTCCCTGGATATAACTTGGCTCTAGTGAAAAAATATATTGCATTGCATGTATGATGTAGCAATCTCAGTTTTACATTATTGATCTTTCATTGTTATGTTATTATTATTATTATTTGTAGATTTTTCATCTTCTAGTGAGAATCTTTTTCAAATATTTCGCAACAACTTCAAAAGAAAAGAAACAGTAAATTTTATCTTGTAGTCTATGCTTTGTTCTCTTTTGTTTTTCTAACTTTTGTTTACCACTTAACGTGGTATTACTTCTTTTTGTCCCATGCCAACAAGCGGGGTAAGATGGGGATTGTTTTTCTTCGTGAGACGGGTTAATGAGAAGATGACCTGATGCAACAAGAAGTTTTATGTTTTTTTCTTTTTATACAAAAAAAAAAAAAAAAAAAAAAAAAAAAAAAAAACAGAAAACTAAAAACCATTTTCACTTGCATTCTATAAACTGCTGTCGTTTTGCATTAAAAAACGGCATGGTGCATGCTTTTGTACAAATTTTTGCTTTCGTCTGGATCAAAAACGCCATGCCGTTTATAATTGTTTGTTGCCGACTAATTACAAAACGACATGTTTCCATTTGAAAATTTGCAGTCTTTAAACTAGGGGGGAAAATTTTTTTTGTCGTATTTAGTTCTTGCTTGTGATCTATTGTGTCTCATATTATTTCGTTTTAATTCTGACGAAGTTCTTGGATAGGATTGTAATCTCAAATTTTTTTTTTTTGGTGGTTTTTCCGTGTTTATTGTCGTATCTGTTGTTAATGTCGTTTTGTATATTTCGCTTTTTTAAAGGGTAATTTGTACAAAGTCAATTGTTAACCTTGTTTTGTTGGCTCCATAACTTTTATTTGCATTTAGGATTTAAATCTGATAATATTCAACCAATTTATTCAACCGATGATTGTCATTAATTAATAGACAGAATGTCCCGCGATTTTTTCACAAATATATCCGAAGTTTTGCTACATATACATAACACACACACACACACATACACACACACATACAGACACACACACACACTTGTGGACGACATAGAAATATGTTTGGTAAGAAGAGGGATAGAGGGAGAGGGATAATTGGATGGACAATGATAGAATTGTTTGTCTGGTAAGAAGAAAAAAAGAAGGAAAAAGAAAATGAGGTGAATTAAAGGTGTAGTGAATGTCACCAATTTATCTTTTTCAATATTAGGCAAAAAAATGTAAAGCCATCTAAATGATAATCAAAGTTACTTCCTTGTTTTTAACGTAAAAAATTATGAGCAAATTAATAGAATAATAATTCAATAATTTTTTTTTTCTTTTTATTCTCATCTACTAAACAATTTAAAGGAAAACTAAAACTTATGTTTACTTCTCCGTTTTAAGTCCATTTTTTAAATTGAAAATTTAAATTTTTATGAAAAAATGTTGTTGAAAAATGTCTGAACAGTAAGTTTAAAACGAAATCCAAATAAAGACTAAAATTCTTTTTACTTTTTCAATATTCTACTTTTTAAAAGTTTTCTTTCCACCTTGGTTTTTTCCCCTTACTATCAAACCAAAGTGCTAGTGAGAAAACGGGCGCAGTGATTACAAATTTCCAATATTTTAATATTGGTCACAATTAGACCTTAGGGTTAAATTCTAAACAACATTAAACAGGTTGAACATTCAAGAATAATTGACAAGGAAAATGCTAGAAAGATAGGACAAAAGAAGATGTAAGATCTAATCGTATGGATCTCTTATACCTCCAAATCTAGTAATGATTTTTTTTTTTGAAGGAAAATCTAGTAATGGATTTCCACTTACTTTTCCCTTTCATCATTCACAAAAAGTAGCGGAGTTGTAACTTTAGGTTTGGTTTCAAGAAATTCATGAAAAATATGCCAGACTCAACGACGAGTTGCTGAAGATCACGACTCTTGAAGTAGTGGAAAGACATAAAGCCACCCGCCTCATTAGTCAAAATAATGCCACAGTTAATATATTTTTTAGTCTTCCTGATGAAGAGAAAGAGGAATGGGTGAGAGCTCTTCTCAGTGGCTCTATTTAGTTGCCATGTTATGTATATGTGTGTGTGTATTATGTATGCAAGTATGTATCGCCGTTGGAGTTAACTTAGCGTGTGGGAGGGAAGAGGTTGAGTAGGAGCTAGCTTCCAAGTTCAGATTCTAGGAGTGTTTTCATTTCTCTTAAATAAGTGAGAGTTATAGACCTCATATCGTTTTATATATATATATATATGTGTATATGTATGTATGCAAGTTGGAGTTTACTTAGCAGGTGAGAGGGGAGAGGTTGAGTAGGAGCTAGCTTCTAGGTTTAGATCTTGGGATGTTTTCATTTCTCTTAAATAAGTGAAGCGATAGACCTTATATATATCGTTATATATATATATATATATTTGTGAGTGTATGCATGTATGTAATTGTTACCGACATGGCTGATGTTTTATCTATTTTTCTATTTTTGTACTATTTTGAAGCGATTTGAACAAGTGAAGACTTTTTGTTGATGTTTAAAGTGCCATTGTGATGAATTGGAATGAAATAGAATTAAGGCTTCTATATGTTTAGGCCCCTAAACTTGTAGTAACAGCATTTTAGTGAAGGATAATACTATCTTTTTGTATTGTATGTGATCCTTCAATTAGTAAATTTTATCTAGGCATATAAATCATCATATTGAAGATTTTAGAAGGTGAAACTGTTTGGGTGCATAAGAAACCAGACGCGTAATATTGAGGATATGAGACGTGAGGAAATTTTTTTTTGAGGTAATTTCAGATCAAATTACCTTCAATCATATTTGTTTGGAGTTTAGTTATAGCAATATATATATATATATATATATATCGTAGAAGGTATAATTGTTATAAGCGACACTTCTGTTTCAAAAAATTGCCTTTGCATATACTGTAGTCTTGCTCTATATAACATACATTTTGTGAGTAATTTTGTCTAGTTTCAGTGTGTGATAGCCTGGTCCTATGTGACAATCTTTATGATATGGGCTGCCTTATTCTTCAACCACATTAAATTGATCTTTTCTTTTTCCATTCTTTCTTACTTAATTCGTTTATTTAATTAGAATATGTTTAGCTTTGAGTTTCAAAAAAAGAATATGTATAGATTTGGCATTTTAGGGTTCGTTGGGTGAATGAGTTTAAGTTGAAAATTTTAAGTTTGAGTTGAAAATTTTTGTTGAATTTTCAGAAAAGACAAATACTTTTTTAGAAAAAGTCAAAAACTTTTTCAGAAAAAGATAAAAATTAGGATAAAAAAATCTATTTTAATTTGAAATAAAATGGTGCTCCGAACAAAGCATAAAATTCTTATTACTTTTTCAATATTCTACTTTTTAAAAGTTTTCTTTCCACCTTGTTTTTTTTCCCTTGCTAACAAAAGTGCTAGTGAGAAAACGGGTGCAGTGATTACAAATTTCCAATATTTTAATATTGGTCACAATTAGACCTTAGAGTTAAATTCTAAACAACATTAAACAGGTTGAACATGCAAGAATAATTGACAAGGAAAATGCTAGAAAGGTAGGACAAAAGAAGATGATAAGATCTAATCGTATGGATCTCCTTAAACCTCCAAATCTAGTAATGATTTTTTTTTTTGAAAGGAAAATCTAGTAATGGATTTCCACTTACTTTTCCCTTTCATCATTCACAAGAAGTAGCGGAGTTGTAACTTTGGTTTGGTTTCAATTATACACATCAATAAAAAAAAAAAAAAAATTTCAACAGTTTTGTCTTTTTGTCTTTCTTTCTTTTTTTTAATTAAATTAAGTCAATTTTATCATTCATATTTCTAAATCTCACTTAAAAACTGAAATTTTAAAATCAAAATTTTGTCATTTCAAATCGAAATAAGAACATTTTTATTTTAATAAATTGGATAAAATGAGAAGAATAACAAAACAAGATTTATAGAATGATAAAAGAAATAAAACACGATTCATGTTATTATTTTTTCAAACACATTTTAATTTTTACACCTTTTAATATCAAATTATATTCAACCAATTGCATAATATCAAACATTCACTTATTTTCAATCAAAACATTTTCAAAACTTAACTGAGATTAAACTTCAATCGCCACCTTAATCTTCTTTGGGGTAAGTGTTGATCAAACACTTACAAAAAAGAAAAGAAAAAAACCAATTAAATTAATTTTAATTATCCTTTTCTTTTATGTCACTTCCACATCAATAATATTATGATTAGAAGAGTCATAATTTGCCTGTAGGCTTCAGTTTCCTTCAATGAACTTGAACAAGGACTGAAATTATCTCCACCAAGATATACTCTGATCTGTATTCTGTACACTATTTCCTTTCAGATAATTTGCAGAAAATGGCTGAATTTGTATTTGGCGTGGCAGTAATCGTCTTAGAAAAGCTAAGCTCCATGTCCTACAATCAGATCTGCTTGGTTTTGGGCTTAGAAGGCGACCTAAGAAGGCTTAAAGAAACCATGGCCACCGTCAAAGATGTTCTCCTCGACGCCGAAGAGAAGCAGGCACATGACAGAAGGATAACAGGCTGGCTTGCGCTGCTTAAAGATGTGTTTCTAGACACCGAGGACGTACTAGATGAGTTTGAATGCGAGGAACAGCGGAAGCAATCAGTGAAGGAACATGGCAGGACTGGTAGAAAGGTACGCCGTTTCTTTTCGCGCTCTAATCCACTGGTGTTCCGCCTCGGTGTTGCTCACGCTATCAAGGAGATAACGGAGAGGTTAGACAGAATAGCAGCCGATCGGACAAGATTTGGTCTCGTTGTGAAAACGGAAGAAAGGCGGCGTTCGACGAAAGAGAGGAGGGAAACATACTCATTCGTCAATCCTTCGGAAGTTATTGGCAGAGAGGCTGATAAGAGGAAGATAATAAGTCTTTTGACAGAGGCTGATGATGCACATGATGGTCATGATGAAATTGAAAACCGTGAACTCGTTGTTATTCCTATCCATGGAATCGCGGGCTTGGGTAAGACTGCGCTTACTAGGCTAGTTTACAACGACGAAAAAGTACGTCACTACTTTGAACTAAGAATGTGGGTGCATGTCTCTGAGGATTTTGATGTACGAACGTTAATTAAAGAGATCCATGGCGCCGCGACGGGTGAAATAAACAACAACTTAAGTCATGACCAGGTGCTAACTCGCCTGCGAGATAAATTGGAGGGTAAAAGATTTTTGCTCGTTTTGGATGATGTTTGGAATGACGACCGCAATAGATGGCTGGAGTTGAAAGGTCTTTTGACAGGAGGGTCCGAAGGAAGTAAAATCATCGTGACCACGCGTAGCGAAAAGGTTGCCAAGTGTATGGGAACGGTTTCGTCTTACAACTTGGAATGCCTTTCCAGTGAGGATTCGTGGGCTTTGTTTCTTAAATGTGCTTTCAAGGAAGGACATGACAAACCCAATCAGAGTCTTGTCGAAATCGGTCAGCAAATCTTACTCAACAAGTGCAAAGGGATTCCGCTAGCAGTGAGGACTTTAGGGAGCCTTTTGTACTGGAATTTGGATGCAAAATATTGGAGATACATAGGAGAAAATAAGATTTGGGAACCAAAAGAGCCATATAAGAACGACATTTTTGCTGCGCTGCTAGTAAGCTATTGTGATTTACCGACTCACTTAAAGCGATGTTTTCTTTATTGTTCACTTTTCCCTAAAGGCAAGGTGATCCTCAGTTTGGCGCTGATTCAGCTTTGGATGGCACACGGAGTCCTTGTACCGGAACCAAACGAGTATAGAAGTTTGGAAGAAATTGGGCATCAATACTTCGAGGAGTTATGCTCGAGATCTTTCTTTCAGTATGTGAAGAAACAGGGTTGGTATTACTCATTTTTTATGCATGATCTCGTTCATGATTTTGTGCAATTTGTCGCCCGCAGCGAGTGCAAGATGATAGATATTTCTCCTGAAGGAGATATTTGTAGAACAGTTCGACACTTATCGATAAATCAGCTAAGTGACGACAAATTTCCTACTTGCTTAGACAAGTTGATTAGTGTTCGAACCATTCTTTTTCCGTACCTTCGAACGGAGCCTTCGTGCAATGCCTTCTTTAGCAAGTATCTCAGGAAGTACGAGTACCTGCGAATGCTGGATTTGAGTTATTCGTCTTTCGAAACATTGCCGAGTTACATTGGCAGAATGAAGCAACTGAGGAATATCAACCTATCTCATAATCGCAAAATCACCAAACTGCCTGATTCCATCACCAAGCTGCAGAGTTTGCTAACTCTACAACTTCAAGGATGTTCCAAACTCGAGAAACTTCCAAGGAAAGTAAGGAACTTGAGTAGCCTCGTGTTTCTGTCGATAACCACGACGGAGATGTGTTTTCCCACAAATGGCATAGGATGTTTGACTTCTCTCCGGACACTGATGATTGTGAGCTGTAAGAGACTCACGTACTTGTCTGATGAGATCATGAGAAGCCTAACTGCGTTGGAGACTCTCGTGATCAGCTATTGCAAAAATCTGGCTTTGTTCGAAGATTCAGACGAGAAAGTTGGACGGTTAAGCCTCCGGAATTTGATTTTCATGGACTTACCATGGATGGAGGCTCTCCCCAGATGGCTGCAAGGATGTCAAAACACTCTGCAATACTTGTGTCTCGGAAGTTGTCCCAACCTAACGGCATTGCCCTTCTGGCTACCGCAAACCGCCTCGCTTCACCAAATCGAAATCGGGGCATGCCCCAAGCTTTGCTCACTACCAGAAGGAATGCATTGTTTCTCCTCCCAGCTAGAACTTAGAATTGCCCAGTGTCCTAAACTGAAGGAATACCTTATATCCTCCGGCAAGAACTGGTCTCTAACCCTTCATTTTGCGGACTGTCATGAGCAGCAGAGCCAAGTGAGGCAAGAAATTCAGATTTTTTTTTTTTTTGTTGATGTCATTGTTTTGCTAACAATGCACCATCGCCTTACCGGGACTAACTCAGCGGGTTTGAAAAAAAAAACAACATTTATGTGAAAGTACATTTGTTTATAGTTTCCATCACACAATTGTCATTCTTTTTTCTTTTTTTTTTTTTTTCTAGGAAAGACTCATCAACAAGTGAAAATTCAAGACAAAGTGAAAGATTTTGGACCGAGGAAGAGGACGCCGAGCTTCGTCAGACTCTTTCACAGTTACAAAATAAAGGAAAATTCAATGTTGAAGATCCTTTCAAGCTGAGTTATTTGGAAGCCATTAAGAGATCTTTGGTGGCTAAGTTTCCTGAATTTGACCCAACGACAGAAGACATCCAGTCCAGAATCAAGACACTCAAGTCAGATTTCCACATTGCCCATGAAATTTTGACTGGACCAAATTCTAGTGGTTTCCTCTTGGACTCGGAAAAGATGATTGTGACTGTAGAGAATTATGCGTGGGATGCTTACTCCCAGGTATATATATATACATATATATAATCTTTATATTTGCTAAAACCAAATCCAGTGCGTATGCAAATTTCACATTTAAGCACCACACTAGCCCTGTATGTTAGGAATATAAGACAAATTCACAATCTAACATCCTTTTTCATGTCTAAAGTGGATCAGGGTCCAAACGTATTATCACTTGTAAAATCTGACACTAATATCAGGTTAAATAGACTTGTCCAGAATTCATGTTCAAAAGCTAGCTTAAGAGGAGACAGAGCACATTCCACATTCAAACACTACAACAGCCCTGTAGGCTATAACTTAGTTAGTGATGTGTGACAAATACACAATCTAACAGCAGAAATATTGTTTAAAATATTGCATTTACTTTTCATCATAAAGTTTAAGCTTCAGTAAATATGAAAATAAAACTTTATTTTCAAAATGGGAGAGGCTGTGGTAGAGCCTCTCCCAGAGACCCTATCGGTAGAGCTCTTTTTTTAACCGTTAGATTTTAATCGAACGGTTGATATATCATTGTTATCATAGACCTTACCTCATGTAAACTTTCCCACCCAAAGTCTTCTCCGTCGCCGGCGACCGACGCCGGGACCCACCCCGACGTCGACGACTCACCCCGAGCCGGTGACCCACCTCCGGCACTTTTTCCGGCCTCCGGCGCCCTTTTCTCTCTCTTCTCTTCTCTCTTCCCCTCTCTCTCTCTTCCCCACCCCGGCCCCCCCAGCCCAGATGACCCCGACCACCCCAGCCCCACGACCTACCTCCGGCCCCAACTCCTGCCGCCGGCGACCCCCCTTTCTCTCTCTTCTCTCTCTTCCCCTCTCTCTCTCTTCCCACCGCGGCTGCCCCCAGTCCCCCCCTCCCCGCCGGCCCCCAGCCCGGTGAGCCCTCCACCTCCGGCATCCCCCTCCCCCGGCCTCCCCCCGCCCCTCGCCCCTCGCCCAATCAAGAAATCGCGATTGGGCGAGGGCGGGGGCGGGGCGAGGGGCGGGGGGCGAGGGGCGGGGTGGGGGGAGGCCGGGGGAGGGGGGTGCCGGAGTTGGGGGCTCACCAGGCTGGGGCCGGCAGGGGGGGGACTGGGGGCAGCCGAGGTGGGGAAGAGAGAGAGAGGGAAAGAGAGATAAGAGAAGAGAGAGAAAGGGGGGATTGCCGGCGGCCGAAAAAAGTGCCGGAGGTGGGTCGTCGGCATCGGGGTGAGTCGCCGGCGTCGGGGTGGGTTGCCGGCGGTGGAAAGGTCACCGGCGGCGGAGAAGACTTGGGGTGGGAAAGTTTATGTGAGGTAAGGTCTATGATAACAATAGTATACCTATAATATATCAACCGTTCGATTAAAATCTAACGGTTAAAAAAAGAACTCTACCGATAGGGTCTCTGAAAGAGGCTCTACCACAGCCTCTCCCTTTCAAAATATTAGGAAATAAAAATAGTGTCGACTATTTTGGTATAAATTTGACGTTGGATATAGTACTGTATTGGAGACCACAAACGCCAAATTTTAGCATTTGACAAAATAAAATTAGTATTGTATAAGAGTTGTTCTAATATAAGAAGACGTTGAATTAATAGATTAATTATCTTTTCTTTAAATTAACTTATAATTTGCTATATCACCACGCAGACTTCAGAGATCACGCCAGCTAATAATGAGATGAAAGAAAATGAAGGGACAGGAGGAAAGGAAAACGACATCCAAGGAGAGAAAATAAACGACAGTGATGAGAGGACTACAGGGGACGAAGAAAACGACAAAGATCTCGAACCAAAGGTTTCCTTTCAAGCTGTCGTCGTTCCAAACTCATCCTTAAACAGGTTGTCGTTGGAAAAGACCAGAGAGATAACAACTACAGTTGGCTTCGAAGATATTGGAGAGGCAATTAAGGAAGCAGCACATGTTATTGCTGGGGAAATCAGGGACTCGACTAGTCGCTTAACTAGAGGTATTTTTCAAGAAATTCATGAAAAATATGCCAGACTCAACGACGAGTTGCTGAAGATCACGACTCTTGAAGTTGTGGAAAGACATAAAGCCACCCGCCTCATTAGTCAAAATAATGCCACAGTTAATATATTTTTTAGTCTTCCTGATGAAGAGAAAGAGGAATGGGTTAGAGCTCTTCTCAGTGGCTCTATTTAGTTGCCATGTTATGTATATGTATGTGTGTGTATATGTATGCCAGTATGTATCCCCGTTGGAGTTAACTTAGCGTGTGGGAGGGAAGAGGTTGAGTAGGAGCTAGCTTCCATGTTCAGATTCTAGGAGTGTTTTCATTTCTCTTAAATAAGTGAGAGTCGTAGACCTCATATCGTTTATATATATTGGAGTTAACTTAGCAGGTGAGAGGGGAGAGGTTGAGTAGGAGCTAGAATCTAGGTTCAGATCTTGGGATGTTTTCATTTCTCTTAAATAAATGAAAGCATAGACCTTATATATATCGTTATATATATATATATATATATATCTTTGTGAGTGTATGCATGTTTGTAATTGTTACCGACATGGCTGATGTTTTATCTATTTTTCTATTTTTGTACTATTTTGAAGCGATTTGAACAAGTGAAGACTTTTTGTTGATGTTTAAAGTGCCATTGTGATGAATTGGAATGAAATAGAATTAAGGCTACTATATGTTTAGGCCCCTAAACTTGTAGTAACAGCATTTTAGTGAAGGATAATACTATCTTTTTGCATTGTATGTGATCCTTCAATTAGTAAATTTTATCTAGACATTTCATCATATTGAAGATTTTAGAAGGTGAAACTGTTTGGGTGCATAAGAAACAAGACGCGTAATATTGAGGATATGAGACGTGAGGAAATATTTTTTTGAGGTAATTTCAGATCAAATTACCTTCAATCATATTTGTTTGGAGTTTATTTATAGCAAATATAATATATATATATATATCGTTAGAAGGTATAATTGTTATAAGCGACACTTCTGTTTCAAAAAATTGTCTTTGCATATACTGTAGTCTTGCTCTATATAACATACATTTTGTGAGTAATTTTGTCTAGTTTCAGTGTGTGATAGCCTGGTCCTATGTGACAATCTTTATGATATGGGCTGCCTTATTCTTCAACCACATTAAATTGCTCTTTTCTTTTTCCATTCTTTCTTACTTAATTCGTTTATTTAATTAGAATATGTATAGATTTGAGATTCAAAAAAAGAATACGTATAGATTTGGCATTTTAATATGTTCTTTTCCACAGTAACGAGAAATCTGAGAATTGGTCTCAATTTTTATTTTTTCCAATTGAGCCAATGTCATGCAGCCTAGGTCTAGTAGAGTCATCGACTCCTTTCATGTCTTCACTAAAAAAAAGAATATTTTAATGTAAATTAAGATTTCATTCAACTAGAACCTTTAATATATGATTTACCCTATTAACATCTGTAATCTATACAATAGTCCAATGAAATCATCCTTATATAAGGAAACATCAAAACTTTTTCTGCCAAAAAAAAAAAATAATAATAATAATAAAATAAATTCACACATACAATGTCAATAGTTGAGAATAGTCAATGACAATACTAACATCTTATATTTGACAATACTAAAGGAAAATGACCTTTTTTTTTAGTTATTTTTTAAGAAATGACCTAAGTTTTCTAATTTCAAAAAAAAAATGCTCGTTTCTTTTTAAATGATCCATCAATAGTGGATTCTTTGATGATCTATCATTGATAGATTTAGTAATTCATCATTCATATACTAATGTTCGTCAGTGATTAACCAACATGAAATAATAATATGTCGTTCATCAATAATATAACATGATATATTAATAATTGATTGACTTATTAGTGATAGACTATTAGTATATCATGATAGACTATATAAGATCCATTAAAAATATTTCAAAAAGAAAAAACATCATTTACATTTTAAAAAACATAAAAAAAATGGACCATTTATTTAAAGGGATTATTAGGAAAAAAAAAGTCACCCCCTTATTTTTGGTATCTTGAATTCTAACTCATATATACTTTCTGTATTCTCAGGGACACCCGTATTTCAATTGTCAACACACATTTCAATGTTTACCCCCAAATTTGTATACAAATTCATTGAATGACCTGACCTTTTTTTTTTTTTTTTTTCGAATAACATTGAATGACTTGACTTTGGCCTATATATATATATGTGTATAATTTATATACATATTAACCAACCACACCAAAAAGGCTAACCAAAAAACAGAAAAAAAAAAAAAAAAAAAAATGAAGAACCAAAAAGAACAAGGGCATGTAGTAGTTCTGACATACCCAGCCCAAGGACACATAAACCCACTCCTCCAATTCGCCAAACGCTTAGCCTCCAAAGGCCTCACCGCCACTCTTGCCACCACCCACTATACTCTCAACTCCATCACCACCGCCACCCCAACAATATCCGTACAGATCCAGCCTATATCAGACGGCTATGATGAAACCGGATTCGCACAATCCCCAAGCCTGGAGGCCTACCTGGAGACCTTCAGAGCCGTCGGATCAAGGACCCTGGCAGAGCTGATAGTGAGGTCAAACGACACAGCCCGACCTGTGAACTGTGTCGTTTACGACTCGCTGCTCCCTTGGGCCCTCGACGTGGCCAGAGAGAACGGTGTTTGTGGGGCTGCTTTTATGACCAACTCGGCCTCTTGTTGTTCCTTGTATTGGCGTTTGGATCGAGCTGGTGGTCGGATTTCGGGTTCGGGTTCGGGTTTGATGATGCCTGGAGTTTCTGAACTTGGGATTGATGAGATGCCTAGCTTTCTCAATGGAGGTGGTCAGAGTCAGAGTCAGAGTCAGAGTCAGTCTCCTTATCTGGCTTTGATCATGGAGCAGATCAAGAGATTGGAGGAAAATGATTGGGTTTTCTGCAACACTTTTGATGAGTTGGAGAGTGAGGTAAAATTGTTTCTTCTATTTTGCACTTGATACCTTTTATTATTAGTAATTAAAAAAAATTAGATAGAATTGGGTATAAAATTACTGTTAATTTATAATTACTCCAGAGTTATTGATTATTGGATTATGGTTTTTTTAATCTTATTATGGTGTTACGATGGACTCCAAATCTTTTATCATAGAATGTCATGCTAGTCCTTTATCTCTAGGACGCTTCTAGTGCTGGCATTTTTTTTTTTTTTTTTGGGTGTAAGTTTCTTTAGCATCTAACCAAAAAATAAAAAACTTGTTGATAACCAGATATGGATTAGTCCATCAAAGTCCATAGTTGAACACCATCAAAATCTTTTTTTTTTTTTTTTTTGTTAAGCTCTAACCATTGCAAACCCACTTTTTTCTATCGGGTTACCTTACATTAGTTCTAACCAAAGTTTGAAATTTTGATATTTTCATTGATATTTCTGTTGAAATTTTGAATTTTGGTGCCACTGATATAGAAACAAGGCTGTAGCACTTTTTTTTTTTTTTTTTTTTTAAGAATATCAAGCAATTTTTGTCAAATTTTTCCTTAACGGTTGATTTTTCATGAAAAGTGAGATGCAAAGTGACAAAAATTCACGGAAATTCCAATAAAATATTAGGTAAAATTTCGGAAAAATTATGGTACTTATATTCGTATAGTAGGAAAAAAAAAAATTTAATTCTTGAATGTGGTCAAATCCATGTACAAGCTCATGAGCTTGATCTTATTTCACCATCGAGAAATGAAAGAAGACTTTCATCCTCAAATTTAACTCAAACAATTTAACTCAAACATAGCTCGTTTCTCTTTGGATGATATTTTTGATGTTGGACAGCTAGTGAAAGCCATGCAAGGACTCTGGCCCTTCCAAATGGTGGGTCCAATGGTGCCATCAGCCTACCTAGACCAACAAATACAAGGAGACACATCTTATGGAGCCAGTCTATGGAATCCAACAAACGACAAGTACATGGCATGGTTGAACACAAAAGGACCAAACTCTGTCATATATGTGTCGTTTGGAAGTATGGCTGACCTCTCACACAAACAGGTTGAAGAAATTGCATGGGGTCTAAAGGCAACCGAGAAGCATTTCCTTTGGGTCATAAAAGAGCCCGAGAACAGACTCCCATTCGGGTTCTTGAATTCGCTAGGTGGGGCAGGAATGGTGGTGACATGGTGTGACCAGCTAGAGGTTTTGTCCCACCGAGCAGTCGGCTGCTTTGTGACGCACTGCGGATGGAACTCGACGCTGGAGGGGCTGAGCCTTGGCGTACCAATGGTGGCAGTGCCGCAGTGGAGCGACCAGCCGATGAATGCCAAGTTTGTGGAGGAGGTGTGGGGGGTTGGAGTGAGAGCCAAGAGGAATGAGGAAGGGATTGTGGGGAGGGAAGAGGTTGTGACGAGGGTGAGGGAAGTGATGGAAGGAGAGAGAAGTGGAGAGATAGGAAGGAATGCGTTGAAATGGAGAGAGGCTGCAAAGAAGGCTGTTAGTATCGGAGGAAGCTCGGATAGGAATGTTGATAGTTTTGTAAAGTTTCTGAAAGGGAAGAAAAATGAAGTTGAGAGGGCTGAGGATTGCTAGTCCTTTAAATAGGCACAAATATAATTATAGATAGGACAAGTATCCTATTCTGTAAAAATGCAGGTCCGACAGATGAAATTTTTTTTTTTTTCCGATATAACTACTAATTGATCTACATGCAAAGCTAATGAACAGACAAACTATTAGCTCAATCGGTATTTAGCAGGTGCGTGAGTTATTGTCAATGTACGAGTCCTGAGTTCAAGTCCCGGGTAAAGGAAAACTATACTATTTAATATTAGATCTGGTAAATGAATGTTATAAGCTTGAAAATAACATTTACATTCCTGTAACCACATGTAATATGGAAAAAAATAACAAGTGAGTATAATCTTTTGGCGCAGAGCACCAAATACTAATAAACCAAGAGAAAAATGCCTTTGTGTGGTTTCGATGTGAGCTCACACCTTACAAGAATTGATGTCGTTGCATCCTTCACTCTAAAATAGGAAAACGAAAGCCGCGTGTTAGATTGAATTGTTCGTCTTTTTTTTTTTTTTTAATCATTAAGCATGAGAACCATAATGTGATCTTGTCATGCAATCTTGAACTTGATATGCGTACCTTGTTCTTTCTTCGTGCTTCCATTATCTCTTCTAGCGGCGGTCGGCCTAAAACCAAAACAGAGAATTTGAGTCATACAACTAAAATCCTAAGACCTCCTTTCTGTGCAAAACAAGTTTTTAAAATCTTCTTTTGCTAAATGACAAACATAAATCTTAAGAAACTCATTAGTTTTTAAAATTAAGATCATCCCCCAATATAGCCTAGTCATTGCTTGTGTCCCAAGAAATAAAGAAGTCAGAACCAATACTCGGGATTTACCGGTGATCGGAAGACGATATTTAGCCCAAACACTATATACGACATCAGCTAGTTTCCCTATCTGAGAAAACATAATTTCATGTTAAGGTTAAAGCAAGGATGAACCAGAGATAAACAAGCTTTAATTTGTCAAAACCATGGATTAAAATGTAATGAAGAACACCAAGCAACTTACAGGTTCATATTTTGTTATGGCATAAACCCATCCAAGCCCAACTTGTTCATATAGTTTTCTAAATGCCTGCAGAAGTTTTACATTTTAATTAGCTTAATTTAGTCCTCTATTTTTTTTTTAATGCACAAGAAAAAAGTTCAAAATCTAATAGACACAAGTTATAAATTTTAAACTAAGTGATGAGATCACTTACATCAACGTCAGTGACTACAGTTCCATCATCAAGAATTGCATGAATTCTTCCCATAACCTTGCAAAAAAAAAAAAAATTTCACCATAATGAAACTCTTTTTCATGAGTATTGATATGAAGAACATGTCTTACAACAAGATTTTCAACTTTTATTCTTAATGTTTGTCTTCCATTGATACATTCATTAATCCCAAAAGCTTAAGCTGTTAAAAGATAAGCAAATAGTAGTTTAATTTTCATATTCGAACACTTCCTTCACATATAAACTGGATATTGAGCAACCATTCAGACAAATATTAATGAAAAAGCTCGAAACAATATTAAAATTGATAATATTAAAGTCAGGACCTCCTAATTTGATGACTCAATTCATCGCAAATATTTTGATTATTAGGAGGTGAGATAATAATAATTTTTATAATTAACTATTCCGACATCAACAATATTGCTCATATGAGTAACTCACAGTTGGGAAGTCTAGCCCTTGATTCTCCTCAGGAGAGTAATCCTCTGAACAAATGTCCACAAACTTGATGGTTCCATAACGTTTATTCCTCTCTCTAAGCATGTTGACCTGACAACAAATAACATACAAAACCTTAACTTCCACAAAAAAAAAAAAAAAAAAAAAACAACAAGTGCAAAACTCAAAAAAGAAAAAAGAAAAAAAAAGTACCTCACGCATGCAAAGTGGGCAATCTCCATCATAGAGCATTTTGATCTTCCAATTCTCTGGTGATGATGATGATTCATCATCTTCTTTCTTGGGAGTCACAACTGCCTCACTCACTGCCCGAATTCCAAATCTGGGTCCTAGAAATATCGAATTAAATAGCACCAAAATCAGGACTTGGATTTTTGAAAATTACAGGGAAAAAAAAAAAAAAAAAAGAGTTGTTACCTACCAGGTTGGTGTCGGGGAATAACTGGTTTGATGATTCTTTGATGATGGGAAATGGGAGTGAGAGAGTGAGGAAATGAAATTAGGAGAGATGGGTTTGATTGTTGTGTTGTTCTTTTGCAACAAGAAGCAGAAACAGCTGCAACTCCTCTCAATGCCATTTTACAATTTTTTTTTTCCCCTCTTGTGTGTGTGTTTGTTTGTTTTGGTCTGGTGATGTTTTTTTGCTGTGTCGGGAAAGAATATTATCAAACCAGATTAGTTGCAAATCAGATTAGTTTTTTTGTTGTTTAGATTTTCTTTTTCTTTTTTTTTTTTGGGTTGAAGACAAGAGAACCCAGGTTCCTTCTCTCTGCTTGTACGTGGCAGGTCGGGTTTCACCACGCATTGGCAGATCAAACTACTGGCTCTTGTTCGCCCACCTCGTTTGGTTTTGAGACATTTGCGTAAATCACAAATTTTGATAATTACCAAAAAAAAAAAAAAACTAAAAACTTAAAAGATCAATTATAATAGGATGTGGTAGAGCCTCTCCCAGAGACCCTATCGGTAGATCTTTTTTTTAACCATTGATTTTAATCCAACGGTTGATATATTATAGGTATACATTGTTATCATAGACCTTACCTCACATAAACTTTCCCACCCCAAGTCTTCTCCGCGCCGGTGACCCACCGCCGGCAACCCACCCCGATCCGACGACCACCTCCGGTACTTTTTCCGACCACCGGTGACCCAATTTCTCTATCTTCCCCTTTCTCTCTCTTCTCTTCTCTCTCTTCCCCTCTCTCTCTTCCCCACCCCCAGCCTCCCCCACCCCGCCCTCGCCCCGTGCCCCCATCCCTCGCCTAATCACGAAATCGCCAGAGGTGGGGGGTGCCGGAGGTGGGGGGCTCACCGGGCTGGGGGCCGGTGGGGGAGGGGGGGCCCCCGGGGCTGACAGGGGAAGGGGGGGACTGGGGGCAGTCGGGGTGGGGAAGAGAGAGAGATGGGAAGAGAGAGAAGAGAAGAGAGAGAAATTGGGTCGTCGACGGTCGGAAAAAGTACCGGAGGTGGGTCATCGGCGTCGGCCGTCGGCGATGGACAGGTCTCCGACGGTGGAGAAGACTTGGGATGAGAAAGTTTATATGAGGTAAGATCTATGATAACAATAGTATACCTATAATATATCAACCGTTTGATATACCTACAATAGTATACCTACAATAGTATACCATTAGATTTTAATCCAACGGTTGATATATTATAGGTATACTATTGTTATCATAGACCTTACCTCACATAAACTTTCCCACCCCAAGTCTTCTCCGCCGCCGGTGACCTTTCCACCGCGGCAACCCCCCGACGCCGACGACTCACCTCCGGTACTTTTTCCGACCACCGGTGACCCAATTTCTCTATCTTCCCCTTTCTCTCTCTTCTCTTCTCTCTCTTCCCCTCTCTCTCTTCCCCACCCCCAGCCTCCCCCACCCCGCCCTCGCCCGTGCCCCCATCCTCGCCTAATCACGAAATCGCCAGAGGTGGGGGGTGCCGGAGGTGGGGGCTCACCGGGCTGGGGGCCGGTGGGGGAGGGGGGCCCCCGGGGCTGACAGGGGAAGGGGGGGACTGGGGGCAGTCGGGGTGGGGAAGAGAGAGAGATGGGAAGAGAGAGAAGAGAAGAGAGAGAAATTGGGTCGTCGGCGGTCGGAAAAAGTACCGGAGGTGGGTCACCGGCGTCGGCCGTCGGCGATGGACAGGTCTCCGACGGTGGAGAAGACTTGGGATGAGAAAGTTTATATGAGGTAAGATCTATGATAACAATGATATATCAACCGTTTGATTAAAATCTAACGGTTAAAAAAAGAGCTCTACCGATAGGGTTTCTGGGAGAGGCTCTACCACAGTCTCTCCCATTATAATATCAATTTTTAAATATCAACTTATATAATATATAAATTATTATTTTTTAATTAAAAAATATTTAAAATATTATCATATGAATTTATTATATCCTGAAAAAGTTTAAATCATTTAAAATAATTTAACGTCTCCTTTGAAATAACATGTCATTCTTACACATGTTGTATACTTTCCCAATGTGGAGATCCCTCTCATCATAATTTTAGGATAGTTCCATAATAGACTTCACTATAATTGTTTAAATCCCAACTCACTTCACCATAAAAGTAACATTTTTTTTTAATATGAAAGAAACATAATACACACTACTTTCCACCGACTTCACCATGAAAGCGGTGTTTAAATCCCTGCCCCTTTTGCTACCCACACAAAAAAAAAAAAAAAAAAAAAAAAAAAAAAAAATCCCCTACCCTTTCAAATAATCAACAACAAACATCTACACATTAAATTCTCCAACACACAAGTGATAACGTAAATATTATTTAAATCTTAGGAGGGTATGGCTCTTATTATATCGTCTCTTTACTCTTTCCATTAGAAAGACTTCCTTTGTAATCGTACTGACAGTCTTTGTAGCCGAAAAAAAAAACTGACACTTCAACAAATATGCAAACTTTAATGCCCGCTCAAATATTGTTTGAAATATCTTATGAAAAGCAAAATGACATGAACCACAATCATGTACGTCCAACTTGATTTCTTTTTCTTTTAGAAAAAAGTTTTATTATTATGTTGTTGTGCCTCTCTTTATGGAGTCCCACATCAGCAAATTTAAAAGAAAATTATCATCGCCCACGATAGAAATGACGAGATTTTCAACCCATTAAAACCATAAACTAATTTATAGTTTTCTTTTATATTTTTTTAAAAACAATAAGGTATATTTTACGGTTGTTATGATAGTTAATTATATATTTTAACTCTTTTTTATAGATAATTTACTGATTTAAATATAAAATCAGTCATTTTCTTTAAAACTGATTATATGTTAATATCTTAAAAAAGGCTAAATCTCCAGAACCAACTTAAAATTTGAAAGACCAATATCCTTTATGGGTGTGCTTTGTTAATGGGCTCTGTTGAGAATTTAACCGGATGTAGGGAGGAATTGTGTACGGAAAAAATTATTAGGTAAATTTGATATATTAGTAAGGATTATCTTATAATTTTCCAATAGTTAGTAGAGAGTTGAAATGTAATAAATAGATAATTTTAATATTAGTTGGTGAGTAACAGGAAAATGCTTGAACATCAAAAACTAAACTTTTATTTGGTGTTTTAATTAGAATTCAAATTTTTTATCTTAATTTTTATCTTTTTTTAAAAATAAAAAAAAATCATAACTAGTTTTTAAAAAATCCACCAATATCAACTTAAAAATTTTGTCTCCAATTAACAACCAAATTGAGTCTAAATTAAGTGGATGTCGTTTTGGAGTCAAACAGGTTGTTGTGAATGAAGTCAGGAAAATAACAATAGTCGTTCTACACAGCAGACATTGTTTATCATTTAGTTGTGTTTAACAGTGCATTTTGGAGAGTGTCGACCAAAATTTTCACCGGATTTATTTTAATGACTTAGTCTCATATGATTAATAGATTATATTAAAAAATTTTACACATGTTTAATTGTCTAATGTTTAGACAAATTTAGACGTAAAAGTCAAAACCAGTAAAATAATTATAAGTACTTTAAAAAATAAAATTGAAACTGAATTGGATATCAATAACTAGTTTTGAAAAAAAATAAAAATAAAATAAAATAAAATAAAATAAAAAGAAAAGAAAAGAGGAGAGAGAGAATAATAAAATAGTCAAGCCTCTCCTCTTTGTTCTCTAAGTGCCTCAACTACGGGTAGATGACTTGACGCGGGATTCAACGTTAAGGATTTCATCAAATAGGAGGTCGGAGATTCAAATCTTATGCCAACTCAGGAGAATTATCCCTACCTGTATGAAGTCTCTAAAATGTGAAATGATAGGACCATCATCACATCCTTTATTTAGTTTAAAAAAAAAAAAAAGTGCCTTAACCTTAGTCAAATTTTATAAAATCCTTAGATTGCCCTTCTTGATCTCAATCTTTGTAAGCCGTCCATTGTCATACTATTATTAACTACAGTAATTGACCCAAATAGTCCATGAACTCTTTAAAAAGTAACAGTTTAATCTTTTTTTTTTTTACTGAGAAGACTGTAAACTCTTAAAATGTTTGCTATTACAGTCCTTTCCATCCACGTCCATTAAATTTCTAACAGAATGAGTCACGTGAGCCATCACATGAACTCAATTAACCTTAAAAAGACAAAACTACTCTTATTCATTAAAATAACATTTTTAAAAAAGGGGGAGAGAGAGAGAGCTGAACTCAAACCCAGCCCCCCTCTTTCGCCTCCCGTTCCACCTTCTCCTACCCCCACATATATGACGCTGGTCGTCACTATCGTCAACATCGCCCCCCCCCCCCTTCACCCCTCAAGATCCACTGAACTTAAAGCCCAGACACCACCCCCCCCCCCCTCGGACTGTCTGTTGCCGAGCCCAGCCATAACTCCCTTGTCGTTATCACTAAGCTCAAGTCCCCCCCCCCCCAACCAAAAAATATGGGTTCGCCCCCCTCCAACCCCCCAACAGCGTTCTCGATTCACCCCCTTTCTCCCCCCATGGCGATCTTGGTTTCACCCCTCCATGTCTCGATTTGGGAGCCGTCGTAGCCAAGCTTGGACCCCGCACCCACCAACCTCAAAATCTAACTCTCAGACCTGACCCCCGAAACCCTTCCTCCCAATCCACCAATCTTAGAAATGAAGAGAGAGAAAAAAGTGATGAATTTAGTTTTTTTTTTTAATTTTTGTTAAATTCATTATTGTTATATACTAAATGGCCTCTCAAATTAAATCACATACATTGCATGTGACTCATTCTATTACAAATTTAACAATTCTGGATGAAAATAATTATAATGACCAATATTTTAAAAGTTCAAGACCTTCTCAGTCAAAAAAAAATAAAATATGGACCAAATCATCACCTTGTAAAGAGTTTGGAGACCATTCAAATCAATTACTCTATTAACAAATGTCACCTAAACTCTTTAGACGGCTGAGAATTAATGGGGGACCAGTCCCCCAAATTTTAAGTGTAGAAGGTCCCTCAAAAAAAATATTGTATATTTTAATGATCAAGGCAAACAAACAGAGACAACTGTGAATTTCTAAAATAACAAATATCAAATTTTACAATTAAACTCAAAGAATCTTCAAAATTACAACGCCAGAAAACCCCCCACAAACAATTATTTCTACACAGATTTTTTGAGATCAGGTAAGAATATAAAAAGGTGCTTGAAGGGGAAAGAGAGGCAGATAGCCTCTTGTAAGGCAAATACAGAATGTATAATAAGGTTAGTCAAATTAACTTGGTAACAAATACAGAATTGTTAAACAAGTTTAATAACTTCTAAGAGTTAGTTGTGAGATATTGTTTAGATTTCAAACTATCAAATAACTACACCAACAATTTACTTATTGAGGCATATACATATTTATTGTTGATTAGATTTTATATGAATCAGTAGAAACAAGAAAATTTTTTTGGAAAATTTTGTCACTAAAGACGAAAAATACTAATAAGCAAATTCAAAAGAACTGCTAATGAAAATGTCGTGTTTTTTTTTTTAATAGAAATTTATTTTATTTTATTAATTTTTTTTATATAGTTCTATTAAATTCTTAGGAAAATACCACGTTGGTGTATGGGAAATTGGGAATAAATGGTTTGATTATCTGATGGGGATTGGATGTGAGTGAGGAAATGAAAGAGTGATGAGCTTGATTTTGTTCTCTTGCAATGCAACAAGCAGAAACATAGGCTAATCCTCTGTAAAGTGCAAATTTTGCCTTTTTGTCTTGGTGTAATATTGTTTGTTTGTGAGTTTTTTTTTTTTTTTTTTTTTTTAACAAGCATCCCAATATCAGCATATATATATGTATATATATATATATATATGTCGTTATTTTTTGAAGATTGTCGTTTTTCCTTGAGGTTGAACAGAAACGACATGGCATTTACCTAACACTTGAACGACATGTCGTTCATCAGAAAAAGCTACACAAAACTACAGGTGTAAACGACACATAACAAGCAAACTACGCATAAACGACATGTCGTTTTATTCAATTTAAACGACATGTCGTTCTGACACGTGGTGTGTACTTTCCCTAAGGTTGAGATCCGACCGGCCCACCATTTTGTTCCCCTTTCATCTTCATCGGAGCTGCAGAGATTCAGCAAAATCATGGCTTTCTTCCTTACCAGAACCACCATCGGTTCCCACTTGCGCTCTCACTTCCAGGTACTCTCTCTCTCTCCTCTCTCCTCTCTCCTTTCTCTCTCTCTCTCTCTCTCTCTCTCTCTCTCTAACTCTTTGCTTCCGAAAACCAGGGTACACAAAACGATGCACTTTCTCTGTCCCGTCGCCAATTCCACATCGAACCAGGGCCGCGCGAGCAAGCTGTGAGATTCTGTTTATATAAATATATAAATATATATACACACACACATATATATCTCCTGCTCGATTTTTTCTTGTTGTTTGATTTGATTCTTCTCGGTTTTTTGAAATTTTGACATGTAGTTCTCTCTTTTTAATCGTGAACTTTCCGTTGCACTGTTTTCATTTATTTTTTTATCATCCGAGATTCGACTTAGATGCGAAACAGCTGAAATTTTATGTTTTCTTCTGTTTCGGGATTTTCATTCATGGTTATTGGTAAAGAATCGGTGCTCATCTCAGTGAATCAGCCCCAAAATAGAAATTTTTAGGGTTTTGGATTGCACGGTTCGGCAATTTCATTGCCAAATCTCAATATTGATGTGCTTTTTAGGATTTTGAGTAGGGAAATGTGTTTGGAATTCAAAGTTACAAAAGTAGAATTTGATAGAAAAAACGCAAATCCCTAGTTTTTAGGTCTACATTTACAATGGGTGGGTCTCTTTGTGTGTAAATAGGTGGTTCATGGTTGTATCATCTATGTTGAATCGGTGCGAGACGATTTTTTTCCGATTCCCTGTTGTGGCATCAGAGCATTCTTGTATTCATTAGATTTTGATATTTACTTTGTGTCATGTTGTAGGAGATGGATTTATATTGATATGCACCATTTTTAGTTTGATTTTCCGTTTTAATTTGCAGCTCTTGGCTGAAGACCCTTCTCTAAAGAAATACAAATCACAAAAGAAAAATGTGAGGCGACTTAAGAAAGTTGGTGACGTGCTCACTATAGTTGTTGTCGCAGGTATGGCTGATGTTTTTTAGAAATTTGATGGGAATATTGTCTTATCTTCTATTTTAGATTTGTTCTAAGAACCTTTCTTTAGTACTATCATCGCTCTTTTCTCTAGTTAAATTTCATGCTTATGATATGCCTGATGTTCTGATTTACTTTTATACTAGCTTATAGTGATGCGGTTTTGGTATTGATGGTAGCATGAAGCTTAATAAGCAATGAAGGCGTTGGGGTTTTTTTTTTTTTTTTTTTTTTTAATAGAGTATGTTCTTTAATGTTAAAGACTTACATTAGCGAGTTCCAATGGTTGAGGACTGACTTGGAGATGCATAGAATAGAGAATGAACAGTTAAAAAAAAAAAAAAAAACTTCAACTTATCTGGAGAAAGGGAAAAAGGTGGTTAAGAACCTAAGGTTACCCAAATGGTGGCGGCCCAATACTTGGTATGCTGAACAATCTGAATTAGGTAGAGGGTTTCAAGTGGGAACAGTCCTTATAAAGGGAAAACTAAATTTACCATAGGTCTGGTGGAGTAACACGAAGAATCACAGCACATTTCCCACATAACATATATGATAGCATGAACCATATCAGAAGAATTGTGAAGGTCGTTATTTGTAAAAGATGAAAGCAAAAGGCAAAATAGACTTGTAACTCGCTGTCAGGCAATTTAAATGTTTTGCATTCGTTATCCCTGTCATTTGCATCTCCGGAGTATGAATCTGTGGCAACCAAGCTGAGTAATTAATTTAGCTCAAAGAGGTTGTTGACTTACTTGAAAGACGATGCTTTGTTGCAATATGGTGAATCTAAAAGTACACAACTTTTCCTCCTCGTGGCATCTTCTTTTTTTTTTTTTAAACCTGTCTTGCCTAAGTAAATAGAAACACGGAGATGAAGATATTTGTTAAACGAACTGTTTGCTCTGTAAAAATCTTGCATGTGCAGTACAGTATCTTTGCATATGGTAAGTTTCAAAGCTCTCATGTCCTTTAATGGTGTATGGCCAGGCTGTTGCTATGAAATATACGTGAAAGCAGTATTGCGAGAAGAGGCTCGGAAGGCTAAGGCTGCCAGCGAAAGTGCAGCATGAAGTATCGATCTCTTTGGCATTTAGTTTCTGTCAACAGTAGTAGAAATACTACAGCTCTGTTAAATAAGAATTAAACCAGGAAAAGGGTTCTTTCAGTTGCTTTGAAGTTTTGCTCACTGATCTCTTCTTTCTTAATAAGCCCTGATAGCAAGTTTGGTCCTTAAATCTTTTCAACGACTGCAATGAAATGTTTGTGTTCGTCAAAGTGAATGTTATGCAGACATTGAACCCCGAGCGCGAGCTCGAGCCTCAAACTGAAAATGCTCGACTTGTGTAGTGAACTATTTTCAATCTTTTTTCTAGCGTGGGTGTTATTTTCTCTCAAATGTCGGGATATTTTTTTTCCAGCGCTGAGGTGTAGCTGGTAATGCATTTTCAAGAAGTTTGACGCAAGTACGTACTATGTAAGATGGTGAGATTTGGTGTCTATCATAGCCCAAGGGTGGCAATAAGGATCATGTCATGACAACCAAACTCAAAACTTTTTGCCGGGTTTGGGTTGGGGAAAAAATTAGTGCGGATCAGTTTTGTGTCATCCTGTTCTCTATAGGAGGAAGGGGCAAAAAAAATTGTGGATTCAACTCACTTGAGTCTTGTTTGTGCATTTCACTCGAACATTCGGACTTTTAATTTTGGAAAATATGTCAGAAAAAAAAAAGGGTAAAGATGTGATAAAGTTTTATTTATATATCCAATCGGTAAAGTTCATTTTTAAATTATCTTGATATAATCGAACAGTTAAAGTATTATTTGTGCATGAAAACTATGATGTATCTTAACTTATAATATAATATACTAAAAATAAAAAAATTGAAATTCAAAAAATTAAAAAAAAAAAAACTAAAAAAAAGGTATTGTGACCATCCACCTGCGGAGCCCTGACACCGACGCCCCCCCCCCCCCACCCAAACGCCGATCAGATCTAGATTCGGGGGGGGGGGGGGGGGGGGGCACGTTGGGGGACTGGGCTCACGGTGCAGGGGGAAGGGGAAAGGGGCTTGTCGTCGTCGGGGGGCACGTTGGGGGACTAGGCTCAAGATGCAGGGGAAGGGAAAGGGGGCTTGTCGGCGTCGGGGGTGGGGTAGCTTGTCGGCGGCAGGGCTCACCGGCTTGGGAGCGTCACCAGCTCACTGGCTTGGGAGCGTCGCTAGTGGCTAGAGTGGGAATGGGTAGTGTTTTCTTTTTAATGTATTTTTTATATATTATTTTTAAATTATTTAGTTTATACTAATATGAGGCAATGTGTATTATAATTATCATACATAAATAACATATCAGTCATTTGATTATATCTTTAACGGTTTAAAAAGAGACTCTACCAATAAAATATATAAAATGGATTCTACCACACACTTATAAAAAAAAATTGCAATAGTAAAGTTAGAATTTGTTTGGTAGAGTAGTTTGAGTTGGGATTTTTAAGTTTCAATAGTAAATTTTTTTGAATTTTCAGAAAAGATAAAAAAATTTTTGAAAAAAAGATAAAAACTTTTTAGGAAAAAGATAAAAAAAAATGAGTTAAATGATTTGAGTGATTGTGCTAAACACATGCTAAGAAACCTTTCATATTCCTGAAGTTAACATGAAATTAGTGTCCTTTGTGAATCCACACGTCAATCACGATACGAATAAAACCTGTGACATGAATTGTCGTACTTTGCATTTGTTCATTAAAGTTCAAAATCTCATCAATTATAGTCAAACATAGCCAGGGATTTAAGGGTGGTGATAACCAAAATTCGCTGTTACAGATGTTTTCCATGTGACACCAGATTTTGTGGTTTTTTAATCTCTCTCTCTCTCTCTCTCTCTCTCTCTCTTTTTGTTACTTTTTTAAAGCCAAATTTAGTAATTAAAACGAATGGGAGAGACAAGATGATGAGGCCCTTCTGTATGTTTCTGTATAGACATAAATTTCTAGAATCTATGAATGTCAATTTTAATACTAAATTTTTTAATATTAATTCATAAATTATATTTTTATTGATAATTATAATTAATTAATATGATAATATTTTAAACACATATTAATAAAACAATAGTAACTCATATATCATAAAATTAATATTTAAAATTTGATATTAGAGTTTATGTGATAAAATTTTTTTTATAAGAAAATTGACCTGAAATTCTTTAGCTTGGCTGGTTTTAGGATTAGAATATAATAAAAACAAATATATATATATATATATATATATATAGTTAGCCACCGGGAAGGACCATGACTACAGTGACCCGGCGGGAGGGGGGGGGAGCTTATTTTAATATAGTTGTTGTTTTTTTAATTGTAATATATTAGATATGTGCATAAATTAGTATTGACCTCTCTTAAATTAAAAGTTTTTTTATATTTTAGAGAGATTTTATTTATATCCACAATATTGATAAATATATCTTTAAAGTCAATAAAAATTTCTAATGTATTTTTATCCTACAATAAAATTATCTTAAAATCATTAAAAATACTCATACCCCACATATATATAAATGAAATTTTTTTTAATAAAATTATTAAAAATATACATCACATTAATCATAAATAAAAATAATATTTTAAAAAAATGAAAAAAAAAATCCTAAGAAATTGTTAAAAAATTGTTCTAAACTCTGAACGTTCATTTCATAAACTCTAAATTGTTTTTCATTAATTTATTTTCTTAAGAAATTTTTATAACTACATAAAAATTTTCAATGGAGAATTCAACTGAAATAAAATTAAAAGAAAGAAATCTCTTAAAAAACCAGCAACTATTGATATAAGTATTTTAAAATTTTTAATTCATTAATATTATGTGTTTTTTTTTTCTTTTCCTTTAGTATTTGAAATGATTCTATATGGTTTTTTATATGATTATTCTTTTTTTTTTCTTGCTATGTTCGTTTACATGATTCTATATTTATATAATTTTTTAAATGCAATATGATATTTCTTGATTTTTGATTTCGATATTACTTGAGTATTTCTTTTTTACTATTTCCTCTCTCTCTCTTTTTTGTTTTTTAGAGATACTTTACCTTTTTTTAAATGGCTTTATGTTTTCTTTTTGAAAATGAAAATATACATATTTTTTTTTCTTATTTAGATTTGTTAATTTGTTATTAATAAAACTAAAATAAAAATAGGTATATGAGATGGTTATATGTGATATTATATAAAAACTATTTATAAAATGACAGATTTACTGTGTTTATATTAAAAAACATTTATTAGATGAGAATATTTATCAATATAATGCATGTAAATATAACCACCCATATTTTATTGGATAAATAATTTAGATTTTAAGAATTAAAATAATTTTATTAAATTTATAAATATTAGTGAGCCTAGTGATTTGATCGAAAATTTTTTTGACCCCTTTATCAATAAATCCCGGCTCCATCACTACATTACTTGGTCACTAACTATGTCGTTGAATCACTTCATTAATACAAGGTGGGGCTTAGGTGGATCAAGTTCAACTTTCGTTTCAAAAGCTGGCTTGTTAGACTTTGAAAGTCTTCATTCATTAAGCAAGAAATTAGAAACAACATTTAGAGAAGAGCTTAATTGAAGATCGAGAAGATCAAGAGAATAAATGTTTTTCTATTTTAATAATGGAGAGTTGGAAAAAAAAAAAAAAAAAAGCTTGTGTCACTTTCATGTAAATCGCATATAATATTGATTTGCAGAATAAATATGATATCCTTCTTAAAAGTTAGCTCTCATTTGAAGTAAATATTTCAACTGTAAAACCTCAATTCAATCCAAATCTAATCTAATTTATTTTATTTTTTTTCAAAATTCACATAATAATTATTTTTCTCTTTTCTGAACATCAATCATTCAAATTGGATTTTTTTTTTTCAGTTTAAATCCATGCTTTAATTATGAGCTCATATTCTTTTTCTTTCATTTTCATCCCTGCTCAAAAAGCTCTTATACACCTTTTGTTGTTGTTTTTTTTTAAGTAAATTATTAGGTTGGTCCCTAAATTTTTAAATTTATACAACTTTGGTCCCTAAATCTTTTTCTTAGCTGGAATATCCCTAAATTTTTAAAATATTGTTACAATTGTCCTTTACGTTAAATTTTAGACAGAATCCGTTAATTAGCATTACTTTTTGATCAATTATAAACATATTCCGTTTAAAAATTAACAAAAATGATTATTGTAGTAACATTTTAATAGTTTAGGTACATTCCTTTTCATAGTTGAAATGATCATAAACTATTAAAAGTATAGCTACAATAGTATTTTTCGTTAATTTTTTGACAGAATCCGAAATTAGTGTCACTATTTGACCAAATTACTAACAGATTTCGTTTAAAAATTAACGAAAAAGACTACTATAGCAGTATTTTAAAAGTTTAGAAGCATTTTAATTACTAAAAAAATTTTAGAGATCAAAATTATATAATATTAATATCTCGTTTGGTAAATGAGTTTAAACTCAAATTTTTCATCTCAGTTTTTATCTTTTTCTGAAAAATCAATAAAAATTATAACTAATTTTGAAAAAATCAACCAATTCAAACTTAAAATTTTCAACTCAAACTGTTTCACTGAACGGAGCCGAAGAGTTTTAGATATTAAATGAGTAATTTTGTGATCCTTTTCTTTCATGTGTATAGACGCATAGATGCGTATACCTTCTTTTAAGCTGAAAGGAAGGAAGAAAAAGAACCGTGTACAAATAGGAGCGGGTATGCTTTTTTTGAATTTGCTTTTTGGCACCTAACTTTAAAATTTGCTTTTTGATTTCGCCCATCGAAAAACATAAATAAATAAAAATAAATAAATAAATAAAAAAGTGGTGGGGTGGAAGATACACTAGTTGTCCATGCCACGCCTAATCAAGTCGAGGTGAGAAAATAGGGACAAAGACAAATTCCAAAAGTGCATCATATTCATACCCCATCATCATTATCATCATCTTCATTTTTAGTTTGCCTATTCTTCTTCTTTTTGTTTTTTATTTTATTTTATTTTTATATTATATAAAATAATAACAAAAGAAGCTCCAGTTGCCTCACCATTTCCACTTGCTAGACAGGAGCGTCATCCACACTTGCACCCAAATTATGGCTTTGTTTCGCCCTCAAATCTAAATATTAGTTTTTCATTTCAATTTTTATATATTTTTTTAATTTTTTTAAAAATTAATTAATTTTAGCTTTAAAATTTATTCCAAATCCGTAACTAAAACACAAGTTAAGTTTGTTAATTAAGAATTTTTATAATAGAACGTCTATTTTACACATCAAATTCCATCATAAATTCGTAGTTAGATCTTTGAATTTTCAATAGATTTTAACTAGAGATTAATAATTTGTAGCAAAATTTTATCTGTCTTTGTCAAGTAAAACAAATTTATAATATATATATATATATATATATATATATACACACATAGCTGAAAATTTGGGAAGAATACATTAAATGAATACATATCTCTTTCTTAAAATGTAATATCTCTCTACATTGAAAACAACCTTAAACATTTTTTTGGGGGAAAAAAACTTACATATTTCTTCGGGTGGAGTGGTGATTTATTGTTCTGAAGCCTCGTTTGGTGTAGTTAGTTTAAACTACCATTTCAAACTTTTTTTTGTCTTTTTTCAAAATTTTTGTCTTTTTCTCAAAAAGTTTTTTATCTTTTCTAAAAATCAACATAATTTACTATTTAAACTTAAAAATCTTAATATAAACTTACACACCAAACACCCTCATTTTATCTCATTTATTGTCTCCCTAACAATATCTTGCCATATTATCTGAAAAATTTAACTACATAAAAAATACTAAAAATTAAAAATTTTTGAGCAAATTAATGAATTATCAATATACTATTGAGGTACCAGCTTTTGAAATAGAAAAAATAAGACAACAAATCTGTACTCCTTCGTATGATCATTTTCAATAATTATAAACATATAATTTTTACAAATACAATAGTTACTTCTTAATCAATTTGAAAATCTGTTTACTACATTTCAAAAAGCAAACATATATAAAAAAAAAATTTGTAAAAACTTTTTTTTTTGTCCACCATAAGGCCTCAAAATCATAATATACATTTTTAAATATTAGATCAGATCAAAAAATTATATTAGAATCAAAACACATATAAGATAAATATATATATATTTTTTTTACAAAAATCTGACTGTTAAAAAAATAGAATACGATTTGTTGATTTCTTTTAGGTCCAATCTATAAATTGTTTTTAAAAAATAATTAAAAGTATTTAAATTAATTAGACATTGTAAAAATTTAAACGAAGACCACGCGCTATGATATCGAGCAGCCTAACATTGTCGTCCCTTGTACTGCGAAAAAAACGCAACATGTTAGAATATATCCAGCAAATATTTGTTTATACAGTACAGCCAATCATAATATAACTTCTTACGATAAAAACTCACACTTTGACACGTGTCCCATTGAGGGCAGCATGGTAATTCGACAAGATCTTAGTTGTCACCAAAGATCATTACTCCACCACCAAATTACCATGTTGCCCCTGACATGACACAGCTACAATATCTGATTGGTCTAAAAATTCCAAAAATAATTATAAGCCCATCACAAGCAAAACAAAAATTAAAAAAAAAAAAAAAAAAAGAGGACATTTTCCATGGAGTTTTGTCTTCCTCTGACAATCTCTAAGCTGTAAACCTCAGACGCTCAAAATCTGAAAGTGAGAGAAAACAGACAGACAAAGTTAGAAAGACCACAAAAACAAACAAACGAAAAAAGAAAGTCTCTCTCTTTAAGAAAACAAGAGGAGGTTTTTGGGCCAATTTTGTTTGGTTTTTGGTTTGTGGTGGTTGTTGTTGTTGGTTGTGAAGAATCAAGATGGCGTTAACATTTTCAGGGACAACCCAGAAGTGTAAGGCGTGTGATAAGACTGTGTACTTTGTTGATGAGCTCACTGCTGACAACAAAGTTTATCACAAGGCTTGTTTCAGATGCCACCACTGCAAACGCACCCTCAAGGTCTGAGGCCTTCTCCACTTTTATAGTTCAATATATATATATATATATGTGTGTGTGTGTATATATGTGTATATATGTGTCTGTGTGTATATGTATATTTGTGTGTATGTATCTGATCATCTTTGTACCCAAGTCTCAGCTCAATCGTGGACTTGTCTATGTGGGTTTGGTTTAGAGTTCATGATCATGATGGTTAACTTTTGTTTTTGACAGACCAAAAAAAAAAAAAAAAAAGCCTTTTGTTTTTGATTGATTGATTGATGATGATGATCTGTGGAAGAAATTTGAGATTTGATTAAAGTGTAAATTCGGAATAGTTCTGTCCTTTGACTGTTTCAAGCATTAAAACGAAATTCTTTAGCTTAACAAGATGAATACGTTGTTCTGTTTTTTTCTTTTTATTCTTGTTCTTCTTGTTCTTCTTTTACTTTTTTTAACAGTGCGAGCGACTGTGATTTCCACTTATCAAAAAAATATAAATAAAAAAAAAACTTTTAAGTTTCGAACATAGGAGCTTCTACTCAGATCCTTCCGCTCTGATCCGTTGAGCTAGCCCCAACGCGGATCGGAAAGGTCAAGCTAATAATTTTTTTTATGTGGATGTTTTGGTCTCCTAAGGAATTATAATTCCCTGTATCTTATGGCTGGGGATGATTTTTCCATATGTGGTATATCAACATTTAAGTCTTAAATTCGAAACTTTCTAAAAGAGAACTCCTCGTATAGGTCAGGGTCATGTGTACATTATTTCTAATTGAATTCAAGAAGATGGCTAAAGAGCTGTGTAACATGCTGTTCTTTTTATCAAATCTTAATATGCAAGACTAGATTTTACCGAGTGATTGAGAGACAGATTTGAATACAATGGAAAGGACGGAATACGAATAAATACTTTGTTCGGTTTTCAGGAAGACAATTTTTTTGTTTAAGTCTTCAAATTATGATCCTTGAAACATGGAAATGAAGCTGTAAGGGAACTAGAGTATAAATTTATGATATCATGCCTCGGTGTTAGAATGTTCATTTGACATAACTTATCTTAAGGGGACGAAAAAATCTTGCACAATCAGTCTGCAAGATTATGAACTGGAGGATTAAGAGCAAAAGTACAGAGTTTCCGTGGTTTTTCATGATGAACTTACTATACGGTTGTAAGTTTATGTGATCATTATTTCTAGATATTGAAATTGAACTCTATCATCTTATCTTATGTGTTTTGTAGCTGAGTGATTATTCATCCTTCGAGGGTGTTTTGTACTGCAAGCCTCACTTCGATCAACTCTTTAAGATGACCGGTAGTTTGGAAAAGAGTTTCGAAGGTGATCAGTTGTCTATCCGTTTAGAACATATTCGCCTAATCAACATCTTAAAGCTGAATTGCCCAACTGAATGTTCTTTTCACTTAATTTCTTTTGTTTACCTGCAGGTACTCCAAGAACCGTTAGAGACAGATCAGCTGATCAGGTACCATGTTGTCGATATGCAAACTCGGGTCTTTCAGTTGTGGAATATCATATTTGGTACTAAAATTTAAGGATTTTGGCACTTGCCACACCCGTTTGGTACTGCTTTCTAGAAGCTGCTTTTTGGTTTCTTGAATCTAAAATCTGCTTCCGAGAGGTATATGGCAGCCTCTAGAAGAGCTTTGGTCCTTTTTGTAGAGCTTCCCGATTGAAGGCACAAAATATAAGAAAGCTCTTTTAAAAAGACTTTGAAATTTGTATCAGAGCTTTCGTAATGTTTAAACTACTTTTCTTCGATTAAGCTTTTTAGTTTTTACTTCTCTTCTTCTAACGACTAAAAGCATAAGTACTGTCAAATGGACACTTCATATGTGAAGTCGCCAACTCGTTTTGTTTTAATTGATTGTGAGAAATTGTGCAGGTCCAAACAAACAGCAAAGTATCACGTCTGTTTTCTGGCACTCAAGAAAAATGTGTTGCTTGCAATAAAACTGTTTACCCAATTGAGAAGGTAAATCTTTAGCATTTGATGTAAAGTTGTGAGCTGTTCGTCGCAATATTATCCCTGCAATATTTTAGTGTCAATGAGCTTCTTCTTGAGCGAGCAGATTAGGCCCTAACCGTGATGTTTTCAGGTGGCGGTCGATGGAACATCATACCACAAAGCCTGTTTCAGGTGTGCTCACGGTGGCTGCATGATCAGCCCGTCGAACTACGTGGCCCACGAGCAGCAAATCTATTGTAAGCACCACCACACACAACTCTTTAAGGCGAAGGGAAACTTCAGCCAACTTGACAAGCATGAAGTTGTCAAAGCGGTGACTGAGAACTCCGTAGTTGTGTAACAACTTCTCCACGCCATCATCTGTATGACCACAAGTTTCTGTCCCTGGAAATCGAAGGAAAGACAACTCTTTGTAGTGTTAAAACAAGAAGAGTCTCGTTTGAATTTTCACTTTGTTGCTAATTTTGAGTGTGAGCTTTTAATGGACAATAACATCTTTGGTGAGCTTTTTTTTTTTTTTTTTTTTTTTTTTTGTATTTGTAATTGTTATTTCTATGTTTTTATTTTGTAAACCAATGCGTATACATACATGAAGTTTGGACAGAATTTCTGAACATTTTGTCACAAAAACTCTATAAGCATATATATATACATAATAATAAAGCTGTTTGGTCTCTTGGATCTTTTCAGGTCCTTGTCTAAAGAAACTGGAATGTTTGGAATTTTGGTGTCAAAAAAATGTTCTTGAATGTGTGCCACAAAAGTGATGAAAATTGAATGAAAGTCTTTCATTATTTGTCCCTATCAAACACAGTTGTGAAAGAATTGCTCTTTGAGGTTTATGATTTCTGGCAAGGGGCAACTGTGCTTTGACCACACAAAATGTTTCCATTTAGTTTAGTTAAAATAAAATAAAAGATAAAAAGGATGAAAGAAAATAAAAATTTTGTCCAAATCAATATCAGAGGCCTCATTCTTTTACCTGGTCGGTTCAAAATGCAACATGATTATTGCTATACAACCTAAAAGGCTTGCTCTGTTTTCTTTTCTGTTTTACCCCCTTTTCTTGCTTCTTCAGTCCAGCTATTGCATTCAAGATTTTTTTTTTCTTTGGTGTGGAAATCGAGGCTAGAGTTGTTAATTTAATTTTGAATTTGTGCGTAAGGAAATTTGAACTCAACGGCGTGTCGTGAAATCATATGTAGATATAGTGTTAAACTATGTCTACAATCAAATTCTAAGGTAGAGTTATTAAAATTTAAGTAGGGTTTTGTTTTTCAACATAAATATTTGTGTGAATAGAAATAACAGTGAATTAGATGTCTCCTATTTATGAACTTGGCCAACAAAAATTACAAACATGAAATCTCAAATAAATTACCATTTATGAAACACTGCCTAAATGAATTTAGGTTTCTGATGGCGGAGCGAGCTTCCCGCTTCCTTTCTGACTTCACAACGATCTTATTGCAAAAATAAATCCGCATATTGTCTCTATATATCAGGATGATAAATAGTCTTCACAATTCAACAAAATATTCATTAAAGGTCCTAACAATGAGCCGTACTCTTTGTATGAATAGCGCATCGTTATAGCCTTACTGAATGTGCTAGTGCTTAGGGCATATGAAGGTGTGATATCAAGCACTTTAAATCGAATAATGTACTCATAAAAACAAATCTTTGTATTTAAGATTTTGAAAAAAGTCGCTCAATACTTAAATCTCGAATCTCAAATCATAGACCCAACTACAACGATCTTGAAATTCTAGGCCATCACACCGAGGGGTACATAGAAACACCAAATGCAAAACTTTTAGATTGTATTCCCATTCTCATCTCCCAAACACCTCAAAAACACCAAATGCAAGTGATCAAAATCTCCCAACTCAAAGGTCCCACTTTTCATTTCAAATTGAAAGCTTTTCCCTCTTTCTTCTCTTCATCAACCACATCACCCGCCATTCCCAAACCAACCAACAGAATCCCAATCCCATTGGACCACCTAATCCCACAAACACTCTTTCAGTTGCTAAAGCAACGCCCTTCTCTCCCTAAACTCAAACAAATCCATGCAAGAGTCTTCACTTTTGCACTCTCTTCTCATGCTTCTTTAACCACCTCTCTCATTAATTGTTACCTCTCTGTTAAGGACCTTAAGAGTGCAAGAATTCTCTTTGATTTTTACCCTTCTTCTCTGCCTCCTACTCTAGTATGGAACCTCATGATCAGGGCTTATTCCAAGCTTCAAAACTCACAAGAATCTCTACTTCTTTTCGGTCAAATGTTGGCCATGGATGAGGGGCCAAGAGTTGTCCCTGACAAGTACACTTTCACCTTCGTGATCACTTCTTGTTCGCATCAGGAATCAGCGCGTTATGGGGAAGTTGTTCATGGGTTGGTGATGAAAAATGGGTTGGAGTCGGATTTGTTTGTGGGCAATGCGGTGATCAACTTGTACGCTGTTTTTACGAGAATGGAGGATGCCCAGAAAGTGTTTGATACAATGCCTAAGAGAGACGCTTTCACGTGGACTAGTTTGTTACGTGTGTATGTGAGAGGCGGGGAGATTGGTAAAGCTTGTGAACTGTTTGAAGGGATGCTGTTGCGCAATAGCGTGTCGTGGGCGGTTATGATATCAGGTTTTGTTGGCTACGATAGGTATATTGAGGCTCTCAGATATTTTCATGACATGTTGTATGAAGGCAAGGTGAAGCCGAATGAGGCTATACTTGTTTCGGTTTTATCTGCTTGTGCTCATCTTGGGGCTTTAGATCAAGGGGATTGGATACATGCATATATAGATGCTAATGGAATTTCGTCTAGTAGTAATATCCTAACTGCTCTAATTGACATGTATGCAAAATGTGGAAGAATAGACCGTGCGAAACAAGTTTTTTGTCAGACTTCCAGACGGGATGTTTTCAATTATACAAGCATGATCACTGGCTTATCCATTCATGGACTTGGTAAAGATGCTGTCCAAGTTTTCTATCAGATGTTAGAGGAAAATGTTATGCCTAATGACATAACAATTCTAGGACTGCTATATGGATGTAGCCATTCAGGTTTGGTAGATGAGGGTTCTTCAATCTTCTTGAGTATGGAAAGCTCGTGGGGAATCGTTCCCAAGATCGAGCATTACGGGTGTTATATTGACTTGCTTGGCCGTGCAGGGTTTATGGAGAGGGCATTTGAAGTCGTCAAGAGTATGCCAATGCATCCAGACATTGTTATATGGAGGGCTTTGCTCAGTGCTTGTAGAATCCACCACGATGCTAAGTTAGGAGAACGAATTTCAATGCACATTGAGCAGCTAGACCTTGATGGGCACAACGAAGGCAAGGTTCTTCTCTCTAATTTAAACGCTTCTCTTGGAAAATGGGAGAGAGTTGCCGAACTAAGGAACCTAGTGAGTGAGAAGAAGAAAAACCACTCAATTCCGGGGTGTAGTTGGATAGAAGTGAATGGAATTGTTCACGAGTTCCGAGTTGCTGATCAATTGCATCCTCGGATTGTGGAGATTCAAGAGAAGTTGAATGAGGTTCTGAAGCGGGCTCGCCTCGGAGGCTATGTTGCTAGTACAAGGCAGGTTTCGTTCGACTTAAGCGAGGAAGATAAAGAGCAAGCAGTCGCTCACCATAGTGAGAAGTTAGCTGTCACTTTCGGGCTGATGATTATTGAGCCCCGGACTCCCATCAGGATAGTCAAAAATCTTAGGACATGTGATGATTGTCATTCAGCTTTGAAGGCCATCTCTTTAGTTTACAAGAGAGAACTGATTGTCAGAGATCGTTCTCGTTTCCACACTTTCAAAGAGGGAATATGTTCGTGCAATGATTATTGGTAGCTACAACATGATTTTTTTTTAACATGTCCTGGGTGTGTGCAGCCTCATTATCGCCCTAACGCAGAGTTAGTAGGCCATATGGGTGTGTTTTTCGTACATACATTCTGATAGCGCAAATTACACATGTTAGGGGATGCTGGTTTTTGGAACTAGGTCAGAGACAAACATAATTACGCCAAGAGGTATGAGGCATGCGATTTCCTTGTAGTCTTCTTCTTCTTCATTACAGTGAGAACTTGTGGCATCTGAAAGTGGACGTAGCTCTTAAAATGAGGGTAAACCACTAAAATTCCATGTGTGCTTATTTGTCTTTCTTTTATATTATTGCTCTCGTTAGTGAGGGATTAGAGCCTGTAATACATAACAATGTGACTACTCCAGAGTAAACGAGAATTCTCGTAACATGATTAATACCATCTACCGAAACGATTTTACGAAAGATTAAGGGATTCGATCTCTTGCAATATAGTGCAACAAAACAAAAGCAGCAGACAGACCGAAGTTGAGGAATCTTTGAAAGGGTATATTATATGCTGCTTCACAAACAGATGAGTCTGATATTTCAAGTGAAAATTTTTGTCGAGAAAAAGGGACAATTCTTACATGATGTTATAAGTTTGTTGAACAATGGCAAACAAGCAATGGCCCGCATGCAAGAGCACTAAGGTGTTTTTTGTTGGAATCTGAAGGACCCCAAAGATATATATATATATATATATATGTATATATATATATATGTGTGTATGTGTGTGTGTGTGTGTGTGTGTGTGAATAATTCAGAGAAGTTTCATGCTTAGGGAAAAGCTACCTCCTCGTGAGCTGGTTTGTGATTGTCTTACTCCAAAAAGTTTGTCTATCAAGTGGAGCAAACCAATATTCCTAAAGTGAAAAAGATCTTCACAAAATATGAAATTGGGCCAAAAAAAAAAAAGCAAAGAAAAAGCCATCTTTTGCTATGTTACCCTCTTGTCTGTCTTGCTCTGTGGATGCTGAACAAAGCCAAGATGAGAAAATATGAAAATAAATAAAAAAATTAATTTTTCTTTTTTTTTTTGCCACGGGCGTGAGAAGTTTCTGCTAGTTCCAGCGCACTAAGAAAAAGACATACGTTGATGGTGTTCCTCTGCTCTCAAAAGTCAAAAAGGTACCAAGTATATGTATGATTGATTACAGGTAATATTGAGACCTTTTTATTCCTCTCTTTTCTGCTAAAAAAAAGACTAAACTTTGTACTAATTAATGATGTTTATATATATATATTTATATCTTCCATTAAGCACATTAGATCTTGTGGCCACTTTAATTTTTGCCACAACATTAGCTACACTGCAATTATGTCCAGCTCCCTGCCGTTTTTCTCCATCATGACTGCGTGCATGCATGATCAACACCACCCCTTTTATCTACCCTTTTTTCCGTCCTAAAAAGATAATGTTTTGAACCGTCAGATTCTTTGTTTGGTTATATTATTTCTATATATTTGTACTTTTGATGCAATTCTAATCATATTTAATGTTGAGAAACATGCTATATCAACGCAGATGCCATGTAGTTCAAAGTCATCTTTTTGGTCAAAATTTTTTACCGAATCATTAAACAGTGTCGTAGGGCATACTCACTTGAAAGCTAAGCAAAAATTGTGCTTCTCATATGGAAATTTTGCGGTTAGTGATGAAATAAACTTTTTGGTGTAATGTTGACTGCCAAACTGATTTATAATTGAAATATACACACATACACACACGGACCAATTAAATGTTTGTATCATGAGCTTCTTGGTTGTACAATTTTGATGCAAGTTGACTGAACTAATTATGGATAACTTCATTGCATTATTTGTACGATATTTGCCAAATACTTTTTTGTACATTTCCTCAAAAAAAAAAAAAATGTCGTTTCATTGTAGTACACTTCTGCAATGGTCTCCCATTGCTGACAAACAATAATTTTTAAGTTCAGCTAATTACGCGCACACTGTCACGTATGATATATATATATATATATATATATCTGGAAAACATTGGTGAGCTCTTGGTGCAAATTATATTGTTTTAACTAAAGAACTATATGTAAAATCTTGTCACACCATTTTTTTTTTAATGACACTATTAGGTTTAGCTTTTCTTTTTTTGGCTCAAGATTGGAATTTAATGCTTCAAATATTTTTGGGTCTGATTTATAACACATTGAGATCAACGTTTTGAGACTGTTTTTGAGATCAATTTGAAATTCAGTTAAATGGTATATGTAATTTTGCTATAAATCTATAGAGAAAAAGAAATAAACCAGAAGGTAAGAATTACAATAATAATAAGTTGAGTCTATTCAAAAGTTGGAATTTTCTCATTCAAGTACAGCGGAAACATTTTTGACTACTATAGTAAGTTGCACTAAAAGAAAACCACTCTTTCCTATGCACAACTATGCATCTCACTCAGAGTCAGATCTGCAGATAAAAGCCTGATGATCAACAGAGTTTTTCAAGTACACCGCCAACTCAGTCTCATATATCTATATATATATATATATATATATATACTTGACCAACTTCTTCCTCCTTCAATAATGAAGCATTAATATTTTTCTTTTCCATTTTCTTTCTTTTTTTTTTTTTAAGGGTGGGGTTTTTCTCTGCAGGTTTTGCAGCGTTTGGAAGGTCAGAAAAGAAAAGAAAAGGGGTTTTTGCATTATCAGCTTGCAGCTTCGGAGATACTGTGCAGCGAAGGTTGCCATGTTCTTGGCCTGGCTGTGGCGGCAGAAGCAGTTGCTGATGAAGTTGCTGTTCTTGGTCTGTTTCTCTCTTGTTTTATCACCTGAAAAATTATTATTACAATCTATCAGTAATTTCATATTCATACCCGATTCTATAAAAAAAAATGTTCAGTTTGAATCATTTGGTCCAAATATGCGTAAATGATGGAAGGAATCTTGTGAGGCATAATTGGTTGAAACAAACTGAATCCAATTTATTTATTTAATCAATCAACAAAAAAAAAATGATTATTTCATTGATTTAGTAATTTATTAGGCACTACTTGAGAGAGAAAGCTGGAGCCTTCATTATTAGTCTTGTTTCTCTATAAATATATATATATTTATTTATTTATTAGGGCCGTTTCTAAAGGAGGTGGTCTAATTATTATCCCTGATATTATGCTGATTCACTAATATTATTATTACAAATTATTTTATAAAAAAGTGGTTTTAATTTTTTTTTATTGGGTGGTTACAGTTTTAATTATGACAAGTTATTGCAGGAAGTGCTTCGAGAAGAACAGAAGAAGGGATTCAAGAATTAAGAAACAACGGTTGAAATTTGATACAACTTCATAACATATATATGTGTAAATATACATATATATGTATATTTCAAAAAACATGGTGTTAAAAGAAAAAAGAGAAAAAAAAAAATCTCACCTGGTGTACTTCCTTATCCACCATTTCAGATCCTTTAATTGCAGCCACAGGCTTTTCCGTCTGGCTATTTCTCTTCAACTTTGCTTGCTTCTTTGCCCACAAACCCTTCATAACCTCTACACAAACCAACCCCCCACAAAAACACACAAAATCAAAAATTAAAAATTAGAAAAAATATGTATATATATATAATATATAATATAATATATTGTTCTCTCAAACTTCATCTAAAAAAACAAGAACCCAAAAAAAAAAAAAAAAAAAAAAAAAAAAAAAACAGCAAACCTTGGGTGGTGATGAGCCGATAAACTTGGCCAAGAACAAGAGTGTCTGTTGGGCGGAGAAGCTTGATACGCGTCAAACGAACCGGGCCGTTGTTGTTGTTGTTGTTGTTGATATTAGAACTGGCGATATAGTTGTTGGGATCTAATTTAATAGTGGTGGTGGTGGGGGTGGTGGTGGTGGTGGTGGTGGTGGTGGTGGTGTTGGTATTAACATGAATATGGTCATTGGGGTTGGAAGGACAGAGAGTAGTGGAGATGAGGAGAGCAACGTAGTGACCAGGATTCGTCTTCATAATTTCGCTAGCGCTCACAGGCCAGTACAGTTTGTCCACTTTCCCGCTTGGGTATTGTATCACCAGCGTTGCTGCATCTATCGCTTGGCAATTCCCCATCTCTCTCTCTCTCTCTTATCTCTCTCTCTCTTTGTTTCTCTCTCCTCTTTTTCTCTCTCTACAATGCTAGATGATAAGCGAAAGCTAAGAGGTGGGTGGTGTGGAGGAGGTGGATGAGGAAGAGGAGGTGTTTATAATAGGGGTAATGCAAAAACACAGGTCTTTATAAAGCAAACAGGGCTCTTTAAAATCTCTCTTTTTTTAACAGCCTTTTGATAGGAAATGTCTAAAAAGAAATTTTTTACTATAGGAAACGAGGATAGTTTGGTAATTTGACTGCTGACTGTGTTGTCCCCACTTGCATGATATGGTGAGCTGTGATTGGTCGGGTGAAATAACAGTGGTTTTTTTTTATTATTATATCATTTATATTTGTAAATACACATAAAAATTTTTTGCCAATTCAGTTGATATTTATTACTTGAACGGGTCAGATACGTTACATACTTTTGGTCTCCTCTTTTGCTTTAACTCATCCACCGTCCGTTAAATACCTAGTTTTGGGCTTTATCTGTGTTTGCCACGTCACCATTCACAATTTTTTTTTAATAAATTGCTATTTTTGCAATTGCTTTGTTTGCTGTTGCACGGAATTCATTAGTTTAAAAACAATACCTTGCATTATTTTTTTATTAAATTATTGAATGATTCCGTTTAAAAATTAATAAAAATTATATTGTAATAATTTTTAATAGTTTATGGTCATTGTTGATGGTATGATTGGATCTAATCAGGTCAAACGTGAACCCTTTTCATCCTTCGAATGCGCACCTCTGAGAGCCAACCAAGGTCCCTTGTCAGAAATCGGGGGCAGATCGCGTGCAAGCCGAGAACATCCCAACAATCATTCGGATTAGGGGAATTAACCGCTTCAGACCATGCCCACTTTCTTGCAGGAGCACGACCAACCGGAAACATCCTTGTTATGTCCTGTAAAGCAAGCCATGAAGGGAACCAACCCTGGGGACCAGCAGGAGACCACCCTCGACTAAGAAGTTAGCATTCAGGCCCCGGATACACTCGAGCCCCTCTTGACCAAACCAATCCACTTGGACCTGATCCACCACCTTGTACCAATTGACATCTAACACCTGACGCTTGACACTAACGCCCATGCTTGCACCGGCGTGGCTTCCCTACGCGGCCTGGCACTATCTGACAATAGTACCTGTAGTCTGTCCCCAGACTCCTTCTTCGTCTGAGCTAAGGATGCATGGCATCTGCCTAATAGGATCCGGGTATTCGTGCACCTACGAGGACCATATGAAGTGCGACCCACAAGGGTCACCTAGAGCACCCAAACCCGTGGGAACACTTATAAATAAAGGAGAGCCTCACACCCATGTATGGTCATTCTCCTTGCAAAAACTATGCTCCTCCACTTGCTCTTCAGTTCTCTTCATTAACGTAAACATTAGAGTGCCTTTAGCAAACACCTCATTGGTGTCTCCTTTATTCCAAAGTGCTTCTTTTTTTGTAATCCACCAAGCGGAGCACAACGACATAGGATTAACTCCACCAACCAACCACATTTGGTGTTGTGTCAAGGATTTTTGGCATCAACAATCATTTAAGTTGAGGGGAAAAAAAAACTAAGTTTTATAAACTTAAAAAGTCTAGAGATTATGGCTTGTTTGGGATTGGAAACCTCAAAACTACTTTTCAGTTTTTACTATTCATATTTTTAAATATTTACAATAAACTCAAATTTTAAAATTTTATAATTTTGTTATTTCAGGTTCAAATGAGATGATTTTTTTAAATTATATAAAATTTAAAAGAAACTAAATAAAATATATATTGATACTTTTTTTCAAATATATTTAAAATTTTTACACTTTTTTTTCTAAATAATTTTTTTAATTAAACAATATTTTTAAAATATATATGGACTCCAATTAAAATATCCCAAAAATTTCGTCTCTGATCCTAAATGAGAATTTTTTTTTCTCCAATAAAAAAGAGCTATTATAAGAAGAAACTATTCATAAACCGTTACAAGTTTACGTGGCTTCAAGTACTAATCCCCCACGCTGTCCAAAAAAATGCCTGTATCTCACGCGCCTGTTGTGTACGTGGCTACACGTGCCATTTTGGACTTTTTATTTTATTTTTATTTTTATTTTTTTTCTTTTTTGGTGTGGGAAGCAACTTCTTTGAATATTTTAAATTTCCCTTTTCATTTTGTAACACTAACACTAGATGCAATGGATGGACTTAGGCGTGGAATTATGGGGTGGTAGTTATAATATTCCTTAGATGACATATATATGCTTCATTATTTGGACGTCTAAAGTTTTTCCTTTTTTTTTTTTTTTCTTTTTGGTTCATTTATAAAATTGTTATTAGTTTTTATGACTTCTTTTTTTTTTTTTTTTTTTGTATATGACGTTATTGCAATTAAATGTTTATGATTATTTCGTAAGTTTTTTTTTTTTTTTTGGTCAATGTTTCTCAATATTTGACTAAGACTCTTACTATTATTATGAAAAACAATTAATATTTTTTGATATATCACTATTATATTTTAAGTATATATGATATGAAGAGTGTGTGTGTGTGTGTGTGTATGAGCTCTAAGCATATCAATTATTATTTTATTCCCTAAATAATTTTTTTGTATTTATGTCGAAGAGACGACTAATAAACAAGAGTATTTTAGTACTTCCTTTTCATGCGTGTTGGTTAGATGAAACATCAATAGCCATTGACCACCTCCCCGTCTGAAACCAGAAGTTTTTTTTTTTTTTTTTTTTTTTTTTTGAATTTTTGAAACAAAAGCCTACCCAATTTGAAATTGAATTCTAAAAATTTAATGCTAAATTCAATGCCCAACATGGCCCATATAAATCACAATGGACCACCAAAAAAAGGGACTCTTTCCTGAGAGAATCCTAATTTTACTTTTGGAATATTTATGAATATGTACCTGCATTTTTAGTTAATTTCAAAAATGTTAGTATGAAATGTGCTTTAGATATGTCTAAAAAATGTGCTTTAATTTTAAATTCATGTCAAATTTGTACCTTTTTCAGTGTGTCAACAACTGATTTTACCCATGGATTGACAAAATCATACTTTATGACTTATAGTTATAGGTAAATCTATAACCAAACAATTATTAATCAATTTTCCCTTTGCATATAGTTGTAAGACTATATAATATATCTATATATATAAGCAACACAGAGTAACTTCATCAATTCAATTATCAAAATCAGCTAAATTCAACCGGTATAATCTTGAGCACATTTGACCTGATATGTGATACACGTATATATGTATATATTTTTTTTTATAAATTTAAAATAGATGGGAAAAATAGAAAATAATCTTCTATTTGTTTTCTTTTAACAAATAATCCTTCAATTATCTGTCATATTTAGAGCACGCGCCCCAAAAAAGCGCGTGGTAGAGCGTTGCGATACTCACTTAGCAAGTCACAAGAGGGGTACGATTCATGCTGCCCACCAAACCCGACCATAGAGAGAGAAGGAGATAGAAATGAAGAGAGAGGATTTTATTTTTTTTGTTTGGATAAACGGAAAAACAAAAAAAAAAAAAAAAAAAGGAAAAAAAGGAAAAAAAAAAAAAAGAAAGAAAGAAAGAAAAAACGTTTGGATCAAAAAAGAAAGAAAAACGTGAGAGAGGGAAAGCTTAAAAAAAAAAAAAAAAAAAAAAAAAAAAAAACCTCATGAAAATCCAAATGGCATTTTCCCAAGTCCCTCCAACACGTAATAAGTGCGTGTCGCGTGTGAGGGGCTTCTTCAGCCAATACCTTTTATCATTCTGTTTTGGATCATTTCTGAAATTATTTATCTTTTTAACCTTTTTCTTTCTTTCTCACAAAAAAAAAAAAAAAAAAGAAAAGAAAAGAAAACAAACAAACTTTTTTTGTTTTTTTTATTTTTTGGTTTTTAGTTTTGGTTTATATGCATACATTAATACTTTATGGTCGTTTTGCGTTACATAAAAAAAAAAGGCATTCAAAAAGAAAGAAAAAAAAATGTTTGGAGTCCCATCTTTTTCTCCTCCTTTTCTTAGCAAGAATGGACGTGTCGTGTCTTTATTAAGGTTTTGGGCATCTTCTTCATCTTCAAACCTAAACGGATAAATTTCAAAACATTCTTCTTCCTCTTTTTTTTTTTTTTTTTTTTTTTTTTTTTTTTTTCATTCCACTTGTCAAGAGTCATTTAAATACAATAATTGTAACAATGATGATAAAGAGTCATGAGGTCTCTCTCCCCCAAAAAAAAAAAAAAAAAAAAAAGTCACGAGACTATTATCATGTTATTAGAAAGAAAAAATAATTTGGAACATGAGTATTAATATAACTAATAAAAGATGGATTTCATCTGTAATCTGATCTCATATTATACGATTATCTATACTTTAAGATCTACAAATATTGTAAAATTTTTTTGCTTAATCTTATTAAGATAATAGAATTAAAGTATTTACATTGATAATCCATCACGTTTTAGAAGTTCAAGTTCTTTTTCAAAATGCAGGCAAGGATTACGCTATTTAATCGAATTTGTGATACCTGTCGCACTACGATTAAGAGACCATCGTTTCATAATTCTCTCTCTACGAGATCAAAGTCTTCTTTCTATTCTTTAAAAAAAAAAAAAAAAGTTCTCTTTCTCTTCCACTCTAATCTCCTTTAATTAATATATTGCATTAAAATAAAACACAAAAACAAATGATCATGGTCAAAACTCAAAATGAACCCTGATTTTCCGAAATGAATTAAACAAATACACCAAAAGTTGTCACTTATTATTATTATTATTTTTTGGGTATAATAATAATAAGACATTGTTCAAGATATATAGTCCATACTGGTTCACAGTCAATGACGAGGACTCTGGTAGGGACTAACGAAACACTACATTTTAAAACTAGTATTCTAAAGCAACTTTTATTTTTATTCTTTTATTTTTATTTTTTTGCCCTCTCTTTCAATTAGTTCTTTTTGTTGACAATGTGCGTAAATCAATTTTGTATTTTGTACTAAATAGCCGTCCTTTGGTCACGTTACTAAGCAATTATTAGACACATATTTCAAATGGCATAAATCATAATGCATGCGGGAAAAGAAAAATATGCACCGAATTGGAAAAAAAATTTAAAAGAAAATTAGACATTTATGGTTCGTTTGATGTTTAAGTTGAGTTTGAGATTAGATAAAATTTTTAAGTTTGAGTTGGTTAACTTTTTAAAAATTAATTAAATATTTTGTTGACTTTTTAGAAAAAAAAAAAAACAAAAACTAAGATAAAAAAATATATTTTAATTGAAGTTAAACTTTATTATCAAATATAAATTTAAACTGAAATATATATATATATATATATATATATATAGTTCACCGACGGAGAAATGCATGCATATTAATGTTGAATTTTGTTGAGCCATATCCTTAATGAATTCGTACCTCTATTCTGAGCACCCACGGGAAGCTACTGCGTTCTTACGCCCACACAAATCTCATCCAATATTTGACCAACATTTCTTAAGCATGATAATAGTTTTCACGTACATACATATGATTAAGAAAGAAATGTTGAGAGTTGGGTAAGTTTGTTTTTCCTAATTATTTGATAAACCAAGTTTTTTTAGTTATTGGATTAATATGACAAAACTTGTAATAAGAACTGTATTTTTATCTAACTAGTGTATTGTTATTTTGGTTATTAGATTTATTTTTTAACAGTCTGATATGTGAGCATCCACATTAAATATTTATAGCGCGATATATATATATGCATAATTGCTTTTAATTATAGATCATACCATTAAAAAATTGATCCAATTTTAAAAACAAGAATATCTACTAGTAGAGTCAAATTACACTTCTTACCATAAGTATTTCCTAAATTTTAATGTTGAATTATAGTTGTGCGCAATTTTATATAATACGACATACATTTTAATGTGGACACTCATGAAATTGATCATCGGAAAATCAGTCAAATGACTAACAAAACAAATTAGAGTTTTTCAACTTAAAAAAAAAAAAATCTCTTTCATCCGGCATGAAAAATACCTTACATAATATGCGACTTTTTTTTAACATTGATCGCATCAGGTTCTTAATCAAAAAATAAAAATAAAAAATATTAAAACTTTATAAAAATCAAACAGTATTCTTTTTTTTTTTTTTCATATCTTATTAGAGAATTCTCGAATTTGTAAAATGTGGCACATCAATATGTATCATTGTGATGGGCATACGTGAGGGAACGGTGGTGTATGGGGTGAAGAAGGTGTCCATGCTGGTTTGACATGAAAATAAGGGTGGATCCCATGCCTTTTCTATATCAGATTAAAATTTCCTCCAACTTTGAAAATTATTTTGTGGTCCACAATTTTTAGGGCCCCACTATTCCTTCTATGTATCACTATGATCCATGATTGCATCAACTTAGGATCTTTGGTTCTTTATGCTGTTATCATTTATGATTTACCATTCCATTTTAGGGTTTTTTTTTTCTTTTAGAAAAAATAAAAAGAACAAGGGTAAAAAGTAGTAAAAATAAAATAAAACACTTTTTTATTTTCCCAAGTAAGTGGAGTTGGAAATAGATGAGATTCTCAACCCACGATGGTTGTACTCTATACATTGAGCTCCTATAAGAATATTAGAGTAACGCATATATTCAAGACCTCACAAAAATAAGAATAAAAAATATACAAAATTAACAAATTTGATAAATATAGAACTAGATTATATAAATATATATATATATATATAAATATCCAGCCTAGAAATTCTCATAGTTTTAAAAGTCGTTATTATGCACGTACTAAGTGAGTGAATTACAACAATTTTATCCATATTTTTTTCTCGTAATATTGTAAAGATGGGTTTTTAATCGTTTCTATGAAATATTTGATATCTTACAAATATGATTCATGTTTGTCTTAAATTTCTCCTGATTGACATTGAAATCATGGCAACGGGGAAAGCAATGGTACAAGTTTTTGACGTGGAGCATATTCGGAGCACTAAAATTCAAATAAAATTTATTCATTATTTTAAAAAAATTAAATAAAAATTAATGACACAGCCAGGCAGCAAGTCCATACCAAGCTGTCTTGAAAGAAGAAGAGAAAAGGATTTTTATTGAGCTTTATGTTTCAAACACAAAGCTATATATGCTAACAGAATTAACATCAACAAATATGTGTATATATATATATATATATTTATATAAAGATTTGCTTTTTTATCAGGCACCTTATAAAACAATCTTTGTAATTCTTTTTATACGTTATAAATTATTATAACAATCAATTAATTTAATGTAATATTTTTTTATGATATATTTATCATTTATATTAATAATTTTAAATAATTTATATTATAATATTTTAAATAAAAAATTATAAATAAATTAATTAGTAGTTATAAGATGTAAAATAAAATATTATATTGTTGAATTTGTTCCACAATAAAAAAAAAAGAGACATTTCCTATATATATATACACACTTTATATATATTAGACAAACACATTTAAGTGGCAGGCTATAAATAATATTAAAAAATAACTTTTTAAAGATAATGTTGATTTTTTTTTTTGGTAAAAAAGAATCTTATAATATATATATATATATAATATATATATATAGGGAAAGAAGAGAAAAATTATAAGGCACATGTTTGACCATTTTGATGAATGAAATCAACAAGGTCACATGCCAAATTGTAGTTATCTATATCTCGAGAAACTACAAACATAACAACTAGAATAGGTCTGTAATTAATTCTTAAAGCATTAAACTCCTAGAGTTGTGAAAGATGAGCAAAATCCTGCAAAGTATTGACAACTTCGATATCTCTATATACGTGGAAAATTATTCCAACTTATTTGGTTTCACATTTATTTGCAAAAGAAAAACGTCTATAGTGATTATTAAAGATCATGAAAACTTCTGACATATAGGACTCTTTTGTCAAAAATCCTAGCTTATTGGTATGGACTTATCTGTAAAATATATTATAATGTTAGTTTCAGTTTCTATTAAAACCTAAATCTTATAAGTTTTGAAGCTGAAATCTAAGACCTTAACCCATTTCTGTAATTTAGTGACATAAGATTTTTTTGTCAAATTCCTATATCATTTATTATGGGCTTGTAATAAAATCCTGATTACTTGTAATAAAATCTTGATTCGAAACTGAAACCTTAAGATCTGAATCCCTTTCTCATCTATTATGTTAACCCCAACAAATTATCTTTAGATAGAAGGACAAAAAAAAAAAAAAAAAAAAAAAAACTTCCAAGACAATTGAAGTTATGGGTGAACTTAAATCTCTCTCTTAATATCCTTTTGGTCTTTTTACATATTTATATAGCCTATGCTATTATTTGTTATGGAAAGTGATAAGATTGAATCCATCTATTTGGTGAGCTGTTCTAGAAAGGGCAAAAAAAAAAAAAAAAAAGTAAAGTAAATGAGTGGAGGGGTTTAGTTTTAGCTACATGCCTATAATAAGTGATTTTGGTTAAGGAGTGGTGGAGTTTTAATTTAGCCAAAGAAAGTTTTTGCAATTTCCATGTTAGTGTAATTCTAGTTAGGCAACAAAAAAAAAAAAAAAAAATCTAATTAAGCAACTTGTAAATCGGAGATAATTATAGGTTATTAGGTCAAATAATACCAAACTAATGTTAGAAAATCCCCAAAAAACAAAACAAGCAAACAAAACAAAACAAACTAAATGGGAGTTAAAGCTTGATGTCACAAAGGAAGAGAAAGGAATGGAAGGAAATAAGAATCGTAAGATAAGTGTACTTTAAACTTAGACAACCCTGTTCTGACAAGGCCCAAATCCTAGAAACCATTTCTTAATGTGTTTAGTTCATATACATACATATATATATATATATATATGCAAGTCATGTGAAATGGTAGGTATAATATGGCTTATTAAGTTAATCCCAACTAAATAATGCACTCTTAATTTTTGCTCAAAATAAGGCCAAAGTTATGGAAGAGTATAATACTACCTCCATTTAAATATTAAATAAAAGATGTGAAGTGTAAACGCCGCCCCCCCCCACCCCCCCCCCCCCCCCCCCCCCAACAAAATTTTGTAAAGAATCTGGACAGCCATTTATTATATGAGAAACCTTCAACTTCATAATATTGGTACTTGATTTATGTTTAAAAAAAAAAAAAAAAAAAAAAAAAACTAGTGGGTACAAAGGAGCTTCTTCTCATTTTCAAGAAATGAATTAAGGGTGGAATAGGCAAACATTTTTGTAGGACCCCCTGTCATTGCCTTGGCATTTAAGGTCCTAATTAGACCTCCACCAAACAGCAAAGGAGAGTATTCTTTTGTGATTTTTTGTTAGAACTTAGGAGCTGGTTTTTGTTTCTTTCACTCTTGTTAATTTGTGGGCCCCGATTATACTTGTTAATTTCTTTGGCATTTTAAAGGGGTTTTATATTTAGATCTCCACCAAACAACATACAGGATGTTCTTGGGATTTTTGTTGAGGAGTTTGGTTTCTGTTTCTTTCTTTTATTTCCTTCTCCTTTGTCTATGCCTATAACATGTAGTCATATAAGCCAAACATGTGAGTTTATCTTACATATAATTGTTTTATACTTGTTTATCATCACATTTGTTTAATTGTGTGTTTCCTTTTCTCAAATTATTAATTTGTAGTGGGATAAATGATATGTTTAATTATTTATGTACTTAAACTAGGTCATGTTCTTGCATCTTTGCTAATTGCTTAGATTGGCAAATAATTGGAGTGATTAATTCTTGGAAGATTTACCATCAAATGGCATAGGAAAAAAAAATTCAATCATGAACTTTTCAATGGAGCATGTCTCTTCATATTGTAATAAGGGAGTTGTTTAATACGAGGTATTGATCCTAAAGATGCGAATACCAATATGAGATAATCACATGTATGGTTTAAATATTAAGAGAAAGTGCTCGATAAGATTTTGGATTCGAATCAGTCCACCATAATGATCGGGATATATGAGAATTTGCTTTAAGAGAAATTCATATTAACATATTTTATGCTTGACTATACCGTCTAACTGAAATTATTTGGTACATCATTCTGTATACATATAATATTTTCCCTTAAAAAAATAAGGATCATTTTAATATTTGGTTGGCCTAAAAGTTTTTTTTTTTTTTTTTTCCGGGTGGAAGGCCTAAAAGCTTTTTTTCTTTTTTTTCTTTTTTGGTGGAAGGCCTTAAATTACTTGGATATTACTATTAACCACTAGAGTTGTTAAGCTCAAAGAACAGTTCCAGCGATCCATGTTTTCTGTACTTATCATGAAAGAAGAATATTCAGCTCTCTTCCATTACAGACTTATGTGTGTGTATATGTAGAAATATACATACATTTATCTATATACATACATACATAAACATATATAAATATATATATTCATACAATTTGCACCTAAAACTGATTAGTAATGGCATTCTTCATGTGCTTCTTGTCTTGTGCATTAATGGGTCCAGAAGACCCGTGCCATCTTATATCACTTGGTCATTTCGTTTAAAGAGTACTAATTTTTGCTCAAGTGTCAACATTCAATATTCTCAAACATGGCATTTTATTGACTCTATATACATATATATATATATATATATATATTTATGTGTTGCATTATATAAACATCCCTCAAAGCTCAAACCAACTGGGGAGGTTGGCTTTTCCCCGCACGGTAAGTGCAATTCCAATGTTTCTTTTGAGGACTTCATTTATGTTGTAAAATAAACGTAATGATGCTGCCTAAAAAATCCTTTAATAGTATTATTGTTGGATCTTTGTAGTTTTGTTAAGGTTGTGTTTCATTGAAAGTTTATATTTATAATTTCGGTTGTCGTAGTTTTCGAATCACTGTTATTAGGTATGTGATTAGGTAGGTAAGAGAAAAACAAAATTTAAATATGTGATATTTTCTCTCGTAAATTTTTACTTTATCATAATGAATTTTTACAAGTGCTAAAAAGAGAATGTAGTCTTACATTGAGATGGGACATCTATGAATCATGCATGTTTTTTTAGTGTTAACTTTTTTCTTTTATTTTTATTGCTTCTGGTAATATAAAATTAAACCATCTAATTCTCAACCTATTCAACCTTATATGATGTGTTTAATTGAAAGTTTATATTTATAATTTTGGTTGTTGTAGTTTTCGAATTCCTGTTATTAGGGTATGTGATTAGGGAGGTTAGAGAAAAACAAAGAGCTTAAATATGTGATATTTTCTCTTGTAAGTTTTTACTTTTATCATAATGAATTTTTACAACTGCTAAAAAAAGGACGTAATCTCATATAGAGATGTCCATGTAATCTCACATAGAGATGGACATCTATGAATCATGCATATTTTTTTAGTGTTAATTTTTTTCTTTTATTTTTATTGCTCTTCGTAATATAAAATTAAACCATCTAATTCTCAACCTTTTCAACCTTATACGATAGGCCTAGTCTGATTTAACCTTTATGGTCACGATTAACATCTCTATGAGACTGTAAATTGTCATCATTGATGCACCTCATAAGAAGTCCTAGGTTTAAATTACCCCACCGTGATAGTCCGATTACCTTCAAGATGTCGGCGGGCCACATAAAGTGACTCGAGATTTTTTGGGAATTCCTACATATTCCCCTATGACCTTTTTTACCACCCCAAAAAAAAAAAAAAAAAAAAAAAAAAAAAAAAAAGTGGAAACTATAGTCCCTCTCTTCGGACAACTTGTAGGTTAAAATAGGATGACATTTCTCAAAATACGAATCTACAAATGGACTTGCTAAAAAAAAGAGACTCGATAACTAATTTGTCATGCCATTTTTGTCTATATTTCACACCACGCCACAAAAAAGAAGATGAAAAAAGGATAGCAAACAAACTTCATTTCTACTTGTAGATTCACTTCCCTCAGTTGGATTTACAGCAAGGAATATAATGGAATAAAATTGTGTGCTAAAATCATCATACAAAATCAAAAGAGACTAAACTTATAGAGCTTAAATGTCATAATAAGATACACAAAGTAACAACAATGGTTTTATAACGTTTACAGCAGAGAGAGAGAGAGAGAGAGAGAGAGAGAGAGAGAGAGAGAGAATTTCAGATGGATCAGTTACTTGGTAAGAGAAAGCCGCTTGTAACTCTTTCACATCCCCAAGATCACACAGATGGGAAGTGCTTGTTTAGATTGAATGGAAGGGAATAGAACTCCTCACTTCTCGAGTCAGTCTTGAAGGACCTGAACTTGTCCCACCAATGTTTACCTCTGTCTTTCCTGATCGCGCTGTCCTTCTTATGCAATGTGTTGTCGAGGAAATATGCCACACAGCCCGCGACAAACGCTTCCGATTGAAAAGGGACATTGATGATATCGTTGAACTGTAAATGATTGAAGAATTAGCGCATTATGATGAGATTCATAAACCATCAGCTATGAGTACAGAAACAAGTATATTTGGTCCCTACCCATCTTCCACTGGTGTGAACTGGACCGTAACCGTTGACTACCGTGTACTCGTTGAAATACTGCGGAACAGACAAACCTATGAAGATAGAGAAGCCGAGAATGAACTTTGTTCGGAAGCTATTGAGGTTGCAGAACTGAAGAAGGCTAAGACCTCCGGAACCTGCACATATGGGAGAGAATAGAATACATATATATTAGCTCACTGAATCTACTCAAGATGAATCAGAGAGCTGCACATCCGTTTGCTGAACTGTAGGTCAAAGCTCATACCGACATAAGCGAAGAAAAGGCAGTATAGAGCAGCAATGATCGGTGCTGGGATTGAAGCAAATACAGCTCCAAATTTCCCTGTAACGATTAAAACATGAGAAATGACGAGTATAAATTGTTGGTGAAAAGATCTCATAAATTACCAACTTACTTACCGAGAATGGAGAAAAATATCATGAATCCGGCTGATATTTGTACGACTCTTCGACTGCCAATGCGTGTCAGAGCCAAAAGCCCAGCATTCTCACTGCCCAGAAGTAAAGGGAAATTCTCAGGTATAGGTGGAAGTTCAGTTCTTAGTTTAACATAGAATGACAACAGCTCAAGTGCTTCCTTATTAGCATTCTTACACAGATACTGAGGATCCATTTACAGTTCCGAACAACCCAGATATCAGAATGCCAACTCCCTGAACGTAGAAACACACTATTAATCAATAATGACCTGAAATTAAAAGTAAAATTCCACAACAAAATTGTACATTGCAGGGACAGACAGTACCGTTACAACCCCTCCAAACAACTCAAGGATCCCGAAAGAGAGTTGGGTATTTCATTATCCATATTTTAAACCATGTTTTTTTTATGTTTTTCAACCATCCTACCATCTTATATCTTTCAAGCACTCTGTCATTTCGTACTGGGTTGACAAGTTCTTTCAATTTCTATTGATGTTTAATATGTGTGATTCTGAAACTATCAAGTGCATGGAACCTAATTAGTACCCTAACAAAGAGTCAACATGTTGATTGGCCTTAGTTTTAAAAGCGTACAATGGGTATTTCACACATGCTTTTCGGTTGCCCTTGATGTACTTTTATTTGGGGGCACATACTTTTATTTGGGGGCACCGGTTTTGGGAATTAGGTTTAGAGGAGTCCGAGAGGCAGGAGGTGGGTGTATTCGCTCGTAATATTCTTCATCATCTTACTCTTGCAACTGAAAGTGGACGTAGCTCTAATGTGTGTGTGGGCGCCACTATCAATCTAATTTGTGCTTTCTTGTGTGTTTCTCTCTGATTTTATTCCTCTCACAAGTAAAGAACTAGGGTATCCAATTCTTTTCAGAAACAAACATAGTGGGCATGTGACATATGGAACTTAAGTGTCACCGTTTACACGTATTGTTCTTTAGCCCATAAATGCATCCGAATAACATAAGTTCGGGTGGCAACAAAATAAATTCGGACATTATGTACCAAATTTTGCATAAATTTCAAACACATTGCATCTCATAAAGGGGACGTTTTTCATACCTGCCAACCAACACCACGGCTGAGAATGGAAGGGGGCAAATGAGTTGCACTAGCAAACCTTGCCACCGCAATAAAAGTACCGGTGGACTGTTTACATCATTCGTAACATGTAAGAAATGACTTATCATGGAATGAAACTATACAAGCATCATAACAAAGAATGGGGATTGAATCAAGATAAGTATCTATCGGACAGCATAATAGCATTTGATCATGCCTACAAGGGCTTTGTACTTTCAAACAAGGATAAAAAGAAATTGTCTTTGCATTCAAAAAATTTGAATATTTATGAAATTAGTGCTTTAAAAGCTGCAAGAATAAAAAATATGAATACATTATGAACTCGTACTTGCAATTCAAAGATATACATGAGAAAAACAATTGAAAAGTTTCAAATAAATTGGCAGTGAAGTGAAAGAGTTATGATAAACAATATTGCCTTTGGATTTCAATGTTTAAGCTCCTAAAAAGAATGAAAAGGAAGAGAGAAAACGGACCTCTACGAGAGCAACAAAAGAAGCCATCATCATGGCAAAAGCTTCACCAGCATCAAAGGAAGGTGCTCCCCATTGAAAGGGATAAGGAACTCTTATCCTGCAAAGCCAAATTCTTGTCTTAATCGATAAGAATGCCAAGCCATGCACATATTACTAATGTTAATTCAACATTTAAGTGAACCAAATTTTTTTCGATTTTTTTTTTAAGGATTATGCATACTCCTATGAACTGAAAGTCCGACCAATAAGTAATTAAAATCTATACCAACAACAAAAATGATGATAGCAAGCACCATTATTGTTTTAGACAATTATAACCATCTGTAAAGCTGTTGACTCCAATTTGGGTTAGCTCAGCGGGTGAGAGGGGAGGGGTTTGGGTAGGAGCTTCTAGGCTCGAAACTTGAGAAGTGTTTTCGTTTATCTTTAATAATTGAGGGCCATAGGCCCGATAATGTAAAAAATTTAAAAATAAAAAATCTGTAAAGTGGTTGAACCCCGAGACGAATACAAATTGGAATTTATTAAAAGCAGAAATGCTGGAAAGAGAAACTAATACCACTAACACAATCTGTACTAACCATGGAGCAGCATCAATAAGTCCTGCCCGATCAGTTCGGCAACTTGTTTGTGTTTTGGGAGCTGCATCATTGTACGCCCCACCAACAGTGAGCAGGTGAGCATATATCCACACAATCACCACAGTAAATATGACAGCAAAGCGGTCAAAGATATGTTTTCCCGAGCCAAATATGTGTGGCAGATACTGCACAGCAGTTATTGACGAAAAACAATCTTAGCATTAAAGAAGCAGGCAAAAAAGTTAGAGAGTTACAAAAGCTACAAAAGCAAGAGATTGTATAGTTATCTAAATACTTCACCTGTGAAACGAAGACCAAGAGAATAAGCTGTGGAAGTCCAATCTCGATACATTTAGCAACCTAAACATCCAGGAAAAGCATTAGCAAACAATTTCATTATGAAATTCGGGCTGTGCACTGGCATTACAGGGAACAAACACGTACCCCAGGAAATCCTAACTCATAGAGCCCAAAACCAGCTAGAGCCACCAAAGGAACAGCTGAAAGTGGACTTAAAAACCTGACAAACAAAAAAAAAACTAAAAATTTAGCAACATAGATTTTAAGTTTTAATTCTTGTTTAGCAAAAACTCATAAGGAGAAAACAGTGAAATTGTGTATGAAAATTTGTTCCAACTTGTACTCGATTAAACCAATATCAAGAACTCATTTACTTAGCACCGTATGGAAATAAGTCACTCAGGTGTTCTTCATAATGGTCTCGTGTGAGCTGAACCAGGTGCAAGCCAACACAAATGATTCTTAATTAAGACATTCAAAGTGTCCACAGGCATTCCTGAATACCATCTAATGTGAACCAACCTGGTAACGTTGCGCCAAAGGCCACTGAAACCCAAGACAATCTGAAGAGTTGAAGCGACAATAAGAGAACCCTGAATTGCTCGCATTGTCCTCTTAAATCTCTGAAAAGGCGTAAGACATTCTCACGGTGAAAACGGAAGCTTTCAAATGTCAAATGAGATTTATGTAATTTTTTAGCACACCCATTCTTCATCTTAAACTACTGAAATGAATTCACATAAGAAAAATTTTTTCCTTAGGCTCTAAGGACGTATCCCCACAAACCATGGGAATCTTATAGCCCCAAGTAAACTCTCCATGTGTGGCCTCTGAGGTCAGTTGGGCTACTCTTGGGCATTTTTGGGAAATCCGAGGTCAGTTGAGCTACTCTTGGTGGGTTCCAAAAATACAGTTAGCATTTAACTGAAGGTGTATTGAATTAGTCATTAATTATCCAGTTGATGTTCCATTAAAATAACACAAAGTTTAATGTTATGGTGTTCAGATCGTGTAACCTCATCAGGGTCTGTGGAATCATTAAATCGACTGGAGAGAATAATTGAGATTGTGGTGGGAACAAAGGTATATGACCCTCCAATGACGGCAGGTAGTCGAGTCCCAAACAATGACTGTAGCAATGTGTTGATACCAGCAACAAAAAGCAGGGTCTGGATCACCCTAGCCTTCTCACCCTAAAAGATCAAAAATATGATAAATCATCACCGATGGCACTTTAAGAAACGTGACATTTCTAATCGAAATCAACAATAATATGTGAAATTCTTTATCAGGCCTTACATTTCCACCTCCCATCTGGGGAACAAGAGCAGTAGGAATCAGAACCGTAGTGCCGAGCATCACAAGATAATGCTGAAAACCAAGGAGAATGGCCTCGGCTGCATCAGAAATGGCCCACATTAAAAATAAGTAAATATTTCATAAACCTCATTAGTCATCAGAACGGTAAGTGAGAGTAACAATAGAATTGATGCTCACATAACTTATAAAGATACCAGATTACCCAATATCTATAGTCCAAAAACACGTCCAATTAGGACAATAACAAAAACCTCACCCGTGTTTTGTCGAACAGAAATGTAGTACGTATCCCCCTACGTTTTAAATAATGTGTTAAACCTTCCCAGAGGGTTGGTTTTAACATGATTTGTAAAGTGTAGGGGATAATTTTTAATACAATTCGTAAAACATAGGGGATGGATGCAGCATTCCTAAAAATAAGTCATGATCTGAAAAGATGTTACAACAACCAATTCCTTATAGTTGGTTAAATATATGTGTATAAAATATATGTGTATTTATATATATATATATATATATATATTATAGAGTAGGTTCAAAAAGCGTCATTTGAATAGAAAGAATTTGAGTCATTAGCAGAGAAATCAAATCAACCTGAAGTCAACGTAATAAGCAGCAGGTATATTCTCGGATAACAACTAAACAAAAAACAAGGTCCTAATCTCCTATTTCCAAAAATATTAGGATTTAGAAGGTAGGAAAGACATAATTAATACGAAGAATTAATTAAGTGAATATTAAAATTAAACAATAATAATTCTCACAAATATCAAAAGGAAACAAAACTAGACAAAAGAAAATAAATTATTTCTTTCTTTACATAATTGGATTTTTTTTTTTTCTCTTTTTTGGTGGTACAAACTTATCCCCATAAATTTTAAAGTCAGCTTAATTTCTCTCTTCTTTTCAAAAGAATATCACTCCTCTATGTAAAGTGGTATCTGGGTCTGGCAAAGATAAAAGAAGAAGCAACTTAGAAAAGCTACTTTCAGCAATTACGTACAAAGGTTTAAAAAAGAAAAAAGCCAAAAAAAATATTAATTAATTAATTAATTAATTAACAAGAGTGAAGAACCTACACGAAATATACCTAAAGGATCCAGAAGAATCCATCTAATAACAAAAACCCAGTAAAAATAATCCAACACTTTTCATCAAGAACATGATTTCAAAATCACAAATCAAAGATAATAAACAAAAAAATAAGAACAAAAATTTAGAAATAAAAAAGAAAGAGGAAAAACTCACGCCATGGAGGTGGACTGGTAATGCAGAAAGCGATGCCGGGCAGCTGATCCTTGGGAGGATGTGGCTGTGGCTCGTCTGCCTTTGGAGCAGCTCCTCCTGCCATTTTCTCTCTCTAGAACTTTCTCTCTCTAGAAAAAACAAAAACAAAAAACGAAACAATACAGACTGCGAAACCCAAATCTGAGCAAAACCCAGATCCCAAATCAGGCAAAAGCAAAACACCACAAAAACTTGAAGAAGCCCGATAAACTACAGGACAATTTGGTGACCCCCCAAGAAGATTATTGAAGCCAAATGAAACCACTCACATGTATACCCACTAAAACAGAATAAAAAAGCTCGACAAAAATAATTGCAGGTAAATATATATATAGAGATACAGTGTAAGTAGAGGCTAACTTAGCTTTCAAATACAGTGAAATTACAAGTGATGAGTTTAATAATTGCGAGATAAAGATAAATAAGAAAGTTAAGAGAGGAAAAGAAAAAGTACCTTTTAACAATGTGTTGTGAAGCAAAATCGAAAGTGGTGAGAGCTTAAAGCCAAAAACACATATACCCCATTACCTAAAAATGTTTTTTTTCCCTTTTTTTTTTTTTAAATTTCTCACTCTAGAAGAGAAAAACAGAACAAATTTAAAAGAGAAAGAGAGGTGGTGTGTGTATATGTATATATAAGCAGGTGAAGATATAGAATGAATAATGACAGGGAAGAGGCTGGAAGTGAGTGAAGAATAATGATCGGAGGAGCTAAGCTCAAGCTCTGCAACTTTTTCCTCTCTCTTTCTATCTCTAGAAAGTATAAGGGTATTTCACTGTCTCTCTCCTCTCCTCTCTCTAAAGAGTGTCCGGTTGTCCCAAACCTGAAATTACGTCCCAACAAACACATTAATTTTGTGGGCTTTTTGAGCTTCACTTTACTTCTTTTTTTTTTTTTATTTACCAAAAAAAAAAACTTCTTTTTTTTTAGTGGTGTTTTTTATTTTTTTAATAACAAAGATAAGATAATATTACAATTCGAACAGAACCTTAACAATTTTTTAATAAAAAAGCTTCACTCGAGTATTCCATAGTTGAATTTGAAATACGATTCACGAAACACAAATTCTAAAATACTAATATAATTTTTTTTTTTGTTTGTTAATGAAAAAGAGAGTATTATTCTTAATTCATTCTGATTGTGGTATAAATCTATAAATTGATTGAAAGAATGAAAATGACTTTTTATAATTCTATTAAAAGAATGTGCTCGGTTACAATATTAAAAGAATATATTTAGAAATGTAAAGCTAAAAATAGTGTTCTTGAAAATGTAAATCACTGCAGTAAGTTCTGTAATTACATGAAGGCCAACAAAAGAGGATGCGGTACCATGGTAAAAATTTATTGGGAGGAGAGATTATGGACAGGGAAAATGGACAAAAATCTCAGTTCAGATGACAAAACGTCAAGTCAAACAAAACCATGAGATTGAAAAACGTAAAATTTAATCAACAAATGACATAAATTATATTTTTTTTTCTTAATTTTTAATTTTTTTAATTATTAAATTTTATAATTAATTTTTAAAAAATTAATTAATTTAAATTTAAATTTTATTTTATCTCAAATTCAATCTAAATATCATAACAAATTATAACAGTTAAAATTTAAATTTAAGATACGTCTCATGTAAATTTTAATAAATTGAGATTTTAGAGACCTGTGAAATCGATAATAAAAAATCATGAATCACATCAATTATATCTTATTTTAGAATTCACAGAAAATGGATAGAAGATTTTTTATTCGACATAACAAAACAACAAGTCAAACATAGTCATGAGATTGAAAAAAATAAAATTAGTTAATAAATGACTTGTCAAATTCTGTTGGCGATAAACATAGGAAATCATATAAGTCAAAACTTAAGATAACGTTTCACATAAATCTTCAATAATTGAGGCTTTAGGGAGTTGAAAAGTTAGTGATGACTGACACGAATTACATTAACCGATTCAAAAATCTAATTACAAAACAAATAGCAAGTGTCACGATAAAATAACAATTTAAGATTTTAGGTTTCATTTTCTGAAACGGGTTAAGTTTATTGATTTTTTAAAAATTAATTATAATTTTTATTGATTTTTTATAAAAAAAATAAAAATTAAGATAAAAAATTTAAATTTAAAATGTTACTTCAGTTAAATAAAATATTGGTCTTTTTTTTTTTTAATTAAAGTGTAGTTTCTAGCTGTTTCATTTTCTTGATGTTCACTGTTGAGTTCTTTATCAAGCAAAACGCCATGGAAGAAAACGCCGATTTTTTTTATTTATTATTATTATTTTTTAAGTTAGAAAAAACCGCAGAAAAAAATGAAAAACCTTACGTGTTAGTGATGTCTGAAGGCGAATCAACGACGTCGCTTTGGAGTCAGATTAGGAAAAGCTGTCTTGGCAGTATCAAATATCAATTCCCGGATACCAAGACACCCATAGAAAGATGCACCCAAAAAAAGTTCTCTCTCTCTCTCTATCTCTAAATGTATTTTTAATTAATTAAAGAAAGATAAATATTATTGGAGAGACGTTAATGTCCCTTGAAAAGCGAAACGGCGCGTTCAACTGGAGATTATTCATTTGACGGTAGAGGGCATTTTGGAAATTTCAGTAAGGGTGGTGGTCACGTGGTGGCTGTAGCAAAAGAATATATAATGGGGTGCCCCAAAAATGAAAAAGAGAAAAGGCAGCCGACAAATTCTCTCGTCCCTAAATTCGAGTATAAAATCCCCCAATCACTGCCTTACTGTCGCTTAACAACTGTATCCCTCTTTTCTTTCTTTCTTTTTATTTTTCTCTTTGTATTTTCTTCTACTTTTTAACACTTGGCTGGTAGTTCATTATTTTAAATTTTCTGTCTCATAATTTTTTTATGTGGATTATTTTTAAGATTTTATTTGATATTATAATTTGAATTAAAATTTTTAATTTAAATTATTAATTTTTAAAAATATTATAATTTCTGTTGACTTTTCAGAAAAAAAAAAATTAATATGAAAATTTGAGTTTAAGATGATTTATCAAACTGAGATAAGTATGTTTGACAGAGTTTATTTCAATTTTGCTTTGTTTAGCATATATTTGGTGCAAGAGTTTAGATCCTACAATTACAATTTAATTTTCATTTTTTCTTCAGTTTTACTATTTATAATTATTATTTATAGTTTTATAACTCAAATTTTAAAATATATAACTTTTCATATATAATTCAAATGATATGATTTTTTTTTAAATCAAATGAGAAATTTTTTTAATTGTGTAAAATTTCGAGACAAACAAAATAAGCTCTATATTTATATTTTTTTCAAATAATTTCAAATTTTTACACTTTTTAACTCTAGTAATTCAAATGTCAACCAAACTCACAATTCAATTCAAATTCAAATTTTATAATCCAAATCTTGCCCAAACACATGCTTAGTTACATATTCAACTATAACTAAATCGTATTTTTTTACTGGATTTTTTTTTAAGTCAATAAAATTATAACTAATTTTTGAAAAATTAACTAATTTCAACTTCAACTGGCGATCTTAAGTCCAAAATTTATTTTGAAAATGTTTAGATGATATATCAGAAAAACTTCTAGCCTCCAAAAGAACTTTATGACAAAGCTAGAAAATATTACTTCCAAAAAAGCTTTTCTAAATTGACTTTAAACTTGGATCAAAGTTTAAGATATACATTATAAACTCTATTTTATATTTTTATTACTTATTAGAAAACTTTAACATTATTTGATTTCAAAACTCTTTAAAAATGCGGTTCCTAAACACTTACTGAAAAGTCATATTTTGCATTATTTTTCATTGGTTAAAAACAAAAGACAAAAAATCTACCAAACGAGCCATCAATTTTATTATATTATATTATTTGAATTTAAGAATAGTCGTACAAAAAATCTAAGGGCTTGTTTGGGAGGACATGTAAATATGCTATTTTGAAAGTTAATTGGAAATGTGTTAGGAGAGAAACTTTTGAAAAAAATTTTGTAATATAAAAATAATACAAAAATTTAAATTATTTAAAAAAAATATAAAATATATATTATCTTATTATCTCGTTTTACGAGCATTTTGACATATCATTTCATTTTGATTTAAAATAAAAAATTATATATTTTAAAATTTAGTTTTTTGAAATTAAAAAAAAAAGAGTTTAATTTTTAAAATTCAGATACTGTTTAGTTAAACGGACCTAAATACTAATAATTTTTAAGTAAATTGTTAAATTATTGAAGTAATACTAAAAAAAACTGCCATTAGGATGAAATAAAAAGACATAAGACTTTAAACTCTTACAGGTCTATTCTATTTTCATAGCTCTGAAAAGTCATTCATTTTGTTTTCTCTCTTTCTTTCTTCCCAAGCAATGAAAAGACTCAAGTACCTCTACTTGCACTTTCCCCCTCTATGTTTTCAATGTTTCCTTTTGCTTTTCTACATGGATAACAAGAAAAAATTTCTGATACAAACTAATATTTTTATATCAGATATTATTGTTTTAGTTTTAAATAATTTTTTTAACACATATCACTATTATATACCAAATTGATAAAAAAATTAATTTAAATGCTAAAGCAACCTATCATCAATAAGTTATAAATACGTTTTTATGTATATTTTTCTTGATTATAAAATGCTAATGCTAAAAAAAAAAAAAGTAATAGGAACATTAGTTGGCTGTTGTTATTAGGCTTTGTTTGACATTTAAGTTTAACTTCAACTAAATTGTATTTTTTCATATTAGTTTTTTCTTTTTCCTGAAAAGTTAGTAAAAATTATAACTATTTTTTAAAAAATCAACCAACTCCAATTAAAAATTTCATCTTCAACCAGTAAACCAAACCAAGTTAAGCTCTCCCACATGAATAAGGTGAATTCATTATTAGGTTATGTCTATAATTTCAATGTTAAAATTTTCAAAATTATGCAATTTTATTTTAATAATTCTATATGTATAAACCAAATACTTTATTAATAAGTTTTTGTTTCAAATAATCGAAATTGCAACAAATTCTGTCCGTTTCTACAATTCTTTTTTTCAATACATTACACGTAAGAATATCTCAGAAAAAAAAAAAAAAGAACTGTATTTTATTAAACATTGTTTAATAAAAATGTATAACAAATATTGGGATGCATATGAAATTCTAGTTGGACGTAAAATAAACCTCTTTTGAGCACATTGATTTTGTGTGGAGACATAGATATGAATGTGGGTGAATAATAGAGAAATATATGTTGGGTATTATTTATTGCTCAAACTATATGGTCGGGGAATGAAGTTGTAGGCACATGATATTGTTGTGGTTGGTGGTTCAATTCAATTCATGGATGGTTATTTTTCATGTATTTATGCAAGTTCATTTTTATTGGTCAAACATGTACGCCCAAAAAACACAACTAGATAAAATAATAAAATAAAAATCAACCTAAAGAAAAATACAAGAAAATTATTCATTTATTAAAAAATAATACTAGAAAATTATTTCCGAACAGAATAAAAGTCAGGGAAGCTTCTTTGCATCTTTGACAGGAGAAAGATAAAAAGAAAAGTCGGTGGGCATTTAAAGGCATTATTTTGCTCTTTTTTTGGGGAAGCTAAAATGTGTTGCAATCAAAAAAGACTTTCTTGGATATTTAAATTTAATTTTAATTAAATTATATTTTCTATATAATTTTTTATTTTTTATTTTTTTAAAAAAATTAATAAAATTTATAATTAATTTTCAAAAAATCAACCAACTTCAACTTAAAAAATTACATCTCTAATATACGAATCAAAGGCAAGCTAAACCTACCTCCGAGGTAGAGTATATTTGTTGACTTTGATTCACTAAGATAGTGTCATTTGCACTAAAATTAGCATAAATGGACCAACTTTTCCTTCTTCTAGTACTAAGTTTTGTCCAAAATAATTATAAATGTTGCAGGTGTTAACAACGCAGATGTAAGTTGCAAAATTACGGTAAACAAATTGGTTACAGAATAATGAGAAATATTTAGTACAATTATAATCGTTTTGAGTTTTATCAGGTTCTATTAAATTGTCATATTTTATTTTATTTAACATGAATCTGATTTGATTTAACATGTAGAATCTATGTTTTACTAGTTGCATAGTTTTGTTAATATTCCTACATCTCATGATTCTCCATAGAATGAATTATATCGAGACGACAATTTTATTCCGTTAGCCAATAATGTAAGAAACTAATTTAAGAAGCAATGTCATCATGTGAAAAGACGAGAAGAATAAGAAAATCATTTAGGATTGGATTAGGTGATGAATTGGAATTATATGGCCAATATTAGAGGGATTTTAGTTAATTTAATTCAATTATGACAATTAGATTATACATGTGCCGTCCTCCTTTTAAGCAACCCCCCACTAATCAATCAAACTTTATTTGGCCACAATTTTGTAAACAAAATTAAAAAGTTGATCAAATTATCATTATGTTTGCCCTCAAAATTCTTGTACCCACTTGATAGATTCAATTATGTCACTTTGAAAGATTAATCGTGCACATTGATTGGTCCATGAACAACTTTTGTCAATATTTTAAAAGAGAGGGAGGAAAAAAAAAAAAAAAAAAAGCAATTGAGCATTGGGAATATTATTTTATAGCGAAGGAGCTGACTAAGTTTGTCATCTTCTTTCAAGGATGTAGATTTCCTTATCAACTTTTATGTGCCAATAGGGACATGTCAAAATCATATTGGTAGGAGTTATTTAAAGATATGCTTCAAATTACCTAACCTTACTTAAAGATTATAACGTGGAAAAAAAAAATAAAGGGACTTTGGCAAAACTATAGTAGTATGTGTGGAATTATTGAAATATTGGGGGGGAAAAGTACATAGTAGAAATGATGGGTATGATTAAAATATTGAAATTTATGCTATGTTTTGGTAGGAGAGATAAAAAAAATATTGTTTTTTTTTTTTAAAGAAAAGAATACTAAAATACCTGGGCGACTAAAATTAAAAAAAAAAAAAAAAAAGATGAGGGGTTTTCCTTCATTTATTTTATAGAAAAGAAAGAAAAGATGAAAAAAAAAAAAGACAAATCTTTTGCATTTGACAGTGTGACACTTGATTAATGTCAAAATAGTTTTCTTATATTATTTTTTTGTCAAATTTTTTCCCTCTTTTTTTCTTTTCAGAGTTGGAATATTAAAATTACAGTGGGTCTCATAGATTTATAGTTTCTTTCCCTTCTCATTTTCTCTCATTTTCTATTCTATCAAACAGCTAAAATTTTATTTTCTTCTCTAAAATCCTTCTTTCAACTTCCTTATTCTCCATTTTCCATTCTACTAAACAACCGGGATTCCATTTGCATCTCTAAAATCTCTCAATCAACCTCCTTCTTCTCCTCTTTCCACTCTACCAAACATGGCATTAGAGAGAGAAAATTAAAAAGAGAAAAGAGGAGAGGGAGAGAGAGAGAGAGAGAGAGAGAGCACTTAAAAAAAAAAAAGAAAAAAAAGAAAAAGAAGAAGGTAGATGAAAGGAAAAGAACGAAGGACAGAACATGGGTGTTGTTTTCAGCTCTTTAGGGGATACCCCAATTCACCCAAGTCTTGCATCCATGCAATCTAAGGGACCACCAATTAGCAAATTCTATATAGCCTTTTTAGGTCCTTTTTTATTTTAGAAAGGTGGAAGAGACGTGGTTGTTTGGTGCTTTTTTATTCCTCTCACTTCCACTCCCACACTTCCTTTTGCCCTTTTTAATCCAAACATATATATATATATATATATGTATATATACATATATATATATATAACACATATATATATATAAACTATTAATATAGTTGGGTTGTTTTGGTAATGCACACTACTAGACTTATTATTAGAGGTTACTATGTCTATTTCACACCAATATCAACATGTACTTATTATGCCCCATGTACTTATTAGGCCCCATATTGGAAAAAGGAAACTTCTCTCTCTATCTTCTTCTTCTTCTTCTTCTTCTTCTTCTTTTCTTTTCTTTTATTTTTTAAATAACTTAGTCCATTTAGTATTTGTCAGGTATAAGATCTGAATTTGAATATAAACTGGAACCTTAATGGACAGTGAGAATTGTTGTGCCACAATAATTGACTCATTATTAATAACTTCGAACTTTGGAAATAGATCTTATGGCAAAGAAAGAACCAAAAAGAAACTTGAGGGTGTTACTATCATTACTCATTTTCACAACTAACTGGGCATTAATTTCACAACGGCTGTTTTCACAATTTAAAAATAAAAAGATTTTAGGATAAAGATTTCCATTAATAATTTGAAAATCATCAAAAGACGGTCTCGCCTTTCCTATACAAACACCAAAAAGATGGAATCTTCAATTTTGTGTTTCTCGAATCCTCTTATGTAAGTGATATTTTCAAACACTAACCCCTCTTAAAATGGTTTCCTCTTGGGTGATTTGTCTTATTTCCCTTTTAAAAAAGACATATTTGGATTATTGTCACTGTTATAATAATTTTAGTTTTTTTTAAGGTATAATCTCAGTTTTCTTTTCTTCAATTAAATAAGTTTAATTGGTTCAAAATCCAAATAAAATGGTAAAAAAACATAAGACATGAGACATTATTTCCATAATTTTCTCCCCCTCTCCTCCCCCGCTCCTCTAACTCAGCAAAAGTGTGAACGGGGCCGCATTGTTTGGGCCAGTTAGACTGCGAGATTTCTCAGTCAGCCCAACTTGAGCCCATTTTTAAGAATAACTGGGCATCATTCCAGAGGTAAAAAAGCCCACTAGTTCAGCCCACCAAAGCCCAATATCTTCCTTCTCTTCGCCCTTGGTTCAACTTCACACGCAGTTTCTGTCTCTCTTTCACTTCAACCCGCCGTGTCTGTGACAACTCGCCGCCGACAGTCCGAGGTACGCCGGTCTCTGCATTTCGCAGTTTCCTCTTTTCTTAGATTAATCTCATTCTCTTCACCTTCCTCTGAATGAAGTTTCGAAGATTTCCGAGAAAATTTGCGTAATGTTTTTGGTTTTGTTTTTTTCTGACGAAAAATACAAGGGTTCTTCTAAGTTTATTGAGTTGAAAATACTTGATTTAGTCCCCGATTCTGGAGTTTTAGGCCAAAAAATCTATTTTTTTCGGAGTTAATGTCCTTGCAAACACACCTTTTCTCTTCCGCTGAAGGAAAAGGTAAGCGAAGAGGAAAATTTTCCCTTTTTTTTGGGTCATTTTTTTCTTTCTTTTATTATTATTATTATTTTTTTTAATTTTGATTGAGTTTAGCTGAAGAAAATGAGAATTTCGTTTTCGTTTTTGTTTTTGGTACTGATATTTGATATACTTTTTTTGCGTTTGTTCATTAGCGACAATAACTATAACTATAGGTTAGATGAAGCTTGTTGTAGAGAAAATGGATATATATATATATATATATATATATGTTATGGATTTCTGTTTGTATTGTTCAGTCTTACTATTATTTTTTTTAAGTAGGTAATTTATAATATTTTTCTAGATTTTAAGAACCTATTATCTAATGTGTTTTTATTGTCATTTTGACCAAGCTTGAATAAGGGCCATTGTTGAAAAATGTCTATGCATATCTACATTTTGTAGAACTATGAAACAGAATGTTGATTCTGAATCACATTGTCTCCATTTTTCCTTCCGTGTTCGTTTGTTTTCTAATTATCGTCGCTTTCACTCCCCTGCACAGCGATCAGACCAGAATCATGTTTCTATCGAGATACTTTGGGAGAACTCTCCTTGCTGCAGCTAAGTCGGAGACTTCAGCTGCTGCGGCAGCCGCTACGTCTTCGGTTAGGACGGGATACAACCCTCTTGAGGAGTTCTTTGAGCTAGACAGAAGCAAAGATGACGACAAACCGGTTGTCTATGGTACGCTCCTGTTTTGATTCAAAATATTCATTCTATTGCTTTTACTTATACGTGTTTTGTTATCCTTTTCCTCACAACCATATGTTAGGGGCTCTTGCTAAGAAACCTTTTCTTGAATAGTTAGGCAATACTACAACATGGAAACATCTACTTTTAATGGAACACAGAAGCTGTATCACCGTTTAAAGTAAGGGAAATGAAGCTTTTAAGTTATTTCATACCAAAGTCTGCTGTGCAATAGATGTCTACAAATTTCCTTAACACATAAGTTTAGAATCAATCATGGGGCCAATGGGAAAAGAGAAAGCATCGAAATATATTTATATTGACCAATCTGAATTGCCTAGGCATCTAGAGATGGGGAATGGCGAAATAAGCGACGGAATACTTGATGATTGTTTTGAGTTATGGAAAAAAATTGGTTGTGGTGATCACTTTTAGTAGGTTGCTTCGTAATTTGTAATTTAATTCAGTTCTCTTGTACCGAAGAATTGAGAACTTCAATTTGATCATGATTCTACGGTATGAGATTCTAATTTCATTGTCAGTTTTTGCCCCACAACAGAAACTGAAAGTTTGTTCTGTCTTTGATAAGGTGCATTGCCCTTATCAAAATGAATAAGTAAATGACGACACTAATTTGCAATGTCAGGTCGTAGTTGGAAAGCTTCTGAACTTCGTTTGAAGTCTTGGGATGACCTTCAAAAGCTATGGTATGTCCTGTTGAAGGAGAAAAACATGCTGATGACCCAACGGCAAATGCTTCATGCACAAAATCTTCGCTTTCCTAATCCTGAGCGAATTCCCAAGGTAAGCTTCATACCCTGTTATATGTCATTGTTCTTAAAAGTTTGATCAGCTTTGTTTTTTGTTTTTTTTCCCCCCAACGTTTTGGGTAGTAATTTTACCCTAGACTCACAAGTTCACTAGTACATATTCATATACTAATCTTTAGCCCACAGGTGATGCTCATTCTTAACAAAGTGCAATAGCAATTTCATTATCTAGTTTAAGGAAAAACCATCATAAATGGTTATCCCTTTGAATCCGAAAAAGGTGAAAATGGTTATCCTTATTTAGGCTGTACTGGCATAGTTGAACTGCCAAAAAATTTGAGCTTGCCTATTAAGTTGTATTTTGTGGTAACCTAGAGCAAAAGGTATTTCCTGATATATGAATCTCTGATTCCAATCGGGTGTGACTGTCACATTCTTGGTAATTTGTTTTATAGGTTTGGTAATTTGTATTATGTGGTAACTTAGAGCCAAACGTGGTTTGTTTTATGCTTTGTCAAAAGGTTTAAACTTGAAAAAAAAAAAAAGATTAAGATAAATAAAAGCACCATATGAAATATAATTTGTTTTTGTCAGTGTCTAATTTTTTTTCTTTTCTTGACGAAATCTTCGTTGCACAAGAATGCTTATTTATTCTTGATGATTACTTGTTTTGTTTAAAAAAGGTGAGGAAGTCCATGTGTCGTATCAAGCACGTGCTTACAGAGAGAGCAATTGAAGAACCTGATCCAAGGAGGTCTGCTGAAATGAAGAGGATGATAAATTTCTTGTGATTGGCTTCCGGCTTCTCCTTTCTTCCATACTCTCTATTGGGTATGTCAGTGTTCTGTAATGTTACATTCGTGTTTCGAATTTAGGACCAATGGCTTTAGGCAATTAGCAACATATTTCCCTATGGAGTGGAAGAACCATTAGCAACCGGTTCATGCACTTAGCAATGGCGTCTTTCTGTCTTTGCAGTATTTTTGTTAGAATCAGGCAATTTGGGCGGAAAGAAACAATCACTCTCTGCAAAAAAAGCTTATAGAGTTTGATTTTCTATGCTGAGGACTGAAATCATCTTTAATAAAGTATCTACCTATATCAATATCAGTTTTCTTGTTTAAATACAAAAATGTCATCATTTATTAGTCCCACATCAACGGGGAGTGAGGAAGTTAAGTAGCTTGTAAGTGTCACGAGTTCTCTTTTAGTCAGTAATTGTCTAAAAGTTGTAACTTAGTGGAGTCCATTTATGAGTCTATTAAATTTCTCTTCTTGAAGGCCCTTGTGGTCAATCTGTCTTGTGGGATGCATGTGTTTGCTTGCTTGCGTAAAAAAAAAAAAAAAAATCATTTTTTAGAAGGCATGAACTATTTGGCAAACCTTGCAGACTCTACTTTTTCCTTGGTGGCTTTATGAAACATCAAAATGAGCTGTCTTTGTGTTGTCCTATCCTAATCCTTCCCACTATAGCCCACACACCACCATCTGTTGGTATTGGAGAAAACTTTTCTTATCATTTTTGCCCTTCCCGTTTAGCGCTGTCTCTGAAACACTTCAAAATCTGAGAACTTAGTTAAAACCTGACCAAACTTGTATAAAGGTCAGTTGAACTTTCCATTTGTAGGAACATTACTTCTCTGCCTTGGTCTCCTTTATACACATTCATGCATGTTATTATAGCACCAATCAATATTGCACAGTCTAGCATTTCCAGTCATGGCACTCAGAGATATTTAAGTTCCCAACCAACACGTGCACGTTTAGATTGAAATAATGAGTTGTTTTTTCCTATGAAATTGATACATTTTTGGCCAAAAAGTGTTTAGGTGATTTTGCAGTGTTTTCACTCTGTTTTGTAATCACCATTTGGGGGCCTATGGCTCGTGCCATACTTGGTCATTTTTTGAGAAGAAACAGATTTTGACAAGTTTTACTAGAAAAAGGGTGAAATTGAAGGGCAGTGGACAAATTTTTGGCAGAGGCCATTTTGAGGCCAAGAATCTCATTTCCCATATGAAAATTATGTCTCAAGGGTGAAAAGAACTGAACTTTTGATTACTATATTTGTAATTCAACTAGGTATGGTTTCAATCGACATGCCACATGCCTGTTTGGGGGTGTTTTTTCTTTTGGTTTTAATCAACAAAAGAAGAGAAGCAATAGTTTTTCAAAAAGTTTTCTAATAAAGCAATAAAAATATCAAAATGAAATTTATAACGTCTAATTACTCTTAAACAAGTTTTGAAGACTCTTTATACAAACTTTCTTTGGAAATCATATTTTCTGACATTGATTAGGAGCTTTTATGAAGATTGAAAGTTCTTGTAACAAATCATTCAAATAATTTTAGGAGGAGGTTTTGAATTCCTAAAGTAAAAAGTCAGTTTCTAAAAATCTCTGTACAACTGGCATAAAAGCCTTTATCCTGAAACATAGAACCTGTATTGCTATTTTAAGAATGTCCACCTCAATGATGAAGATTGACAATACAATTTTTGACATTGACAATACTATTAGTATTATTATTATTATTAGTTTTTTTTTTTTTTTTTTTTTTTTTTTTTTTTTTGTGGACGTTAGATGTGCTGTCAAGGATGTAACAATATAGGTATTTAGCTTCATGCGCTTGGTGTTGTTCAAGTATGGTCCAAGAAATCACAAAATAGTTTCAACCAAAAAAAAAAATTCACAAAAAAGGGGTGTCAATTGTGGAGGCTTGTCTTCCTCATTTGAAAGCTGTGGAGAGTTGAATCTGCTCCTTAGTTGGTGAGGTGTACTCCTTTATCTGTAATTTTCTTGTCCATTAATGACATTCCAAACCCGGCTAAAATAAATTAATTAATTTAGCTTCCAAAGATAGAAGTTGTTTCATTTTACTCCTTATAACTTAAATTTTCTTTATAAAAATATTAATCTGAAACAATTTTAATCACTTGTGGGTCACGATATTGGTTGGTGTAGGGCAGCTTTATAGGAGTTTAATCATATGTATCACCTTATTAGCACACCTTATTAGCACACGTGATTAAAGTAGTAACTTTTTTTAATGTTTCAAATATGATAGTATTAAAGTTGTAATTTATGATAAGCTTATTTTAATTTGAACGATAAAATATAAAGTAAAACAATCTCTATTTTGAGAGTGAAATTTTAAATTAACAAAAATAAAAAGGGTAGAAACATAAGAGTCGTGGGACTTCTACATTGGGGTAAACTATTTTTACCCTATTGATAGGATAAAAAGTGTTCACCCCCAACTTCAAATCCAAAGGTTAAAAAGGACTAAAGACCACCTAAGTAAAATAAATCCTCCCACATAGAATAATAAACCCAATACAAAAAAAAAAAAAAGAAAAAAAAAAAAAGAAAGAAAATCGGCAAATTTGGTCTTTTGTTCGCCGGAGAGAGCTCGCGAGGCGGTGGGTCTCCCAATGGTGCGACTGGTTCACGTGGAGGGGAGGGTGAAGACCGAAATCTGGATCCGACCTCGCAAGTGGACGATGCCGGCGAGCTCGCAGTGGTCGACGCCGGTGGAGCTCGCGATGGGGAGGCCGAGGGGCAATCTCCCATGGGCGATCGATATGCCCAGAATATGTACAATATGCCCTTCCGCCGGTCATGTGCCACCCACGGTGGCCGAAGCTCGCAAACCCTGGCAACCCATCGCGCGACAATTGCTGTCGTCCCATGGACGACGGCGTCACACAGCAGATCGAGGAGAGCAACGAGGTCTCCGACTCCCCTCCGACATGCCGGAGGTTGCAGAGGAGGTCGCCACGATGGGCGAGATGCCGGAGGACGACGGCGTAGTGTGGGTGCCCAAATCTGCCGCCTCGCGAACTTTTCCTGTCCGACGAACCATCACCGTTGCTAGATCGAAGTTGTTCGACGGCGGCGCGAGCTACTCCGGCAGCCCAACGTTAGCTTCCTCTTTATTTATTTAGTTTGTTATGATTTTTTTATACATTGAATCATATGTGGGAGGTCTTATTTTACTTTGGTGCTCTTCCATTGATTCTTACCATGCGATCTTAATCTGAGGATGACATTGGTGGGGAAAAATTGGCTTAATGATCTATTGAATTTTTGTGGTTTTATCTAATTTAACAAAATGAATTTAAATTTTGACGATTTATATCAATTTATCTATCATACAACGTTCCATAAATCACTGCACGGCTAATTATACCATAGTTATGGCGATTATCAAAAAGTTTAGCATTCAACAACTAGGTTAACATAAAAATTGATTTCAAGCATAATCCCTTCTCTCCCATTTCACACCTCGGAACGCACCATTCTTATACAGAGAGAAGCACTTTCACATCTTGTTAACCCAAAACCGCTGGGGAGAGAAAAGTTCCTCTTTTTAGGTTTAGGGTACTCCAGTAACAGATCCATGGAGACGAACCTGTAGCTCAAAGGATTAGAGCACGTGACTACGAACCACGGTGTCGGGGTTCGAATCCCTCCTCGCCCACAACCGGCCAAAAAGGGAGGCCTTTCAGGGTATAGATTGCAAGCTAGATCCATGCTCAAAAACTCCCATCTTTACGAAGCTGGTAAAAAAAAAAAAAAAAAAACATTCGGCAATAAATGACAATAAAAATCACCGTGGATGTGGAGGTAGATGATGCCCTGGGTTTTATTGGGATTGGAGCGGTAGCAAGAGATGATAGGGGTGTAGTACTTGGAGATGATAGGGTGCGTGGTTTGCCTTCACTCTCTCGTGTTTTTCCAAAATAGATAGTTGAAACTGATGTTATCAATGCCCTTAGAGCATATTCTTTTTCGGTTCAGCGTTCTGTTAAAGTAAATACAATCGACGACATTCGTGATTCGTTGTCTTATTTGGGAAGTGACTCCATTTGCTATAGATTTTGTGAAGGGAATTCTGTAGTCAATTTTCTTATTAGACTAGTTTTATTTTCCTCTAATACTCATATTTGGCTCGATGTATTATCCAAATTTTTGGATATCTTTGTAAAGATGGATGCTCACAATTTGGAATAAAAATTGACCGACTTTCTTTCCAAAAAAAAAGCAATACTTGTGGAACTTATAAAAAGTACTTTGGTTATTCTGAGTTCTGACAAGCCTGCGACAAACGTTCAACACCATCCAACTCTGATTCTCAATAATTACTTGGTTTGTTGAAACCTCAAAAACCCACAAATATTTTTCCAAAACAAAAATAAAACAAACCTATATTCATACTATTGTTTTTAAACTCATATTTTTTTTAATTTTTTTAAATAATAAAAATTATAATTATTTTTAAAAAGTCAATTAATCAAATTTAAAAATTTCAACTCAAATAAACAGTTTCACTAAAATGAAGCCTATATCTCTTAAAAGGACGAATGTATTATGTACAATGTTTTAATCTTTTTTTTAACTGTCACATAATAATTCAATCAATTATTATTTGATAGTCTAATTATCATCATATGATTTATTTTATTTATTATTTTTCACATATGGCCAACTAGTAAACAAACAAAACAAGAAAGAAAACAAAAGGCACTGTTTTTTTTCCCCTTCTTTTGGGGGGTCCATGAAACCAATAAGAGGCATTAGGGGTTCAGATGTTAAAGGGAAGAGAGAGAGAGAAAGAGAGAGGAGAGAGTTAAGCAATAAGGTGATGAAAATCAAAGCTCATGGCAGGAACCAGGACAGAACATTTACATCATCAACTTTATTTTTTTTTTCTTTTCTTTTCTTTATTACTTTAGTGATGTGTGTTGGAACAACTCAAGACAACCTTAACCAGTCCATCATAATATATGCCCCTCCCTTCTCTGAATGTTTACCTCTCTTATTTACATGTTTGCCCCTCTATCCCACACACTGGCCCCACCCCCATCACCCTTTGGTAACCCACCTATTACCTACCTCCCAATGCACACTCTATTATATTACAGGGAGATAAAATAAAAGCATTACTCTAAAACACCCAAATTTCAAAACATTATAAATAATTCATTGAAAAAAATAAGTAGTTAATGGAGCGTTTAAAACATATATTAAAATTGAAATTTTGAGAATATTTTGATTAAAATAAAATAATATTTTGAGTTGTATATTTTGTCAAAAATAAAATGTTATGTCAAAATTGTAATACATTTATTCTTTCATTATTCTCGTTATTTTATGTAATTTATGAAAAAGAAACCATCTTATTCTGATTTAAAATAATAAAATTATTAATTTTTAAAATTAAAAAAAATTTGAAGATGCAACTAATGAAATCGGTCTATTTTTATAGAAAAACAAAAAATAATCATTTGAAAACTCTAATTAAAGTGTACATGTTAAATGCCTACAATAATTTAAGGTATGTTTTTTTTTTATTTTCTTAATAATAAAAGATACTTAGTGATGTTTCCCGTCCTCACTCCTAATAACTTTGAGAAGTTGAAAACTACACTCTCCACCACCACCTTCACCAACACCAATGATTAATGGATTAGACTATGGTTACTGATGATGCTGAAAAAAATACTTGATCTTATATCATCATATGTAATCATATATCATAAGAGTATTACATGAATACTATAGTATTCTAATTATTATTTTTGTTCCATAACTTAAAACTAAAGTGAATAATCATATTGTCTTGGAAATCTATTTTTTTATTTTTGCCACTAACAAAATCAAAAGTCAAACAGCCTCAAATTCAGTCAACACATCCACTGGGATGCCAAGGTTCAGTCACATATCTTTTTTTCTTTTTATTTTTTAATTAAAATTATAATATTATTGTATTCTAATATGACCCTCACCCCCTCGAGTGTCACCCGCGGGTAAAGCTATCATTCTCTCCCATTCGGGCAGCCCGTTCTGCCCGACTGCCCCTGCTCTCTCTTCCAAGTACCAAGTACACCTTTCCTTTTTGCCGTCTCTCTCTCTCCTCTTTTTCTCTCTCTTCGTTTTCTCTCTCTAAATTCTCTCTCTTTCTCACTCTTCGACACAGTTGGGTCGAAAGGCGGCTCGAAATCTGGAACTCTCAACTGGATCTGATTGGATTGACTGTTCGGCGGAGAAGAAGCTTTGGTAAAGAAATCGCGTGGAATTAGGTGGTTTTTTTTTTTTTTTTTTTTTTTGGGATTTGCTTTTTTGGTGAAATTCGTCGGAAGGGGCTTAGGGTTTGCTGGTTTCGATCAATCGATCTAGGGTTTTTGTTGCGGTGTTGTGGAATTGAAGAAATCGCTGGGAAAGCGGAGATTTTTCTGGGTGGGTGGGGTTGGGAGGGAAATTAGGGTTGGGATTGATGGTTCTCGTCGGGATTGAGGGCGGGATCGAGGCTGGAATTGGGGAAAATGCAAGGCTATGCATGGGAGGAGCGGTGGTGGTGAGGAACGGAAACGGAGTCGGCACATGTGGACAGTCCCCTCGCGTGTAGTCGTCGCAGCCGATGGTTCCTTTTCGTCCTCTTCGTCTTCCCCAAATTCGTTTTTCAAGGTTTAATTTTTTATTTTTATTAAACTTTCTCGTCGTTTTTCCTGGGTGGGTTGTCTGTTTTCTAAATGTTTTTCTATCTGGGTTTTTTTTTAGTCTGATTCGTGGCTTTGTGGTTCTCCGGAGGATAAAAATTTCCGGGTCGTGTGTTTTAGGATGTATCTCACGGTAAAGCTTGTTGATTGTCAATTGGAAGACGTTGAATTGAACAAACGAACCTGATTTTGAGAGCGAGTATTGTTGATTTTTAGCTAATTGATACCTGAGGAAATGAAGTCGATTTGTGAAATCCCAGTGAAACTTAGGTGTGAAATACACCTGATTTTGGGGGGTGAAATAATGGTGATTTTTAGCATGCTGATACTTGAAAATGGAGATAAGGAAAATTTTGGTGTGAAATGCGAGTGAATCTTAGGTTTGGAGAGAAGAGGTGCAAAGTGGGAGTAATTTTTGTATTTCTAGTTCTAAATTGGAGAAGAATAATTAGAGTAGCTAGTTCTTTTGGGGGGCTAATTTTGGTTTCAACTACCCATTCAAGCATTAGAAGTGTTCTCGAGGCTTTAGACTTTTCTTTTGGATGTGTTTGATCCTAATTGAAAACCATAATGCAAAATTTGGTCCAAAAGAAACTTGACCACTCTTGCATCGATTTCTGTTGATTTGGATGCCATTTCAAATGGAAAGTTTGGGGTTTAAGGGGATAGAAGCGTTGAGGGCGAGCTTTTCTGTTTCGTTACTCTTGCTTTCAAGGGATTATACATCACAGAAGTCTTGACCATAACTAGGATTTCTCGAGACTTGATTTATATAAGAGAGGGAGTAGCTAAGGCCATGAGGAGAGTAAAACTAGCAAAAGAAAAGGACACGACATTTATCAATTTTCATATGGGCAAGAAAAAGAAATTCCTGTACGTTTTAGTAAGCTGTGATAATACCTTAGTTTTTCAAGTGGAAAAATGGAAAAAGGAAAAAAGACAGAGGAATATAAAATAGAAGTATATTGTAGAATTACAAATCATATTTTAATTAGTCCATAAATAGATATGGTACTGCTTCTGCTTCTGAACGGAACTGTAACTTGACACGAGAAAAGAAAGCGAAAACTTTAAACGTTTACAGAGTGCTTTTTAAGGATTGCACTTTCATATCTAACTATGCTTAATATTCGTGGTTTATTATTTAATTAATACCAGCTTCATAAAGATTGTCCTATGCATGTTGATGAAATTTTTGTACCACGTTATGTATTATATTCTAATGCAATGAGCAAGTTTCCTCTAATTTTTCTCTTGTTTTCCCCCTTATATAGGACGGACGCAAGATCAATATTGGTGATTGTGCTTTGTTTAAACCTCCTCAAGATTCACCACCTTTCATCGGAATAATTCGTTGGGTAACAACAGGCAAAGAGAATAAGTTGAAGTTAGGTGTAAATTGGCTTTATCGACCTGCTGAGGTAAAGCTTGGTAAAGGCATCCTGTTGGATGCTGCACCGAATGAAATTTTCTACTCCTTTCATAAGGATGAGATTCCTGCTGCATCGTTACTTCATCCTTGTAAAGTTGCATTTCTTCCTAAAGGTGCTGAACTTCCTCCTGGGATTTCGTCTTTTGTCTGCCGACGTCTTTACGACATCACAAACAAGTGTTTATGGTGGCTAACTGATAAGGACTATATTAATGTGAGTTTTGATTCTCTTTCATAGCTTGCATTTCCCTGCCATAGATCTTTGTTGTAGTTGTTGATGTCAATATCTTTGACAGGAACGGCAAGAAGAAGTAGACCAGTTATTATATAAAACGCGAGTAGAAATGCATGCAACAGCGCAGTCAGGTGGCCGATCTCCAAAGCCATCGAATGGTCCAACATCAACTTCACAGTTAAAAGCTGGGACAGAGAGTATCCAGAACAGCGTATCATCCTTTTCTTCTCAAGTGAAAAAGAAAAGAGAGAGAGGAGAGCAGGGTACTGAGCCTGTCAAACGGGAACGCATCATGAAAACAGACGATGGGGATTCTGGTCACTGTAGACATGAAAACCTATTAAAATCTGAGATAGCTAGAATAACAGAAAAAGGAGCACTTGTTGACTCAGAAGGAGTTGAGAGATTCGTGCAGCTCATGCTGCCTGATAGAGGTGAGAAGAAAATAGATTTGGCTGGCCGGTCAATACTTGCTGGAGTTATAGCAGCCACAGATAAAGTTGATTGCCTCAGTCAATTTGTGCAGCTTCGAGGTTTGCCTGTATTTGATGAGTGGCTGCAAGAGGTCCACAAAGGAAAAATTGGGGACATTAGTGCATCCAAGGATAGTGACAAATCCATTGAGGAGTTTCTCTTGGTTTTACTTCGTGCACTTGATAAGCTGCCTGTGAATCTTCAGGCCTTGCAAACATGTAATATTGGAAAGTCTGTGAATCATTTGCGATCTCATAAAAACTCAGAAATCCAGAAAAAAGCCAGGAGTCTGGTTGATACATGGAAGAAACGTGTCGAAGCTGAAATGAATATCAATGATGTGAAGTCTGGCTCGAATCAGGTTGTCTCATGGAGATCACGTCCTGAAGTTGGAAATAGACAATCTGGTGGATCTTCGGATTATGTCTTCAAGAATGCGCTCACACAACTTCAGGTTGCTAAACTTGCTTCAGCTAAGCCTGTCCATGGGGAGAGTACTACCAGATCTGCTTCTGCCTCTCCAGGCTCTATGAAATCAGTTCCATCACCTGCATCAGCAAGTACTAATCTAAAAGATGGACATCCTCGAAATGCTTTTGCGGGTGGCAGCATGTCTGATGTTCCTTTGACAGCGGCGAGGGATGAGAAAAGCAGCAGTTCTAGTCAGTCTCACAACAACAGTCAATCTTGCTCTAATGACCATGCTAGAACCGGTGTTTCTGGGAAGGATGAGGCAAGGAGCTCAAGTGCTGGTTCAATGAATGTGAATAAGGCATCTGGTGGCTCTTCACGACCTCGAAAATCAGTTAATGGATTCCAAGGCTCGGTATCTGGAAGTCAAAGGGATAGTTGGACTAGCAGAAACTCTTCATTACACAAGAATGTAGCAGCAGAAAAATCATCACATTCTGGATTGACTAGTGAAAGGGTAGTTGATGGAGCTACTGTAGAGGGTAGCGGTCATAAACTGATTGTCAAGATTCCAAACCGAGGACGTAGTCCTGCACAAAATAGTGGCGGTTCTTTTGAAGACCCTTCAATCATGAGTAGCAGAGCTTCTTCGCCTGTGCTTCCTGAGAAGCATGATCAGTTTGATCGTAGCTTGAAGGAAAAGAGTGATGCTTATCGAGCTACTGTTGTCTCAGATGTCAATGCCGAGTCCTGGCAAAGTAATGACTTTAAAGATGTGCTGACTGCCTCTGATGAAGGTGATGGGTCACCTGCTACTATGACTGATGAAGAGCGTGGTAGGACTGGTGATGAAAACAAGAAAGCTGTAGAAGTAGCAAAAACTGCATCATCATCATCAGGAAACGAACATAAATCTGGGAATTTGCAGGAGGCTTCCTTCAGTTCTATGCATGCTTTAATTGAAAGCTGTGTGAAGTATTCGGAAGGTAATTTATCCATGTCTACTGCTGACGATCTTGGCATGAATCTGCTTGCTAGTGTTGCTGCTGGAGAGATTTTGAAAGCTGATTTGGTTTCTCCCACTGGTTCTCCCCAAAGAAACACCCCAGTAGAGACAGGCGGTGACTCCAAAGTGAAAAAATTACCTGCAGATGATCTTTGTAGAAACAAAAGTAAGTCTGGTGATTGTGCTGGTGATGAGCGTGGAAAGCATGCTAGTGATTCTGGTAATGATGGGGCCAAGGATGGATACAATAAATCCTTGATACTCTGTGAAGGGAAACCTACATCTGAGCACACGGAGTGTATAGACTCTTCCAGTACAGATTTTCAGCAAGCTGAAGGCAACAAAGAAAGCAATGGAAAATTAGATGATATTATTTTAACTCCTGTCCTTGCCTCACCTTCGAAGACAAGCGAGAAGACAGAAGGGGCAGATGGTGAAGGAGGCAAACCAAACTTAGAGAAATTGGCAGTTGGTGGAGGAAATACTGATGGCAGTTTAGATGTTAAATACAGCAAAAATGATTCTTTGTCGCATGAACATAAGGTCAGTGATGGTGGCTCGAATAAAGAACTTAAAATGGTGTCTGCCGAAGCATCATCTTCACTCCCAGCCTCAGAAATTGACAGTGGGATTAAGTGTTACCGGAATGAAGGGATGGATGGTAATCTGCATACAGATGAGAAGCCACCTGTCTCAGCAGTGAAATCCGAGTCTGCTAAAGAAACTTCTGAAGAGGTATCGCTTTCTGGTTCAGGCAAAGATTTGGTTTCAGAAAAAGCCCTTGATATGAAGATGGAAAAGCCTGATACTGTGGATACTAAACCTGAAAATCAAATAACTGCTACTGATTTTAATGCTTCTACAACCCCAGAGAATCGAGGTGCAGCTGGCATAGGTTCTGTTGTTGCGCATCAAAGTAGTGAGGGTGTGGATGGTAAAAAGATTGAACAATTTGGCAAACCAGTGTCTCGTGAGTTGTCATCCGCAAACGAGGTCCAAGAGGCAGAACAACCAGTGAGATCCAGAGCTTCCAAGTTGACTGGCTTGGAAACAGATGAAGCTGAGGAATGTACATCTACAACTGCAGATGCTTCTTCAATGTTAGCTGTTGTGGGTTTAGATGCAGATGCAAAGGTGGAATTCGATTTGAACGAGGGTTTCAATGCTGATGAAGGGAAATCTGCGGAGCCAAAGAACCCAGCACCTGGGTGTTCACCTGCTGGTTGTTTGATTAGTCCGGTGCCTTTACCCGTTTCTTCCGTGTCCAGTGGACTTCCTGCTTCAATTACTGTGGCTGCTGCTGCAAAAGGACCATTCCTTCCACCTGATGATCTATTGCGGAGCAAAGGGGAACTTGGTTGGAAGGGATCAGCTGCTACTAGTGCATTTCGTCCTGCTGAGCCCAGAAAGGTTCTAGATATGCCTCTTGGTGCTACAAACATCACGCACCCCGACTCCACTGCTGGAATGCGAGGACGCCCGCCATTGGATATTGATTTGAATGTACCTGATGAAAGAGTTCTAGAGGATATGGCATCTCGATATTCTGGTGGTCCGGAGACAAGTTCTGCTTCTGATCCAGTTAATTCTCATGATTTGGCACGCAATCAGTCAACGAGTCTTGCACCTGTTCGGTCTTCTGGGGGACTTGATCTTGATCTGAATCAAGTTGATGAGAATTCTGATATGGGCAATTTCTCGGTTACTAAGGATAATCCGATTGCGCAATTCAAATCATCTTCTGGGGGTGCTCTAAGCAGTGAGATAGGTGTTCGCCGAGATTTTGATTTAAATGATGGGCCTGCTGTCGAAGAGGTGAGTGCTGAGCCAGTGCTACTTTCCAAGCAAGCCACGAGTAGTGTGCCGTCTCAACCACCTGTTTCTGGTCTTAGAATGAGCTATACGGAAGCAGGGAACTTCTCCTCCTTGTTTCATCCAGGAACCACATATCCAGCTGTTACCATTCCATCTATTATACCAGACCGAGGGGAGCAACCTTTCCCAATTGTTGCGGCTGGTGGGCCACAAAGGATGGTGGTCACCCCTAGTGGTGGCAACTCGTTTGCTCCTGATGTCTGCCGGGGATCTGTTTTGTCAGCTTCTCCAGCAGTTCCATTTTCTACCTCGTTTCAATACCCAGTTTTTTCCTACGGAACCGGCTTTTCCTTGCCGACTACCACATTCCCAGGTGTTTCAACAACGTACTTGGATTCATCATCTGGCGGAAGGCTTTGCTTCGCTCCTCCTGCCATGCAACCACAATTATTAGGACCTGCTGGTGCTGTTTCTTCCAAGTACCCAAGACCTTGTGTAAGTAGTCTTCCAGATGGTAGCAATTACAGTAACACCGAGAGCAGTAGGAAGTGGGGAAGACAGGGTTTGGATCTTAATGCAGGGCCTGGAGGCCCAGAAATAGAGGGGAGAGATGAATCGTCGTCTCTTGCAGCAAAGCCACTGTCTGTTTCTGGTTCACAGACCCTAGCGGATGAGCAACTGAGGATGTTCCAGATTCCAGGTGGCACCTTGAAGAGGAAAGAACCCGAGGGAGGGTGGGATGGCTACAAGCAGTCTTCGTGGCACTAGGAACGTGTATTAGTGATTCTGGTGACAAATGAAACTTGTAAGTTTCTAGTTTATGTACTTCTCACTCTCGTGTGAAAGGTTTGTTGAATTGATGCTCGAAATAAAGCCCAATCGATTGTCCCCAACAGCATTGTCTAAGATTGCATAGGAAGCATTTTCAACTACGTTTTTTTTATCCCTGGTTTGAAGGTACAGGATTTACCGAGCACAACAGGCCATTGAACTGTCTTTGGTGGTCTGATTTAATTCAGTTTATTGACGTTTGATTATGACAACCTGTTGCGATTGTAAATGCCGTGGAGTGCTGAATTCTACTGCTTTTGCCTTAATGGTTTTGAAGACATGCGAGTAATAAGGGGTGAAAACCGAGATTAGTGTGCAATCAAAAAAATAATATATGTGACGTAGTCCGTTCCATTTCTTTGAATTCATGTTGAATGTTTACCTTTTTTCTCACAGCATTGTTGAAATTTGCTGAATGAAGTGCCTCTTTCTTAAATGTCTAGATTTATTTATTTATTTTTTTTCATACCTGTTTTATATTTTGTGATTGGTTGATTGCCTATTTATTTATATCTTTATTTTTTCAGTGATTTGAGGATGGGCATTTGCTAACCCCTGAGGTCATCATCTAACTTGTGTGCTTCTGGAGGATGGGTGGTAAGTGAGTTATTTGATGTTGTTCATAGTCTCCGACCCCCACCTCTTTGCTGTAACAATTGTGTATCTTGAAGGGAATTTGTTCGGGGTCGACAAGTTGTTTGTTTCTTGAATTTATTCTCGGTTGCTGCATATCAGTTTTCCCTTTTGTAGATATTTTAACTGTTCAAAATCATACACTGGTATTGCCCAGAAAACTCAAAATCGGTGCCCATACTTGGTAGTGTTTCCTTGCACCAACTAAGAATTGCCATTGGACCCAAAACCATCCCCTCTCTTCCAATCCTGCCAATAACGGAAGTTTGATTGGTCAACTTCTCAAAGAAAGGAAACCCTTTTGGTTTTGTATGCGTTTCGTTGTTAACTAATCCTCGTATTTACATATATATATATATATATATATAAGCAGAGTGGTCAATTTCTGGCACCTAGCTCCTTGATATATCAAATTTTTATTGAAATGGCTGATATTATAATATATTTTGGTTTTTTTTTTTCTTCCTCAGTATTATTTGTTATTTGTTAATCCAAGTTTAATATTCTGCATTTTTTTTTTACTATATCAGATCAAACATGTATTAGGTTGAACTTGCTCCTCTAGATTTATCATTTGTTTTTCTCACCTAGGGCTCGGGCTTCTTGTGTTTCCCATTGTTTTGAGCGTATTTTGTTTTTGGTAGTTGTTTGCCGATGATATGTTGTCGCTTGATCGGTGTTGTTGGGCCACTCCGGCCTATAGAAATTGGAAAAAGCTTTAGTTGTCTTTAGAAAGCTCATTTTCAAGTGCATTGTATGGCATCTGAGTGCTTATGATAGGAGAGATTCAATTTCCTTAATTAAAGTAATTCTCATTTTTAAGCTCTTTGTAAAATTGCCTCAAGTTAATAATTCAACCTGTGAGGTTGTTCCGATCAGTAGTCGACCCGACGCCGCTATGTTACTCGTTTTACGTTGTGTGGAAAGGTAGAGCAAATATTTTTTCGAAGATGCAGCACAACTCCTGTTTGTTCTGTGCCAGGCCTTGGTTTTCTTCTTTCTTGGGTTCCAATCATCCAAAAGGTTCAGTTTTAAGCCCTTCCCAAAGTTAAAACCTTGTATGCGTTTTTGCCCTTATATTGAGAGAGGGAGGGTGGAAATATATATATAATGTAGAAATTTTTTCAATTGAAGGAGATACTCGCCTTTTGTTTCCTTTTGAAGTAAAATGTTAAAAATGTGGAACCAGGCGATTTCACATTGTCATATCGATTGAATGCGTTCGTACGATACTACAAATGACGAATCAAAAGATCTAGGTGGTGGTGTTTGGCAAATGAGATTTACATTGTCATATCGATTGAATGCGTTCGTACGATACTACAAATGACGAATCGAAAGATCTAGGTGGTGGTGTTTGGCAAATGAGTTGGGATTGGATAGTTTGAAGTGGAGTCGTGAATTCGAATAGGTTTTCGAGAGATGAATTTCCGTAGTAATCGCGTTACATGTAATATCTTCACTCGTGATCAAGTGCGGGATAATTTCTGTAGTGTATTGCTCCGAATGAGACGGTAATTTGCAATAAATGGCATCTTTACTAAAGCAACGTTTTTCTCGCGTAAAAGAAAACGCGTTTGAAACCTTTTCTTTACATGAACCAATATTTGTAAAAGTTAGTGTCTAGAAATGATATACTATTTTCCCCATGCTTTCAAATATCGACTTGAAAAAAAAAAAAACAAAAAAACAAAAGAGTGGGACTGTAAAAACGGTCACAGCAGAGGTAGTAGGTGACATTTGAAGAGAGCAAAGGGTAAGATATATGCTCTACATGTTCTTCCATGAGAAACTCCAAGTAGGAGACTCCCAAGAGCCCTAACAGATCGGCAAAAGAACGAAGCTATGGATTACCGAATACGACGTCTTTCATTTCAGACACACAAGTTTCCTCCCGCAAACAACGTTTCTGCAGTTCGAAACACAAACCGATTATGCCCGAGAAATTAACAAAAGAAAGCAGCAACAATCTTAATAATAAAAAAAAAAAAGGAAAAAGAAAAAAAGATTAGAGAAACAATACAATGTGTGAATATGACATTGTGTGGTGAAGCAAAAGAAATTCGAGTGTTTTCTATGTTTAAATGAGAGAAAAAGAATACAGACATTAGGCATCCTCGGCGTTGCTTCTTCTTCTTCTCTTTTTGCTTCTGCGGTGGCTTGATGACAACCTTGATTGCTGCATCGAAAACTGCCTTCACATTCTGCAAAATTGCATTAAAAAAGGGTGGTTATTGGGAAAATTAAAACTCGAGAAAAGTGTCGGCCAGACAAGAACGAACAACATCTAGAAAGCATTAGATGGATAGATTGTTTATCACGCGAAAATCATCACAAATTAACATCAACAAAGTTCCTTGAACAACTTAACAAATTCTACGTGCTAGTTTTTATGGAAACTGGCATGATATCAGCCAATAGATCAATCTTGTAAGCCACAATTATTTAATCGCGACTTTAAAACATAAGCTACAACTGTGAATTTGTATGCATACCTGCTGGGTTTTTGAGCTGCATTCTATGTAATATGCAGTACCTATCTGTTTCCGCAGTTCCTCGCCCTAAATAGTAGGAAAATCAATAACATCAACAAAACCACTGAACACAATCATGTCGGACACGACAACTTTCGAATCCAAATCGCACCTGTGCAGTAGTCACAGGCACCAATCCTGGATGATCCGCCAAATAGTGCTTATCCTCTCGAAGATCTATTCCATAATACCAAAAATTCATTAGTCACAAATCATTGCAACTTCCGGTTTCTAGTGCTAACTGGTGTATTTTACTTGCTAGTTGAACAGAATGAAATAGGAAATCTTGCATGGGGTTTTATGCATTTTGAAAGAAACTATCAAGGCTTTGATTAATAGAGAAGAATCAATTTTAAAGCATGAAAAGTTGTATACTAAACTGTACATTGACAAGAACTATGCTGCAACGAACCCAATTAACGAGCGATGGATTTGTGGGGTCGGTGAGGGAAGCAAACTACTACACATCAAAAGGCAATCTAAAATGAGAAGAGCATGAATTATTGGTCCTTTCAACATTATGAAAACACGGTACTTTGTGCGTCTTCTTCCAGAAATATTTACACCTTAATCTTGTGATAATCACGGAGACAATGGTCGTTTGGTGAGAAAAATTGTTTCAATACTTAAATGCTACGAAAAACACGGTTAGATATAGAACAGAATTTATGAATGCTATACTATGAAAATATGAATTTGTGAATGCGTCAAAAAATAACTTCAATCTGGTGTATCTATTGGGTTCAAAATTTCGACTGATCCTAAATTGCCAGAACTAACTCATCTATTTTCCCAACGTGCGAAACTACTTGCAATAGCTGGTTTCCCACTTAAAGTATTAGAATCAGGTTCATCATCCAAGACAGAATCTGGAATTCCAAGCTCAAAAGTCACACCAGGACGTGATAATGATCAAATCTACTACGACTAGAAAAAACATAGTTATACAGGTTAAACTATAAAGCCACTTGGCTCACCGAGTTTCGTGCCCACGAGTACGACCGGAACTCCAGGAGCAAAATGCTGAAGCTCAGGAATCCACTGAAAACGAAATAAATGTCCAGAAATTATATATATATATATATATATATATATATATTAAAAGACAGCCAAGATAACAACACAATATATATATATAAGCGTGAATTTTTGCGAGTGTAACACACCTTTTTCATCACATTCTCATAGCTTGCACGACTAACTAATGAGAAAGCCAAGACAAAGACATCAGCTCCTCTGTAGCTCAATGGCCTTAATCTGTTGTAATCCTCTTGCCCTGTCAAAGAAATTTATAGAACATATACACACACATATATACATATATATGAAAAATCACACGCCCAATTTGGAAACTTTTTTTCAGAGTCAAAAGATAAAAGGATTCTTTTTCTTTACCAGCTGTATCCCATAAGCCCAAGTTCACAGTTGTGCCTTCAACCACAACATTGGCACTGAAGTTATCAAACACCGTCGGAATATAATCCTGAGAAGAAGAGTAAAAAGTTAAAGTCAAACATATCAGATAAATTAAGTCAACGAATGAATAAGAACAGCAAAAAAAATTAAAATTAAAATAAAATTAAAAAGAACAAAGAAAAAAGAAAAAAAGATTCTTTCTTTGGGTTAAGCTCCAAAAGAGCTGAAACCCAGGTGAGTTCAGAACCCAAAATTTCATTTTGAAAGGAAAAAAGACAAAAAAAAAAAAAAAAAAGTGGAGTAAATTTGTTTGTATAGAGTAATGGAAATCTTGAATGAAGAGGAAAAAGCTGCCAAAACCCAGAAGAGTACTGGTAATAAAGAAATCGAAAAGACAGAAAAGAAACAAAAAAAAGAATCCAAAACCGAGACACCCATGAGGATCTTTCGCAAACAAGGTAAAAGAAACTAGAGAGAGAGAGTTAGAGAGAGAAAAACATACAGTAGGGAACTTGTTGCTTGTGTAGCAAATAAGCATGCAGGTCTTCCCAACGGCCCCATCACCTACTGTCACACATTTGATGAACCTTGAAGCACTAGAAGCCATGGAAGCCAACCCAAGAAAAAGAAAGAAAGAAAGAAAGAAATAGAAATACTCTCTCTCTCCTCTCGCTTTCTCTCTCTAGACCGGAAGAGAGAAACAGAAAGAAAACAAAAAAATGCCCAAAACAAAAGAAAAGGGGGGCTTCTTGGGATTTACACAAAGTTGATGGCTTTTTTATTTTTCCGAGTGAGAGAGACACAGACAGGGATTGGTTGGCTCACATGATTCTCACTCATTTCCACTCTCCTCTCCTAATCTATAGCTCTCTTCGGGGTTTTTTTTTTTTTTTTTTTTTTTCCCTCCTTCCTCTTGGCCTTTTTCAACTTTTTTTATTCTTGCGTTTTTTTTTTTTTTGGGTCAATTTTTACAATGACTCTCAAATTTATATACTCAGACTCAGTATTGTTTCATGGCTTCTGTTTTTTTTTTTTTTAATAATTATATTACGCTCCCTTAACTTTGCTGTTATAATGTCAAAGGTTACTTTATCAATATTTTATAAAAAAAATTATCCGTAAAGTAAATACGTTATAATTATATGAGTTTTATTTTAAGATAAAAATGTAAATACATATTTAAAAAAAGATTATACCCTAATTAAAATTCAAAAGAAAATTATACATATCAAAAGTATATATATAGCAAATTATATTTTACTTAAAAATATAATAGAATCTTTTAAGATCGTGTGGTATATAAAATTAAAAATAAGAGATCAATTGAAGATTATAAATATAATTTAGAGATGATTAATAAAATAATCCCCCTCCCCCTCCCCCGGATTTTTGGCAGATGAAAATTAAAAAGAAAAAAATTTGGTTGTCCTGTGACTTCAATTAAATTCCATCAATTTCTCTTATTTACTTTTGACAGATGGAAAATAAGTCTTGGACTCTTGGTTATAATTTTCTGTATGTTTTTCTTTATTCTTTGTTTTTATTGTGCGTTTGTGTTTTTCTCTTTTAATATATATTAAAATTACAATAAAATGCAGAATTATAGTTAAACGATTAATGTAGTCACTTTTTTCTTTAAATTGAAGCAGAAACAAAAGTTTTTGGTAGGGGAAGAAACAAATTTTAAAGGGTCTATTGACACTTTTCAATTTATTTTTTCTATAGGTTTTTTTATATTATCCATCAATTAAAATTTAAATATCATTTTTTATTGCACTCCTCTTATTATTTTATAATAATTTATACAATTTAATTCTATTTTTAATCCTTTTTGCAGTCATTAACCAACAAATAACCCCATTTTTTTAGACAATCCTTTTTCTCATTTTTTTGTTTTTCTTATTTTTTGACTTCTTTTTTTTTTTTTTTTTTAAGAAATTCGGTGATTTTTTTTTGAAATAAGATTTCAAGAAACTAATAAATTGCAGTTTTATATCTATTTTTATTTTATTTTATGTTTTTTTTTTAACATCGTAGATATTTATACATATATGAGTATAATGTTGTTGTTATATATATGTATTGTAAATAATTGTTCGTAATTTTCTTGTGAAAATTGTTACAAAAAATAGTTGTTTGGGATAAAACAAAATTATAAGAAATAAGAAGAAGTGATTGTTTTAAAAAATAGGAGTTATTTATTTATTGATGAGTATAAAAAGGATGAAGAGTAAAATTAAATTATATGGATTATTATTTATTTTTTAAATAATAACATGTGTGTAATAAGTAATAATACACGTATAAATTTTTAATTGGTAGATAATTAAAAAAAGGAGTGAGGAAAATAGACAGAGGGGCATCAATAAATGTTTCGAATTTTAATTATTGTTGTGAAATGAAAAATGGTTAAATTTCATACATAAATGTGTGTATATATATATAAAATGCATTTATTTATTTTTTATGAGTATATATATATATATATATATATATGCATTTATTTCTTTTTTATTAGTTATGCATTCATAAGTCCTAGAATAGATAGGTGGTGGGGTTTGTAGTAAACTTTGCCGCAAGAGTTTTGTCTTTGTACCGCTGCCTTTTAGGCGGTTGCACCCGTGACACTTTTTTTTTTGTAAACAAAACATTTTTCTTTTCTTTTATTTTCTTTTCTTTCGCAAAATAATATATTTTCGCCCCCCCTTTCATTTTGCTTTCATTTCTTAATTTCTTATAGATGATTTAATGATTCATTTACCAAAGAATTAAAGAAAGAAAAAAACTCTTTAGAATTTTTTGTTTCCCAATCACAAAAAAAAAAGCTTGTACAAACAAAAGCTGTTTATGAAAAATACACAATTTCCAACCCTCAAACCAGATAAAAATTTTAAAATTATATAGTAATACGGTTTCTTTTCTTTTTCTTTTCTTTTCTTTTCTTTTCTTTTTTTAATGCAAGGAGTGATTAAGACCAAAACCAAATTAATAGTGGCCATGTTATGGTTAGAATTACTGTACCTTAATAAGTTGAATTGCAGGTATAAGGCTGGAAAAATTATTGGAACCATAATAATTCTGATCAGCCCATTAAAAAAAAAAAAAGGGGGAGGATAATTACAGCATCTAACTACTCCATAACTCTGTTTACTTCATTTTAAAAAGGGTATAATTTACATCATCTAACAAGTGTGGGGCCAAAATTGGAATAAATATTGAAGTGTCACCAACTGCGTTAATGAGCTTGAAATTGTAGAAAACCTTTAGGACCACATGCATTATTTATATTATTTTCTTCTTCTTTCATAGTTTTGAGATTGAAGGTGGTCTCTATTGGTTGTTCAATATTTAATCCTTTTAGGCCCATGTTCCTTTGCCTTTTGTGGCTCTTGTTTCCTTTTCTTTCTCGGAAAATTTTGTGAGGAATGTTTGAACCTAACCTTGGTTTTATTGGGGACCATGAACATTAAGTTATGATTCATAACCTTATTCTTTAAACCAAGCAATCAATTAATTGAAAATCCCCCACCGTTCAAATTATAGGTTCGAACTCATATTTCGATTTATTTATTTTTCTATAATATTTAACTTAGAGATCGTTTGAGGTGACAACTACGGACGGAGTTTTGACTACTCAACTCTAGAACTTTTAAATCTATATCTCATTTTTTTCCTCTTCCTTTTTTAAAAAACTCAAACTTCAAATGTCTATAACTTTCTTATTCCAAATCAAAATAAGATGATTTTTTTTTCTTCCAAATCGCACAAAAAAAGGAGATGAAGAAAAGAAGATCCATATTGGATACGTTTTCTAAATACATTTTAAATTTTTACACTATTTTTTATATCACAATTCATTTTCTATACACACCTCCCAAAAACACATTTTCAAACTAACCTCTAAAACTATGTCTTTAATTATAACTAGAAATGATCCCTTACTGTTTAAATATATTAACCAAACGGATGAAGAATTTTGAATTCTTGGCATGTGGGATAATTTAATTTGCTTTTTCCCCACTTCTTGGTGAGTATTTGTAAGGGAGTTGGTTGGAAGAAAGGAAAAAGAAACTAATAAAGAAAAGAAAGAGACCCTTTGGTAAGGAAATTAACACTTTGTTAAATCTGCATAAGAATATGGTGATACAAGACAAAGAAAAAAGGAAAAAAGATAAGTCTAGGTCGGTTACAATAATAATGCAGGCATTAAAGGCGTTTGGTTGAAAGCATAAGTAAACCTTAAGCAAAGCACTAAAAAGAGCTCTTCACAAAGGGGATAAACAAATTTTATTTTTTTTATTTAATATTAAAGAATGGAAAGAGAATGAAGGATTTGCTTGATCAGCAAAAGAATTGTTCAAAAAGAAAGTTGTGATTTGATTCCACAGATATACACCACTTAGGGAACTTCTTTTTTTCTCAAAATATTTCCTTACCAATTGAACATATATATATATATATATATATATTTCCAGAATTAAAAAAAAAAAAAAGAAAAGAAAAAAATGAACACACACTCATATATTATGTACATATATATGTGTGTGTGTGTGTGTGTATATATAGTGCATAGAGATGAAGAATAAAATGCTAATTGGTTATTTGCTTTAAAGTTATGTTTCTTGATGCATAATGATATTCTGTAAAATTTGTCTCTGCAATGATTTTGTATTTTGTATTTTGTATATTTTTTTTTTTGGTGGATGGTGCTAATAACAAAAGCCATTATTCAGTCCATCTCCATGTGAAAGTAGCTTTTTCAATATTTTACTTGCTTGTTAAGCATTTTTTTTTTTTTGGTTGGAACTTGCATGTTAAGCTTGATTCTTCAAAATGAATGCAAGGTGGTCTAGTGTCCTTTAATGACAATTAATATATGTAGCTTCTACAAGTTTATCAATTCAAGTTTGATTGGAAGGACGTATTTAATAAAATTAAAAAAATTATAGTAGGAACTGTACTATTAACTGTCAAATACAGCAGATAAAATGTACTTTTATCTCATATAATTGGCATATGTATGCTCATTTTATGCTACATGTCACAAATATGTATATGTGATTTATCGTCTCACCCAAAAAGCAAATTGAGATAGGAAGATTTCTGTTATAAGAATAATTATGCTTCACATTAAGCAGGAAATTTTAACTATTAGATTAATTTTCGATTATCTTATCTATAAATCAGAGTAGTGTTAGATTTTATGTGACATTTTACACTAAATATATGTGTTTGCGATTAAACCTAAAAAGCAAATTGAAATAAGGAGATTTTTACTTGAGGAACTATTATTGTTCACAACCAGTAAGAAGCTTTAATTATTAAATTAATATTGTCTTATCTATAAAGGAGAACGGTACTTTAGTATACTTATTAAATTGTAGTTGATGTTAACATTTATAAATCAGATATTTAAAAAATTAGTTCGATAAATAAGATCATAATTCTTATCGATGGTTAAAAAAGACAATTTTTAGTGTTAAAAAAAATTAATATCTTTAAGTAATATCTTCAAGAGAAGAAGAGGAGATTTGAGGAAGTGTCTTCATTTGCATTGATCTTAAACCATCATGAGTAGTTAGTTGTAGGTTGGAGTCAATTTTGGTTAGGAATCTTGGTTGGAATTCTATCAAAGACACGCCATATTTTTGTTTGTTTGTTTGTTTGTTTGTTTGTTTTATTGTCTTTGAATAAATACATCATGGGCTAACCCACTAGAATAAGAAAAGCAAATTAACACAGAAAATATAAATGTTGTCATTGTTAGTGTTTAATAGCTTGTCTTTCAATTTCCATCTAAAGTCGTACATTTTCATTAAAATCTAATAAATTAGCAGTCTATTCTCTCGTTTCAGGATTTATTTTATTGATATCCCCTTGTTACAAGGGAAAAATGTCTAACTCCAATGCATCATCTCTACAAATCATTTTCTAATTAAGTTCAAATATCATATGTATTTATATGATCTTTTGTGTGTTTAACAAACTGTTTTTTAACTCCCTTTTCTCTTTCTTTCTCTTTCTTTCTTTTTTTCTTTCTTTTTATTTATTTATTATTTGTTTTTTTTAAGAAATAATTGGGCATGTTGTTCATCTTGCTCTCTCATGTAATGGTGATTTTGAGAGTTTTTTTTTTTTTTTTTTTTGGAGTCCTCATCTGATAGGACTTGCAAATTTTGTATAAGAAAAAGCAAAATTATATTTGTATATGCTGCTAAAAATATTTATTACATTTATAAACCGTAGAAAATGAAGACAAAAATAAAAGCCTTACTTTATTTCATTTTCTCATTCCTTAAAGAAAATTAGATAATTTGTTTTCGTTTTTGTTTTCTGACTTGGTGAGAAAAAACACTATTTTGAAATCGTTTCCGAAAACAACTTAACCAAAAAAACATGAAACATGTTCTCAAAACGGTTCCGAACAGACCCAAAACTTGTTTTTTTTTTTTTTTTTTTGGTTGGAAAATTTTCTTTATCTTTGCTTCCTTCCGTTGGGTGAGTTCCTTTGTTAGTTCTATCTGATCGCCTTTTCGTCTTGGTCAAGTCGTGAAACGACGTCATTTTTCTTTCTCAAGCCTCTAAGTAGCTTGGTCATACCGTCAAGGGGGGGGGGGGGGTGGACCCGGGAGTAAGCATGATCTCAGTTGAGTCCCAAGTTGGTTCTTCAGCTCAAGGAATTTTTCCTTTATGTCTCTGAGATTCTTGACCTCTCTATCTTCGTTCCATGACTTTTTTGGGCTGACGAAAAATTCTCTAAATGCTATGTCTGATAATAGAGATGAAAAATAGAAAGCAAGGAAAAGTAAAATATCAAGGTGAAGCAAATAAAAAAGATAACAAACAGGTTTTTTTTTTCCCCCCCTTCATGTTGTTTGGTGAAACAAAAATAAAATTTCTTATTTAATATATTTAGAAGCGGGACTGGGGATGGAGATTCTTCATCGGAGGGACTTTCCCCATACATGTTCCGTTCCACATCTATTATAAATATAGATTTGAAAATATAACAAAGTAAAAACAAACAATAAAGTATAAATGCACCATAAATTTAGTTCAAAACCAAAGATTTCATAAACAAACCAACTTCTAAACATATACAAATAAAAACAAAAAAAAAAAGCTATTAGATGTCTTATCAAAACGTTATAAACTTTTAAAATTAAACATTTGTAAAACACTTAAGCAAAAAAAAAAATCCTTAAAACCATAAAAATAAATATAAAATTATCCTTTTTGTATATTCCTCATAATTTAATATACGTTTATGGATACAAACACTTTAAAAATAACTTTCATAGTATATTACGTACTTATAAATATATATATTATCACACACACATATATATATGAGGACAGGGGCAAGGCAGGAAGTGGTTTCCCCGTCCCCACTGAGCTTCGAGGATAAGATTTCATTCCCGTTCCATCCACATCCTCGAACTTTGTCCCTCATCCCCGTCCCGAATAGCAGATCTCTGCATGAAATATTGCCATCCCTAGTTTGGAGAGTATATAATATATGTTGATGTGCGGGTTCATCTACTTAGAATCTAAAAGGATTCAAAATTCCAGCAAAATAAAAAATAAAAAGGTTAAAAAAATCTTTAAAGAAAACTCATTTATCACGCCAATTAGAAGGGGGAAAACAAATCATTTCCATAAATGTTACTAAAACTAAATTAAATTTGATACCGTATGTAGAAAAAATTTAATAACCATGTAGAAAGCATGTTTTAATACATAAATACTTAATTGATAGTTGTTGTTGCTGTTGTTAATTTTTTAATCAAGTACTCATGCTAATTAAAATTTTCAGATCTATACGAAAGTCTCTTCATGAAGTTCGTAACTAATATTAAACCAAAGTATTATCTTTAAAGTTACAAATTATAAAGGTCAAAAAATATTCACACCGTAAAATAGAACGTCCTCATTTATGAAAAAGAGAGAGAATTTTGGAAACTTTAGATAAATGCCATAAAATAATGTCTTGGATTGATTTTTGTCATACAAAAAAAAAAAAAAAATTGTAAGAAATACCATAACATCATAAATATTAAATTATCTATTTATTTTGAAGTGTCAATTATAATTATTAATAATATTCATGATGTAACCATATGCGTTACCAAATGGTAACCAGTTGGTTACCGATAGCTGACGGATTTCCAATCGTTAATAACCACTGCTAACGGGAAACTGATCGACCACTGGCAGATAAACATATGATTACCAGCCTATAACCACCGTCGTTGATAAGTATTGGTTACTGATCGAAAACTTCTAATTTCACCCGATTTTCTAATTTTCTAAATTTCGCTTGTCCATTAGAGTCTTTGAAGGTCCAATGAACGGAGATTGGTGGGCTACGGGTAATTCCCTTTTGAGCCATGCGTAAGTCTCCAAAGGCCCTTAGTAGGCACTTTGCCGTGGCTCTTAGATTGAGATGATTAGGAAGCCTGCCTTATTTTTCATCTATGGATTTTTGCCACTGATAATATATATATTTTTCTCTCTGTCTGATAGATGTTAAAATATTGAGATATGTGGCCTTTTTTTTTTTTTTTTTTTTTTTTTATAACATAAAAATTGGACCATTCTCGATTTGTGCTTGTAATACTTGTGCAGGGGTATGCTAATCTTTTTTGTGTCGTTCTAATTAAAATGTATGGTTACAGTTTAATAATCATTATACACTTAATTCCAATTTATTGAGTAGATTCCGAATCTCCTTACCCCCAAATTCTCAACAATATATTTTTTTAGTTTTCCATGGCTTTTTTTTTCTAAATTATTTCATTAATCCCTAAATTATTTAGTTGACGATGTTTTGATCTCCTATCTATTTTTTGTATTAGAGATGATATTAAATTCTTGAAAAAGTAATATTTTGATCCCCTTCTCTAGTTCCGTCAAAAAATAATTATGATTTTTGTTGAATTTTTAAAAGAAAAAAAAAGGAATAAAAATTAATTTAAAGTCAACCGGAAGCTAAATTGTAAAAAAAAAAAAAAAAAAAAAAAAAAAAAAAAAAACCGTTTTGTCACACGGTCAGCAATTTTAATCATAGAATCCTACGGTCAGTCTTTTATTTCTCATCATACGGTACCCAATATTAGTTTTAAGATTATACTCTTTCGAATCTTACGGAATCCTGTGATTCAAATTTCTCAGGCTGATGGGAAAATTTGCACTTGCCAGAAGTTTGGGTATATGGAGATCTGAAGTCGGAGGTGAACAGCCATGGATTTGCACTTCTGGCAGTGATTTTCGTAGGATTTGTTCTTGAGTGGTCACTCTGGTGGTTGATTTGATGCATATTCTAAGGACTTGTTTCGCATTTACATTCAATTTAAACTAAATTGTACTTTTTTTATCATGCTTTTTTATCTTTTTCAAAGGCTTTTTGATTCTCAGAGTAAATAATTTTATTTGTAATTAGTAATCTGGTGGTTGATTTGATGGCTTTTTCGAAAAGCTTTCATATATTGTTACTTAGCGTTAGCGACTCAAAGTGGTGATTTGAAAAGTGATTATTGGAAATTTGGATCTTTCTTTGTTTCTTAGGTTCATTTTGAAACGAAAATGAAAAATTGGTTTTAAGTCGAAAATTCATGTTTGCTTAATTTTGAAATGAGGTTTGGATGTATAATTAAATTATCATTGTGATAAAGAATTATTTCAAATATGATGTTTGGATAGATAATGGAAATAACGATTTGAAAAAAAAAAAATCTAACAAATCTAATAAAATTTTTATATTAGCATATTTTAATAGGGTATAGATGAGAATTTGTTCCTTTTTTCATTACAAACATGTTGAAAACAAAATCGTTTTAGATGAAACAAAAAAGTTATGGTATAAGCAGAAGATGAAGAAATTTTTTAAAACAAAAATGATATTTTGCAAATTTGGTCCACAAAAGTGTGAGATGAGGGGTGAATTTTAGAAATGGGATCATATTTCCATTCCCAAACCGGAAAGAAAAGAGATCGGATTTAAAAAATTATCCTGTCAAATCTTGTTTTCAGAATGAGAATGGACTAAAATAAATCGGACAAATTCAATTTTGAGTTTAATTGTACAAATTTGGGAGTGAGTGCTTTTTCCCCGCTCGTTGTCGATGACCAAATTATCATTAGAAGCCACCAGCTTTAAAACCGTGAGCCTGGTTTTTGTCGCCATTCTCGGCTTTGTTTACAAAGAGAGGAGTCGCTAATCTGTGTATAGGAGCTTAAGTTGAATTGGACTATTTTTAAATCATTTCAAAATAAGACATTTCAAAACGGGATGCCAAACATACCAATAGTTTGGAGTTACTAATTTCATGAATTGGGAAATATTATCTGCAATTCAATTCAAAATACATTAAGATAACCTCAATCTGCGCAATTCAATTCGAAACAGTTGAAGCGAATCTCAATCTATTTGTAATTTCAAACCCTCATAATCCAATCGAATTCGCAAATTAGTTTTGATTGAACGCATTTATCCAATTCACGGATTTAATAAACATCCTTGTTTGATACATCGGTTTAATCTAATTTAAATCATAATTTTTTTAATCTTTTTTTGAAAAGTCACTCAACCTTCATTATTCATAATTATTATTATAATTTTGTAACTCAAACATAAAGTTCATAACTTTGTATATACAAGTTCAAATGTGATATATATATTTTTTAAAATTATATGAAATTTCGAGACGAATGAAATTAACTTTATATTAATATATTATTTTCCGAACACATTTCAAGTTTTTACACTTTTTAACTTTAACAATTCAAATGTCTCACCAAATGCATAATTCAATTTAACTCAGTTTCAATCCAAAAAATTCAATTGTAATTCGTACACCAGGACGCATACTAAAAATATCACAGATGTTAATAGAATATTATATAGATACAAAACTTGTATAATAAGATCAAAATTAGACTTCTCCCTATGAATTAATAAAGAAGTCCGTGACGACAGTCTATATATATACTACAACTTTTTTGGTACGAAAAAAAAAATGGCTATTGAAATTTCTCACCCCATTTTTTTAAAAAAATTATTTTGAGGTTGTTAAAAAGATCAGATGCCCCTGTGCCCTAGAAACGAGAGATAAGTGCTTCATTTTTTTTTTTTTTAAGAAAAAGAGAAGAATTCTAAAAATAAAGGGAATAAAAATGAAAAAAAAGAAGAAGAGAAAATTAAGTTGAGTGATATTTTTTAGTCACTTATGTTTTATTTGGCATTAAGATTCAACTCCAACTAAACTGTACTTTTTTATCTCAGTTTTAATTTTTTATTCTGAAAAGTCAACAAGATTTATAACTAATTTTTAAAAAATCAATTAACTTTAACTTAAAAATTTCATCTTTAACTAACTTATCAAACGAAGGCTTAATCTAATATATGGCCTGACTTTTTTTTTTAATTTAGAAAAATGACAGCTTGTTAATTTTTAGATAATCAATCAGTGATTGATTATGAAAATTGATGACTGATTAATGATCAATCAGTAATTGACTATAAAAAATATAGCAAAACTGGGAAGAACTCAAGTTAAATCCATAGCCAAATGGGAAACCCCCAAAATAGAGAGGAAAAATCAATATTCTAATTTCAATATTCAAAATTCAATAACGATCTATCACACTTTTTATCTTAGGTTTTTATAACTTTCCTAACAATAACTAAAACAACACCAAAACAAAAAAACGACCATGGCAAAACAAGTTAATTATAATATTATTCTTATATGAGTAAGTCAATCAACGATTGATTGTTTATTTTATGATCAATAACTGATTGATTATCTATAAAAAATAATTAATTATTTAAAAAATAATATTTTAATTAATTTTTAAAAATTTTGATAATTTATTAGAAACCATTGTTTTGCCCCAAAAAAAAAAAAAACAAAAAAACAAAAAAACAAAAAGGGTCCCTTTTCCGTTCCCCCTTCTCCACCCTCCTACCCGTATTTTCCTTCCTTGCACATTTCCCTCTTCCATCCCAATTCCATTTCACTTCACTGAAAGAAGAAAGTAGAATTAAAAAAAAGAAAAAGGAAGAGACTTTCAAAACCCCAGTTCTTGATTGTAGTCCAAGAAATCCAAATATGGGAGATACGAAGAGAAAACGAGGCCGTAAACCCAAAACCCCATCCCTCGAAAACCTAGATTTCCCTCCCCCCACCCCCACCGCCGCCGCCACGGATGCCGCCGACGTATTCTCTATCGGCAACGTCGAAATCGTCGACTCCAACCCCCAGTTTCGCCGCAGCGGCCGCCCCAAGAAGCTCCCCAAAACCTCCGACGCCCCCAGACGGCTCCCTAGGCCCCTCGACAACGGCGACTTCACCGCGCCGGCCACGGAAGCCATTGTTGTCGCCGCCACCGTCGCCGACGCCGAGCCTGGCCTGAGGGTGGTCCCGGCCATGGATTCGGTGGTGAAGGTGTTCTGCGTCCACACGGAGCCCAACTTCTCGCTGCCATGGCAGAGGAAGAGGCAGTACAGCTCGAGTAGCAGCGGGTTCGTGATTGGTGGCAGGAGAGTGCTCACGAACGCGCATTCTGTGGAGCATTACACGCAGGTCAAGCTCAAGAAGAGAGGATCGGATACCAAGTACTTAGCCACCGTTCTCGCCATCGGAACCGAGTGCGATATCGGTATCGAAAACCCGCTCTCCTTCTATTTTTTTGAGATGTTTTATGTGCGGAAATGTGAAAGTGATTGTTTGGCTAAAAGTGTTTGAAGTTATCCCATTTGTGCATTGTTTGTGGGTTAAGAATAATCAGAGTACATTTTTTACAAAATCCAAGAGCTCAGTTTATTCTTATTTTTTAGTTAACAAAAGGGAAAATTAATAGTAATATAGTAAAGGTTGGTTGCCATTAGGGGCTTTAGAAAGAGTATCTCCAATGCATTGCAATGCAAAATTTCTATGCCGATGCCAAAATTTGGCATTTGGGTAAGAAAATTTTTCCAATGTTATGTGTACCAATTTTAGTATGTGTCAAAGTTTTGGCATTTGTTGATAATTACAACGTTGTCATTTTTCGGTTATTCTAAATTGAACAAAAATTCCTTTTGTTAGTTTCGAAGTTTAAAATTTATGGTGAGAAGTAGAAATAGCATTATGCATTTGAGCACAAAATAGAACAACATATCAAATGGGCCAGCTTGTACTTTTTTTTTTTTTTTTCAAATATAGCATTGGCATTAGCATTTTCATTGGAGAAATGTGAAGTAAGTGTTAGATGACTATTGGAATTATCAGAAGTAGTATTTCTGCCTAGAGGGAATAGTTGTGTTGAATTCCTTGTTTATTTATGTGATGCAGCCATGCTTACTGTCGATGATAACGAGTTTTGGCAAGGTGTATCCCCCGTGGAATTTGGGGACTTGCCTGCACTTCAAGATGCTGTGACTGTTGTCGGTTACCCGATTGGAGGTGACACCATTTCTGTGACGAGTGGTGTTGTGTCAAGAATGGAGATCCTATCATATGTTCATGGGTCAACTGAACTTCTAGGTTTGCAGGTTGTGAGATTGTGGTTCGGCGCTCATCGTTTTGTTGGCTCTATGCCGGTTGCCTTTCAAATTCGTCCTGATACTTCTTTTCTTGGTTTTTCTGCAGATAGATGCTGCTATAAATTCGGGGAATTCGGGTGGACCTGCTTTTAATGATAAAGGTAACTGCGTGGGTATTGCCTTTCAGTCCCTTAAGCATGAAGATGTGGAGAATATTGGTTACGTCATACCGACACCAGTCATCATGCACTTCATTCAAGACTATGAGAAGAATGGTGCATATACAGGTAAATTTTGATGTTATTAATTGTTATTGGAAATTTGGTAAGTTATGATAATCGCATGAGGTATATTGCTACGTTTCATACTACTACTAGGAGGCTGACATTAGAAGATGTGTATTATTTTTTCACTTGTTTTACGTCCTGCAATATTTCTGTTTAGGATTTCCCATTCTTGGGGTTGAGTGGCAGAAAATGGAAAATCCTGATTTGCGTAAGTCTATGGGTATGAAACCTGATCAAAAGGGTGTTCGCATTAGAAGAGTTGATCCCACAGCTCCAGAATCACAAGTTCTGAAGCCATCTGATATAATTCTCAGCTTTGATGGTGTTCATATTGCCAACGATGGAACAGGTAATATTTACTTGATGAATCTATGTTTGTTATTCTTGCATAAAAAGCTTTAACACCGTAAAGAATTTAGCATAAATGTTTCCTGTGTTATTTTGTTTGGTTTGTTCTGTTTAGATATTGTAACATGCACCTTAAAGATTTTGTAGCTTTCACACCTTAAAATTTTTCTAGCATAAGAAGTGAAATTTCTTAGTCATGTTTGTTCGTGGGAAATATGATGCTTCCTATAGGAAAACGAAAAAAAACAACAGTTAGGTAAATTTATTTATTTGTTTTATGTATTATTTATTATTATTATTATTATTTTGCAATATACTATTTTTACTCTGGCTTCCTTTTTCTTTTAAATTGCTATAAGTTTTTTCTAATTTTATGTCTCTCTGGAACAGTAGCACTAGTAGCCTGAAAATTGTGTTTTAGACTAGGATTGAAATTTAATTACTATGGCTTTTGGTTTCTGCAATTCTTTGTACGGATGGTTTTTACGGAATATGTAAAATTTTGCATTGAGACATTCAGATGTATGAATGGCAAATTTTATCATAGCCTTTTTTTCAATTTTCAGTCTGCTTCTGGCTTCGTGTCACTTTAAGTCTTGTTTTTGTTTATTTTCCAGTTCCTTTCCGACATGGAGAACGCATAGGTTTTAGTTACCTTATCTCCCAAAAATACACTGGAGATAAAGCTGCAGTCAGGGTCTTGCGCGATCCTGAGATTCTCAATTTTGATATTAAACTCGTGACGCACAAAAGGCTAATACCAGCACACAACAGGGGCAGACCTCCATCGTATTATATCATTGCTGGATTTGTTTTTACAACAGTTTCTGTTCCCTATCTCCGATCTGAGGTTTGTAATTCATTGTTATTGCCCTCCTTATTTTTTGTCTATATATACGGTTTTGACAATTAGTTTTGTTGATTTTGATCGACATTATTATTAGTTTGATTTATATTTCCTACCCAGATTCTCTTCTCTTCTCTTCATGCCTAATTACTTTAAATTTAAATCCTTCATATTTTAATTGCGTTGCTATATTCAGGAATAGCGTCTATACCAGTTTTTTTCAGTACCAATTATGGCTCTAATTCCTCTCCTTTCTGCTTTTGCAAATTTCGTGTATTACTACACCACGGTGGAGTATTCTTGTCATTTGGTGTTCCATATATTGTATAACCTGTTTAACTTTAATTGATATCGGGCGCGTCGGTAGTAATGTTAGTAGTAGTTTTATTTGTGAACGTTGGGCATGAAGTACACTCTAACCCTTACTGCATGTGCTTATAGTATGGAAAGGATTATGAATACGAAGCTCCAGTGAAGCTATTGGACAAACTGTTGCATTCTCTTCCACAATCACCAGATGAGCAGCTTGTTGTGGTTTCTCAGGTTCTCCTCAATCTCATCGTCTGTATCCTTGCAATGTGCTAGAATTGCAAAGCTCTTCCGCTGATGTCTTCTTCTTCCTGACATTTCTTCCTCGGAAACTTTGTTTACAGGTGCTTGTGGCCGATATCAACATCGGGTATGAGGAAATTGTTAACACCCAGGTTAGAATGAGATTGATGCATACTTTTTTTTTTGCAATTTTAGTTGCTCAGTTGCTTGGGAAAAACACACACACACACACACACACACACATAAGGTTTTGAAATGCCTTCTTTTTCTTGTGCATATTATAGGTTCTGGCTTTCAATGGTAAGCCTGTGAAGAATCTCAAGAGTTTGGCCAGCATGGTAGAGAGCTGCACCGATGAATATTTGAGATTTGATTTGGAATACCAACAGGTTTTCCATCCCCTCTCTTCTTATTGTGTGCTTGTATACTTCTTTGGTGCAATTCCGCCCACCGTTATATTGACAATTGATCCTTGTGCAGATTGTGGTCCTCCGGACAAAGACAGCAAAGGCGGCTACTCTAGATATTCTGGCAACACATTGCATACCATCAGCCATGTCTGATGATCTGAAGACATGAAGTCCAATCACCGTTGGACCACCCATTTTCCTTTTGTTGTGGCGTTCGGAATCGAATATACTGAACTCTATAAGGTGAAGATGCTGTCTTTAACTAGGTAAATTCTTGCGTACTCAGCTGAATTCTAGTAGCAATTGGTGATTGTCCATCCAAAGTAGGCAGGCCTAGGTACCTTCTTAGAATTTGATTTTTTAATTGCCCTTCACGAGTTGTGGAAATACGGAGGCTGTAAAATCGAGAGATTGTCCTCAAATTTTGGTATTTTGTTTGAGTACCGTAGAAATTTGTAGCACATTGGTAATTTCGGCTGCAGTGAATGAAAATTTATCTTTTGTGCATTTCATTTGCCCGAAACAAATGAAGCTAATCAAAAAAGAAATATCTCATGTACGAACTGTGTAACTGGTCATATTTGCTAATTACCCGCTTCGTTGGAAAGATATTCATATTATGGTTAATAAGGGCTCTCTAGATTTCATAAAACACGTTGCTCTTTCAGTTGATTTAGAACAGGGAAGTCAATTACATTGTTTCAAACAGGCCTGTGGCTTTCCAGAAGAGGCGTCTGTGGCGACGGTGAGGGTGACTGCAACTCATCGATAACTCCATGGTTCTCGACCTTTCCCTCCTCCGATTTTGCCCATATTACTCCGTAAAAGCCTATGACGATCAGAAACGCTCCAATAAAACTGCGAGGAAACAACGAAAACAAAATATGCTTGTAAATTCATGACCAAGATCACTTATTTTGCAAAAATAAATCAACACATTCTGAACGAGAGATTTACGTTCCAATGTAAAGTGTGTCGCCTAGAAAGATGGTGCTCATGAAGGCAGCAATGGCAATCCCTACGGGCTTAAACATGACCACAAAGACTGGACCTTTCTTATCGATGCACCACGATAGCACAGAATATGTTACCGCACTCCCGAAAACAGCCTGCGTAAGTAGTTTTTCAGATCATAAGCATTCATTTAACTCAAAAGCAATTTAGCAAAAATAATAACACAGAAATTTTTTTTTCCAACTTCCATTATGCTTACGGAATAAACAACGGAGATGAGCTCGACATCAGGCGTTAGAGTCCACGCCCTTGGATCTCTTTCTACTGCCAGAGTAAGTACTGCACATTGCAGGGTTCCGAAGAAGTAATAGAAGAAGAGTATTGTCCACTGTGATGGGTATCCTTTAAGTATTGCTGCCTTCAGATTTATTCAACACAAAATCACTTCTGTGCTCAAGCCTCGTAACGATAATTTAGATTACTTTGGTCGGTTAATGTTTTGAACCGTCAAATCTTTGTATTTGGGATTCATTTACCTGAGCAGTGTTCCATATTGCCAGGCATATATCAGCTACTGCAAGGAAAAGGCCTCCGATGATCCAGTTACTAGCCGCCGTCAAATTCAAGAGGGAAGACGGTTTTGGCGACGGAGAAGCGTTTTGAGTGGACTGAGACGCAGGGACCACAACTGGAGGGCCTTTGTAAGCGGTGACTATCAATGCTCCTGAGATTGAGACCAGAGTGCCTATGATTTTGACCTGGCTTTTTGGGCTTCTCAGATCTAACTTTTCCATTCTGCACCAACCAAGCCAGACAAGCTACTTAATTCCTAAGATTATGAATTGGGAATTAGATGTAAGACTTCTCTCTCTATCTCTCTCTCTCCTCTCTTTCTCTCTCTAGAAAAAAAAATGATAGAACCTGAAGAAAACAGCAAGAACAAAAGTGATGGCTGGGACCAGGTTGCTCATAGCAGAAGCAAGTGTTGGGGAGCTGTAGTTTACACCAGTAAATACACAATTCTGCATCACAGCTATACTGCAAAAAAAAAAAAAAAAAAAAAAAAATATATATATATATATATATATATAGAAATAAATACAATTAATAATTTTGCAAAAGAAGAAGAAGAATAAGAAGCAAATCCACTTGCGTTGACATACCCAGTAAGACTGAGGAGGAAGAATTGACAGAGGACAGAGAAATTGAGTGGAGGTCTCTTTTTCCTGTGAATTTAATTGGGAAGAAAGTTTAGTAGATTTCCCATAAAAAAAAAAAACATGGGGATCTGTTTGGTGATCAAGAAAAGAAAAGAAAAGAAAGATACCTCTGGAAAAAGAGAAAAGGGGGAAGATGAGAGTGGTGAGTGCATTCGAGTAGAGAACAAAGACAAAGTGATTCATGCCTTTGGACATGGCGGCTTTGCTGAGTGTGGCCAACCCAACATCAAGAGCCTCTGCCATTACCATGGCCACAAATGGCACCAGACCTTTCAACCATGAATTCACCCCCATCTCTCTCTCTCTCTCTCTCTCTTTCTCTCTCTACTACTCCTTGACACTTTGAAGGTCTTGTCAAAGAGATGATACTAATTTTTTGCTTGTAGCCTCTACGTTGGACAATGACTATACGCTTATTATATTTGGACACGACTAATAAATTTGAGAAAAGCAACCACGTGCTCAATTGTTCATTGAAAGAACTTTTGTACCAGCGAAAAGAAAAAGGACTTTTGAGGATGTAATAATAATTGGATTTTTAAAAATATTAAATAAAACATAAATCTTGGGGCTCCGCTAGTCGTTGGGTTGCACCCCATATTCTCCGAGGGTTGTACGGAGCTTTAAATATTGATTTAAAAAAAAAATATATGTTTGGTTAAAATGTAAATATAAAATGAAAAAGAAAATGTAAAATTTTGAAATGTGTTCGAAAAATTAGATAATATGGATATTGTTTTATTTATTTTTTATTATTAATTTGTTTGGGTGATTTGAACAAAAATATATCTTATTTTAATAAAATTATGAACTTTTAAAATTTAAGTTTTTTAACAATAGAAAAGAGAGAAAGCAAGACATAGATTTGAGAGTTTTAAAATTGAGTAATTAAAACTTCATTTAGAAACGTCATCAAATTACCTTTAAGAACAGCGAAGTTGTTCACGAACTCCTAGCTATGCTCTAAATAAATTTTTTTTAAAAAAAAGGATAATATCAATAGAATGATATAACGATAAAGATGACTTTCATTCTTACCTTAGGATTCGATATTCTATAGTCTTATTATTATTATTATTATTATTATTATGAATCTTTCTATAGTCATATTTTAGTCTTTCTGTCCTGCCAATACAGACTCTTTTGCAATTGGCAGGGACAAAGGAAGAAAACCTGTTTGGCACTAAGCAAATTCTGTTTTGGCCTAATTGAAAACCAACTAATCCACCAATAAAAAAACAAAAAGAAATCTTTTATATATTTATATTGATTGTGATTGTGAAAGTTAAGACAATAAAAGGGAGATAGAAAACAAAGGGAAGAAAGATAGACTTTTAGAGTGGTAATGACCTAATGAGGGCCGATGTTTACCAGTCGGGATTTTTGATATTATGATAAATTTTACTATTTCCTGAACTATACCATTAATATCAACCTATTTCTTGAACTTTAAAACGTTTACGTTTCTATTGTGCTCCTTATTTATTACATATATATATATATATATTTCTAGATTCAATCACACTCTACCAAAATAGCAGGAAGAGAAGATTAAGTAGATAATCAAAGTAAACGATATATATATTTTAAAAATATTTGGAATAAATTATCGTACATGAAAGTTTAATAGGTAAAGGTATTATTTACTTCTGATAAACAAATAATTTCATTAGTAAATTTGTTATTTATTTCAAATATTTTAAAATAATGCTATTTATGTTATTTAGTTTTGTAAAAATAGTATCTACTAAAATCTCCATAACTAGAATAGTGTTAGTTCTCTTAAACAACAACAACAACAACAACATTACATTAAGTATCATAATTTAAAATATTTTAGATAGAAAGGGTATAAATCCTCTCACCTTTCATTAACAAAAACATCATAAATATGTTCTTAACCTTACATGTTTTTTTTTTTTTTAAAGAAAAATTAGGTGGAAAGCTTGAATACCTCCCGATAATTTTACAAAATGATAAAATTATAAACTTTAGGCCACGTTTGGGGACATATTTAGAGATAATGTTTTGAATGTTAGTTTTGAAGGTTAGAGATGATTTGAGTTTTAGAAATATGTGTTTGGTGTAAATAAATTATTTTGAGTGAAAAAGTATAAAAACTTATATCTATTAGGCAAAAAATTAGTAATATAGATATTATTTCGTTCTTTTCAAAATTCTATACAAATTAAAATAACAATCATCTTATTTCAATTAAAAATGATAAAATTATAAACTTTTAAAGTTTGAATTTTTAAAAAATATTTAAAAAAATAAATAATAAAATTGAGGGAAAAAGAAAAATATATATTTGAAAAACACTTTTAGAAAGACATCCCAAAACAGACCTTAATATTATGGCTAATATAAATATAAAAAATTATTAAATTTGTGACATTCTTATCCGTAACCTTAAAACAACAGAGCCCGAACCCTTGTAATTCCCACAATCAACCCGACCCGAATTTGGCTTTCCGGTATTTCCTTTCGCTTTCCAAGATTAATTACCCGCGGTTTCTCTCTTTCTCGGATTAGGGCTCTGTTCTTGTGCTGTTTCATTTTTTCTACTCGCAAATTCTCTATGTCAGTACTGGCTTAAGAAATTCCCTAAATTTCTGGAGAAGATGGTTTCGGCTGAGCCCGATTTCGAGGATTTTTTGAAGGAGAAGAAACGGGTTCGAAACCCTTTTGTCCCTGTTGGTAACTTCCCATTTCACATCCTATTTCTTATTTTCTCTTAAAAATTTTGTTTTTCTAATTTTTTTTTTGAGGGTTTTCTAGTTAATATTTGTGATTTTGTTGTGTATGCCAAAGTAAAGTTGTAATTTTGGGGAAATTTTTGCAATGCATAGGCTAAATTGAATGTGGTTTCTGAGATTTATGGTGGGGTTGAGTTAATTTGCTTCGAGAAGGGGATTTTTTGATGCGTTGTGAAAATTTCCGGTGAACAAGATTACCTTGAATAGTTAGAGAGAGAAGGGAGTTATTTTCTGGGAAAAACTTTTGTTTGGAATGTGAATTAGGATTTTGTATAGATATAGATTATTCAGTTTTGATATGTTTTCTTGTAGAAATTGGAAATTCTGTTTTAGGTTAGATATAGTACCAATTTGGCCTTTGAAGTTTAGAAGAAGAAATGTTAATTTTTTTTTTTTATGTTGGTGAAGTTTGAATATATAAGCTGGATTTGTGGTTGTGGCATAGTTTAGCGGTATTTCCGCAACTTGTAGAGTTTGAATCCCCCACACCCAAGTTACACACACACGTATACACACTTATAAAAGCTGGAAACTAACATGCTCCAGGAACTAGCAAACTAACTAACAGCGTTTTGGGAAGTACAGTGGAAACTTTTGTTTTGGAAAAGCAGCGATAAAGAGGACGAGCACGTTTTGACATTTTCTTTCCTGCATTTTTTTTTTTAAGGATGGGATGAGGAGGATGAGCATTGATTTAGATTTTAGTTTTGACTGTTTGAAAAGTGAGCGCAAACGAGCATCAATTCAATCCTCCAATTCCAAAATTCTTCATTGTATTTGGTTTAAGGTCTTACTAACTCGTTGTTAGAGACTTCAGAGAGTGGCTTTCTTATCAAGTCGATTGTTCACAACGTTTGTTAAAGGTTTACTGGTTTCTAGTACGACCAGTCTAGTATCAGGGTAATTCAACAAATATGAAATGTATGTTGTCATATTGATTAACCAAGCACACTTGGGTGCTAATTCTCCGCGAATTTGGCATTTGAAGCTCGACATTCTAATGCTTGTATTGTGTTTCTACTAGAATATATGTCTATTGTATTGATCTTGTAGTTTGTGGGTTGGCTTTCCTATACCGAACCACCTCTTTTGAAAAAGTACCTGAGTACAAGTGAAATTTAATGCTCAACCTTACATTCTTAGGATTAAAAAAGCATTCCTATATGTTGCCAATTTATGCCTGTGACACCTTTTAGTTGAACTCATATCATAAGATTGGACCAAATTTCAGGTTAACTCCAACAAATTCGTTTCCACACAGCTATTTTTAACCTTATTTAAATACAAGACTCGTGTCTAAATTTAGATCGAAAGCGACTCTCGGGGTAGAATTTTAAGTGAGTGGCAATCTTGAGGGGTATTAGTTGGTCTCGACTCTCATACTTCCATGAAGCCGACTTTTAATTGATCTCACACAATCATTGCCTTCAGTTGCTGCTTTCCCGACGAAATTTGTGTTGTAATCTAATTTGGCTGATTTGCATCTCACATGTTCTTCATGCACTGGCTTTTCAGGGGCGCTTTTGACAGCGGGAGTGCTAACGGCGGGTTTAATCAGCTTCAGGCAAGGGAATTCCCAGTTGGGTCAGGTGCTAATGAGAGCTCGCGTGGTCGTCCAAGGTGCAACCGTGGCGCTTATGGTCGGCACTGCTTACTACTATGGGGATAATCCTTGGCAATCAAAGTAGACAGAGAACATTCTCTTCTCTTTGCATATTCAAAAGTCCCATCATAATCAAAACATTTGATTTTTGTTTGTCAGTGAACGACAATGTTTTTTTCTCAGCAATATTCAATATTTACTTCTGCACTTTTCTTCTTCAAGAAAAGATAAATAAATTGACCAATTCTTGTAATATGATATATGGATCCCTTTGGCGGCTCAATAAATCGACAATTTTGAACTAGGAGCGCTTTTTATTTATATATTTATTTATTTTGATATACACAAGCACATAAACAATTTCTCATGGGACAGATCGACTACAAGAGCCTTCAGAAAAAGGAACCAGGTGGATCAAGAAGTAGACCTCGTTAAATTACAACTTCTAGAAAATAGTTTTTATTTATTCCTAGTGCTTGTATTTATCCCTAGTGTCATTTAGCAAAAAATGGGTGCTTAACCACCAAACTTTTTCTTTTTTTTGTTCTTTCTTCTTAATGGGTGTTTGGATCAACAACTCAAACCCAAAAAATGCAATTTACTTTCGTCTTTTTCTGAAAAATTAACAAAAATTTTAATTAGTTTTTAAAAATTTAAACAACTCCAATTCAAAAAACTCTACTCCAAATCCAATCTATATACCAAGTACATGCTTAGTCGACAATGTTAGAGTCTCTTGTAGAGCGGATTGACTCTTGTAATTTGAACATTATTTTAAGAAAAATATTTAAATAATATCAATGTTAAACATTACTTCTAGGTAAATTTTATTTATACGTTTGATGTTGTAGGATTCATCGATTATTAATGAATAGTGTTTATCAGTATCGATATCTCTTAACATTATATTTCTGCCAAAAAGAAGTGTGATGGCAGGGTAAGTTGCAAATGGGGAGTTCTTGCACTTGGGCATGAAAGAAAAACATAAATCTACACTAGATTTTTCTTACGACCCAAGTCAACCTATGTTTTCATCTCATTGTCGTTCACTTCAATTGGGGGAAGAGAGAGAGAGAGTATATCATACGGTTGAGAGTACTTGACTGGTCTAAAACGTATATAACATATGATTTAAGACCCCCGAATTTTCTTTTTCTTTTATTTTTGTCTGTAAAGATTAAGGAATAAATTGTGATGGGGTAGATTAAAAAAAAAAAAACCTTATTAGTAAAATAGAAGTCTGAAGTTTTAGATATTTGCAAAATTTCTAAACTACCATATATATGTATATATATATATATATATATAAATTTCAATTAAGTACATTTTACTATCTAATCACAAATAGTTTTTGCTACATCATCACAAAATTTTCTTCATATTATTTGTTTTCCAACTCAACACATGATTTTTTGAAAAATTTACTAAACCCAGAGCCTCTCAATCAAACTAGGGAGTTAAAGGATATTATCACACCACACATTTCACGTGCCATATAGAACACCATCAATACTTACACCCCATAAGTTACCAAGGGTATGTTTACTGTACTGATTAACAATGAAATTTATAAATTAAAATTAAAAAATGTTTTTTCACAAATTTGTTAAAACTTATTAGGATAAATAGTTATATTGATTCCTGAACTCTTGGTTGGTAAGGTGATGTTTGGTATTTAAATTCTCAGGGTAATATATCAGTTACTTTCGGTGCAAATGTTCGGATACTAGGGGACGAAGCTCCTCGGATTCTGTGCCACCTTCACTCCCAACTAGTGGCTCCTCTGCTTCAGTCACCACCCACCATACACGTGTCCATCTGTCGCCCTAGGACCCCCCTCCAAACATGGGCCCCATCCATATTTAATTTGGGCTCAACTCCAACGTACGACAACAATTGCCCTCCACAAATCCAACCACTTGGGCCCACTCCAATTGTCCAATCCCCATCCCCATTTGACTGCAGTCTACAAAACTGAAGACACAACTCCCCTTGGGAAAGTTCACACATGGTTGTTGCTGAGTTGAGGGATGGGATTTGTTGGTCCATGTAGAAATGAAAGCTGTTTCAAAAACGACAGGGGGGTTTTCGCAAAGGGAGGTGTCGTTTTGAAGAGGAAGAGAGGGAGGATGAGGAGGAGAATAGTGAGTGGGAATAAGTTGCATAGGCTTGAGAGGATCATCCCTGGTGGGGAAGGGCTGAAACCTGATCAGCTCATGCTTCAAACCGCTCATTACATTCTCCAATTGAGGCTTCAACTTTATGTTCTACAATCTCTTCTTCACCTACATGACACATAGACATAGCCTCTCTCTCTCTCTCTCTATATCTAATTGTATTATTTTCCCTGTCATCAAGTCACCAACTTCCCTAACTTTCTGACACTGGTTAGGTGTCAACCCCCATACATGGCCTTACGACTTTGTAAAGATCTATGTTTTTTTGTAAACAATCGTCTCGAACTAGTCATTGCGACCCCCTTTATGAGGAGGCACCGTTTCTCCGAAGTTACAAGGCTATTTTGCCTAGTTTCTAGAGAGAGTTGTCTCGCACCCTATGTATTTTCTACATGCTTATCTATGTCGGTTCATGTATGTTTCTCTCTTGTACTCAACTGATACGTATATATGTATGTGTGTGTGTGGAATTTCAATCATGGAACTTTCTATTTTGCACTGTCGTAGGGACTGTTGTTTAATCATTGAATTAATTTTTCAACGGTTTGATCTGATTTATAACTAAAGTAGTTATGTGTTGCAAGTCGATTTTTATGCACTAATTAGCTCCGATGTCAAAAATTCTCCAGCATTGAGTGAAGGCTTTTCACACATAAAGAAAATGAACCACTTATATTATCAGAATAGTGAATATTTATAAATTTAGACTATTTAAAAATTAATCGAACGATTAAAATATAATTACTATCAGAGGAGTCCTACAGTAAAAGCTCCTTTTTTATTATTATGTCTTTTCCTTCTTCTTCTTGGATTTGTTTGCTTGTGTAATCTTTGGAGACTATAGGTCTTTACATACATGTAGATGTATTTTGTTGGTTCTCTTGGTGTGTGAGACTTTTGCTTCATGGTTAATTAGAAACTTTGTTGCTAGTTCAATTGAATTGCATGGCCAAGATGAAAGTGAAAAGGAATCAAAATAGAGAAATGGAAGATGACAGAAACCAAAAAAAAGAAAAAAAAAAGAAAGCACTAGATAGATTCTTGCACTAATTGATAAACGACAATGTGTTTTTATTACCAGAATAAACGACAATGTTTTTATGCCAACACACTGACATGGACATGGCCACATTTATCTCTCCAACATGGTGGAGGGCCCTTATTTAAAGAATTATTATGTGTACGTGCTCACTCGCCAACCAAATCTAATTTGCAAACTAATTTAAATTATTGTCAAATTACTTTAATAAAGAAAAGTTCAACTACTAACGAGAAAGTTCAATCATACTCCTTCAAATGATAGGGTACAAATCTGAACATTATTCAAACCCAGTCTTAAAATTTTATTAATTAAAGAAAAATAAAATGCAAAGGTTCTAATTATGTGAATTAAAAGAAGTCCCATCACAACCAGAGGTTGAAGTCCACACTTGGCTTTTGAAACAACCCCGACCCATCCGTCTGACGGTACAAGCACGGTGTCTGAGACCACGGCAAACTCCCTTATGAGTGACGGAGGCCGGCAGCCCAGTAAAAGACCGGACCACATGCCCTAAATCTCAAAAACCTCAATATTTCTCTGAGCCTCTCTCTGATTTCTCTCTCTAAAAAATTCCACGAACCACAACAATTTATTGCTCTTATAAATACTTTTATTTATTTATTTATTTTTAAAAATGGCCAAACCGACCAATATGTGTGTATATATATATATATATATATATAATTTTTTTTTTAAGTTGAGCTCATGGATTTCGGAGAATATTTCAATGCGTGGCCTCTCTGAAAAGTCTGGATATGAGAGCGATCAAAGCAAAGATTATATGCAGGAAACTTTTAAAAAGTAAAGTGAAAGTTGATCAAGTATCCCAATAAAATAAAATAAAATAAGGTAAAAGTATATTACAATTCAGAGACCACATAAAAGAGATAATTTCTCTTGCTACTAGTGGAGTTGTTTTTTACACTTCTAATAAAGAAAACAATATATTTCATTGTTTGGCAACTTTTACTATTTTTTAGTCTGATAATTTTGTATTTGTTTCGGCGTCTAAGTTCATTGGTACCTTTTTTTAAAAACGGATATTTTGTTTTGAGTGATAAAAGCCACCTTATTTCCCAAAAAAAAAAAAAGAAAAAAAGAAAAAAAAAAGGCAAATTGATCTTTGATAAGTGAATTCTCAGTCACATTAAGTTTTGTGACATATCTAATTATGGCTAATAGGGCAGATAATATTCAAAGGGGGATTACTACTTCCATCGTGCTGGTATTCAAATAAATCATTTATTTTGTATGGAATTTTGAAAACTAAGTTTTTAGAAAATTAAAGGACAAAATAATGCATTACTCTCTTTTCCTGGAACCGCCGTTAAGCTCCACCACCGGAAGGACTTGACATTGTTGTCCGATCATTCTCCGACGAGCTGCTGTGACAAATTCTACCCATTGTCCTCCGTCGATCTACCCTCCGCAGCGAATTTAGAAAATTAAAAGACAAAAAATTAAAAAATTTTAAAAAAAAAGTTTTGTTGATATTTTTAGTCAAATTTGTGATTAGCTAGAAAATTATTGTGTAGTTATCATTGATGATAATTATTTATGTCCGTTCTTGTTCATCTATCGTATTATTAATTTTGAATTCGTCAATTTTATTTTTCTTGACCGATTAGTAATGGACTTTAATATATTAGTGATTGATTGTTTATTGTTTGTCTAGTAAATCTTAGTTAATCATTGAAATACCGAAGTTCATTACCGATAAACCTAGGTTAATTATTGATATGGTGATATACCAACTTCCATAATCGATGGACCAAGACAGTGGTTTAAGGTTAATTATACCAATTGTCTAAGGGACAACAAAGACTTTATAACTTAAAAGTGATGCGTTTGAAAAATAACAATAATAAAATTGTGCTAAAAACCATTAAGCACATCTCAAAAGTAAGACTCAGCCTAATTTCTTCTACACAGAGAGATTCAAATCTGTAAATTATTTACATAAACAGGGATGGCCAAAGTAACAGAATTGAAGTTTAATTTGGAGTTAGAATAATATGATAAGTAGAATATAACGACTCATAGAACATAATAATAATAGTAAAACGCTCCCATCTAAATTGATTCCTCCAATTTTGATTAGATTTTTAAGATGAGAATTGTCCTTTTTTATTATGATAAAAATTACATTTATACTTTTAGACATTTAATTATTATAATGATCTGATTAATTATTTGAAGCAGTATTTTTTGAGTGCTGTAAATTTTAACATGAATATTCATTGATCAAACTATTAAAAAATTAATTTAATGACTAAAATTACATTTTTAATTGCTAGCAAAGAAGTACAATTCCTACGGTAGAAACTCCATCAATGTTAAAAGGAAAAAGAAAAAAAATCATGCATTATAATTTTTGTGTTTTGAACTGTGATAGTTTTTTTTATTTTTTATTTATTTTTAGGGGAATATCATTCAAACTAATAAAATAATAAGGTAATGCGATAGCCCCGTATTATAACGAACACGACCATTAATTGACACTAGTTCCACTAGTGAAATCTGATAACGCTCATAGGGAAAAGCGTATGTTTGAGATCCGAAAACAAAAAAATATCTTGGCACCTGAATATAGAGCACATATTAAGCTTTGTTTGAATAAACATCTACAATCGATAGAAGCTTCTGATGACAGAGAGCCATGACTTTGTAGCACAAAGGCCACCACCCACTCCACAAAAGCATAAGTCTAGTCCAAACTTCCATTTTATAATATAGGAAATTTTAAACCATTCAAACTAGCAGTTTGGTATGATTTGATACTATGACAGTCATCAGTCTCTACAAGGAATATGAAATATGGGTCGTTATAGAAACCATGGTCTAAACACAAGACTTAAAAATATGAATAAATTAAAAAGAACTGGGTTTGTTTTCTATTGAGAATTAAAATGAGTGTTTGGGTTTTACTTTCATTTTCTTTTGATAATATGAGATGAGCAAAGTTGGATCAAATAACGAGTGAGGGAAATTAAAGAAGAATTTTTAGTTTTTAACCATGTTTCCTAGTTCTAAGTTTTAAAAATGTAAAATTTTACAATGTGACAGTTTGGACCGTAGTTTCAAAATCTCAAATCAAGTCAAATAAAAAAAAAATTGATAGTCAGAATTGAAACCAAATTGAGTAATTGACAATTGTCACGATTCAAAAACTGACAATTTCATTTAGTGTAATCTGAAACATTTATTTTATTGACGATTTTATTGATTTAAGGAACTGATAATTTTAATAGTGATGCATTTTGATGTGATTCGAACGAATTATAAGTTGGTTTCACCCCTTAAGTTGTGCAAAATAATTAGATTTTGGCGTCGAATTCAAGCAATGCCAAAGACATTTCCAATCATGACATCATTGTGTTGCCATAACATGGTTAGTCTTGACAAAATATCTTGACTTCCCACTGTTTTTTGCTTTTTTATTTTTTATTTTTTTTTATTTTCCAAAGTTTAAAAAGAAAATCCTTTCCCAAATAAACAAAATGCGGTTGTTACTGTAGATAGTTATTTCTGCAATATAAACATATTAATTTTTTTATTAGTAAATATAAACATATTAATTAGTTTCCTTTCTTTCTTTTTTTTTTTTTTCCCTCTTTACAACCAAGTGTTTCTTTTTCACCAAGCAAAAGAACAAACTTGTTTACCAAGCAAAGTGATTTTTTTCTTTTAGCTAAAACAAAGACACTCATTAATTATGTCAGAATCCATAATTTAAATAAGATACAAAATCTTTTCTAACGAAACCTTATTTGATAAATCTATTGGATATGGTAGCAATAATAATTTTCCCACCTATTTATGAGATGCATAGTCCCCCACCACAGCGCGAAATATAAATAAATAAATAAATAAAACAACTTCTTAAATAAATATATTTAAATTTTTTCCTTAAAAAAATATATTTAAAATTTTTCCCTCTGATAGATTTTTAACCCATTATATTTATTTAATCCGAGTAAAAAAAACTGAAACTATTATAATTGAGACAATAATTCATAATTATCTTTTTAAAGAACAATATTGTAAATTACCATATTCAAAACGGAGCTAAAAATTGTAGCAAAGAAATAAATAGAAAAAATAGCTAAAAAATAAATATTTGTACAGTATTTCAAGTAACAATTCATGATTTTCTGTTTTGGAAAAAAAAAAAAAAAAGTAACTCCCAAGATTAATCACCGCTAATTTAAATTTAGAATTGGCCCAAAAGTTCGCAACATGTTAGGACAGTCATTATTTCAACACGTGCTCATGAAAGAGTTTGTTTGTGTGTGTGTGTGTGTATAATAATGTTTTTGACATCTCACATGTCACCATTTCTCTCTCATTTCTCCTTACAGTTTTCCTTTTTATCTTCCCTTCTTTCCCATCTATATATATATATAATTTTTTTTTTTTTTCATTTGGTTTGGGACAAATCTACAATAACAAGGTTCCACCCATCAACAAGTTGTTTGTAATCTTCCTGAGAAAATTCAGTTTCTGCTTTAAGGTACCCAGTTTTTCCTTTTTACTTTTTTTTTTTCCATTATTTTTGTGTCTTTTTTTTTTTTTTTGGGTTATTTTTGCAGCAACCAAAGAGAAGTCAAATCTTAATTCTTGTTTGTGTGTTTAGTCAGGTGGGTAGGCTGTAGATCTTAACAAGATTGCTCTTTTTTATTTTTTTAATTAATTAATTTTTTTTTTCCACATGCAATGTTAGAGTTTCTGACAATTAGAACCAACATTTTGGCAAATTGTTTTTCATGTCTTTTAATGGCATCTTACTGTATCTGGGTTTTTTCAACTGGTTGTTCTAAAAATGCACAAAATAATCATGATTTTGAGTTCTTCCTTTCATCTCCAGTGTAGAAAAATGAAAAATAAAATAAAATAAAAAGGAGAGAAACCGCAATGTGGATAATATTCTTTGCTTTTATCATCTGGTCATAGTTTGATGGTGAAGATTGTCCCAAGAGCACATTTTTTTTTTTTTTTTTTAAATTTCCAGAATGTGGACTTTAACTTTCATTGAAAATGTTTTTCGTGGGCAGATTTGGAAGGCAGTGGGATTATTTTTGTTTGGCTCAAAATGTCTTCTCCAAGTAAAAGAAGAGAGATGGATGTCATGAAGTTGTAAGATTGATCTCTGTTATTCCCCCGAATCGGCAAATGATAGATCTTCATTGTTGTTGTTTGTGCCGTTTTCGGGTTTTCATATGGTTGAGTTGACTTGTGAAGTAAATTGGTGGCGGCAATGCTAAAGGTCTTATGGGTTTCCTGAGCACCCATTTGAGTGGTGCTAAACGAAATGTGAAAAAATGCCTCAAATCAGTATTGTGATATCTTTTCTGGTTTAATATGTGTCTGCTTTTCGGTTGTAGCAAGTATCAACTTCCACCTTATCCAGTTGCGTATGTCTGGCTTGTTGACTATGTGGAGCTTAATTATGGCCCTGATGCAGACTTATTGCTTCTGTATTTTTTTTTTTTATATTGAGGGGGTGTCGATTTCGGGATTAGGATTACAGATAAACACGGTGAGTTTGAGAGGTACGAGGCGTGTGATTCTCTTGTAATCTTCTTCATCGTCATAGGAAATTTTGCAATGGCTGGAAGTGGACGTAGCTCTCACATTGGGAGACTAACACCATAAATTTTTGTGGGGTTGTTTGCCTTTTGCCCTTTTCTTTTATATTATCATTAGGATTCCAATGCTTAATCCATAACGTTGCTAATCATTTTATGCTTTTACCAAGGTTATGCTTATGGTTATGGTAATGGTCGTTTTGTTAATGGCATTATGTTACTGTTATCAGGATGATGAGTGATTACAGTGTGGAGACAATAAATGATGGCCTTAACGAGTTCAATGTGGAATTCAACGGTCCAAAAGACAGTAATGTTTTCTTATTTCCACTCTTCTAATTCCTAATTATCTTTGCCTTCCCAGCAAAATTTATATGCGTGTGTTGATGTGCATGAGCATTGACTGATGAAAGATTTTAAAAATTACCAACTGTTTGTGCGAAGCTGATATGGATTTAGTTTGTTGGAATATCTTTGCCTGGTCATTTAAATATATGAAAATCTTTTCTTTTGTTTGTATTTTATAGCTAGAATATTTTGAGTTTAGAGAGCTGAAACAGTTCAATAATTCTCTCTTTCTCACGTTTTCAATACTTCTTGATTCTTTCTTTCACAGAGTAATGCTCTTGCAGCCACATTTTCTTTTGAAAAATCATATAAAGTTGGTACTTTCATTTGTTACCATTCTTGTCTTAATAGGATTATGGTGGTTGCAGGCCTTTATGAAGGTGGGTTTTGGAAAATACGTGTTGAGCTTCCTGATGCTTATCCGTACAAGTCTCCATCTATTGGATTTGTGAACAAGATTTTCCACCCGAATGTCGATGAATTGTAAGAATATTTCTGCTCTAAGATCTTTTGATTGCTAAAAGGTTCCATCTCTGTTGCTCGCATATGGATGGATTGCTAAATTTCAGAGTACCAACACTATACCAAATTAGCATGTCACAATTTCGATTCTCGATATAATGCTTGACTGTCTTTTCTAGTAACAAATTGCAAGTTGCTCAGAGATTTTCTTAAAATCTTTTGTCAATTGAACTTATTGGTTCCTCCAAATAACTGCAGGTCTGGTGCTGTCTGCTTGGATGTCATTAATCAATCATGGAGTCCAATGTTTGGTAATTATCGCCCCTTTCATAGTGAAAGAACCGAGTGCCATTATATTCTTCTATTCTTCTCCCTTTCACAAATTGTTGAAAAATTCTGTCTATTATTTTACTTTCTACCCTTTCTCCTTTTGGATTCACTTTGGTTTTTTGCCACCACAGATCTTCTAAATGTTTTCGAAGTATTCCTACCACAACTTTTGCTTTATCCAAATCCTTCAGACCCGCTCAACGGTGATGCTGCATCGTTGATGATGAAAGACCGCAAGCTATATGATCAGAAAGTAAAAGGTGAAAAAATTTCTATACTATTAGCCCATCTTTCATTTGTGTATGCTTGGTAAGTGGAAAGAAAATATGACATTACCAAAGTGTTGAAACTGGCCTACAAGACTTTCTACTATTTGGGTATAGTAACAGAATCAAAGATAACTAAAAAAAAAAAAAAAAGAGAGAGAAAGAAATAAAGAAAGAAAGAAAGAAAAAAAAAAAAGAACATGCTAATCATCTATTGACTTGTGAACTCAGAGTACTGCGAACGGTATGCGAAAAAGGAGCATGTTACGAACTTGACACCGGAAGAGGAGAGTGATGATGAAGAACACCCTAGTGATGAAGAAAGTGATCGAAGTGATGATGAGGATGAGGGTGATATTGCTGGCCATGCAGACCTGTAATGGTAGTTGTGGGGCTAGTTATAATCTTTGCATTTAAGCCCTTCTTTACAGCAGAAGCAGCACAACACATACGCCCCATTAGATGCCCACCATTTAATTGCGAAAAAAAATCCTATTTGTAGAATAAATTTAATTTATTTGTAAAAATCAGGAACTATGTAAGAAAGTTGTATCTTTCGGATCTCACAAGAGATAGTGGGGAAAAAAAAACATAAAGGAATGGAAAGGAACCATTGGATATTTTTCTGTCACTCTTTTTCATGTTATATTTACATTTGTTATTCTTTTGTTAGCCCTGTTTCAAATTCTTCGTTTCGGACCAACTGTTTTCAAAGAGCCAAAATGCTATTATTTTACACACATGAATTATTCTTATCTATTTCTCTTAATTTTAATTTTAAGGTCATTTTTATTTTATCTTTCGAATTTTAAAAACTCTTAGTTTGTTATTTGAATTTTGAATTTAATTTTACTTTACCTCTTTTATCAGAATTTCAATCAAAAAATATTTAAAATAAAAAAAGGGAATAAGCCTAAGTCCACTTTATTAGAATTTTTGTTAAAAACAAATTAATGATCTTTTTTTTTGGCCCTTTTTTAAATTGAAATTTTGATTTTAAAAAAAGGATAAAGTAAGGTTAAATTCAAAGTTCAAATAATAAAGTGAGAGTTTTTAAAGTATAGATAACAAAGTGTGAGTGACCCTAAAATTCAAGGGCGTAAATGAAAATAATCCTAAATTTCTAATAAGTTGTAATAAAAACAATTGTAATTGAAAGATTCTTCGTGGTTTTGAAGAGACTTTCATGGGGACATTTTGGGACGTTAAAGAGGTAGGTTAACTCTAGAACAAAGTAAAGAGGTCCCCACGAAAGGAAAAGGAAAGAGCCACCAATGTAAAATTTAACAAATGCCATGATTAATCAAGACATTAGGGGGTAAAATCTCTGTTCAAGCACAGGTTTTACAATCACCTTTAAGTTAATTGCATCTTTTAAGTAAACTTTAGGGGTAAAATGAATAGCTAGATTTGCCTTTTGATCCTTGAAAAGGCAAGCGGGCGATTAAACAGAAGAAATGCCCGGGGTAGCACCAGTGCTAAACACTAAAACTGAAATCGATTGAAAGTGATCCTTATTTGTGGATCTATGTTACGAGATTCACTTTTTATTTGTGTGTGGTACTGAATTTCACTGGTACTACTTTACAAGTCAATATATCTATACGAGAGTTTTTAGCCGCATAATGAAAATTCAGATAGCCCCGTATAGAATTAAACATAGTATGGAAACTAGTGATATAAATGTTAAACTACTTATTATAATAAATGTTTTTGTAGCAATATATCATATTCCACCTCCTTTCAATAGAAATCCAATGAAAATTTTCTGTAAAACACAGGCTAGATCATATAATAAGAAAGTTCCATTTGTAAATGTGACCCTTGGCCGAATAAAATCCTAAGAGAATCCAGTCGGTCCTGATAGTTTCTGTCTAGCAACTTCTATTTACGTTATCAAGTCTTAAATTTTTCTGAATAAATTAATTAAAATTTCTATCTCTTTCAGAAACTGTGAAAGAAAAGATCAATATGAAATATTAAAAAAGTAAACGACTAGACCGTTTCAAATTGCCGGCTCCAAAATAATTCTTTTTTTTTTTGTTTTTTTGTTTTTTTGTTTTTTTTTTGGTTTTTTTTCACAATCAAACAAATGAATATTACAAACCGGTCTTTGTTAGTGATCGGCCAAATTCGGCACTTTTCGTCACTGGTATGAACAACAACTGCTGATAAATAGAAAAGACCAAACCAGAAAAGAGGATTTTCTTTCACTGAATCTCAACTTTTCCCAACACAAAATGGAGACAGTTCCATCTGGGCACTCTCCATTTTGATCATTCTGATGATCTTTCCGCGATCAAACGCGGTGGAGGACGACACGAAGAAGGCGCTGATCGAGTTCATGGACAAGCTTTCGCATGGAAGTGCAGAGAGACCGAGCGGTTGGAAGACGACTTCAGACCCTTGCAGAGACAAATGGTTTGGTGTTTTATGCGACGACGGGCAAAACCGAGTGAAGAAAATAATCCTTAAAGATCTGAATCTAACCGGAACTTTTGATGCAATGTCTTTTTGCACGGTGAGGTCTATTTCAGTTCTGAGTCTGCAATACAACAGGATCATTGGACAGATTCCAGATGAGATTGAGAACTGTAAGTCTTTGACTCATTTGTACTTGGACGGGAATCAATTCTACGGAAAACTTCCCGAGTCACTTTCCACGTTAAGCAACTTGAAGAAATTGTACATAGGAGATAACAACTTCTCTGGAGAGCTTCCAAATCTTCCTCGCATTTCGGGCTTGATAGCTTTTTCAGCTGAGAACAACCAGCTAAGTGGTCTATTACCGCCTTTTGATTTCCCGAACTTCGATTACTTCAACGTCTCCAACAACAACTTTAGCGGTCCAGTTCCTGATGTGCAAGGCAAATTCAAAGCAGAGAGCTTTATGGGAAATCCTTACTTGTGTGGCAAGCCACTGCCAAATGCCTGCCCACCGATAACTACTGAACCGAATGCGAGAAAGTCCTCAGCAAAGCAGATTCTAATCTACTCGGGTTATGTAATTCTTGGCTTGGTTGTCTTGCTCTTTGTCCTGTACAAATTCCTCTTCAGAAAGAAGCCAGAGAGGAAAAGAAAGAAGAGGTTAAGAAGCCGACCGTGGCAATAGATAAAAGCAGTAGCACGCCGAGTACTATCACTTCCGGGGAATCCAAGAACTGCCGGTCGGAGTATTCTTTGACGTCAATTGAAAGTCGGAGAATTCCTTCTCTTATAGTGTTGATGAGCTCTATAGCAAGTGGTTTGACATTCGAGGAGTTGCTCAAGGCTCCGGCGGAGTTACTCGGGAGAGGAAAGCATGGAAGCCTCTACAAGGTCATGCTTGACAATGGGGTGGTCTTGGCCGTGAAGAGGATCAAGGATTGGGGGATTTCGTGCGAAGATTTCGACAAGCGGATGAGGAGGTTGGACCAGGTGAAGCATCAGAACGTGTTGCCACCGGTGGCGTTTTATTGCTCGAGACAAGAAAAGCTCTTGGTTTATGAGTATCAGCAAATGGAAGCCTCTTCAAACTTCTCCATGGTGAGTTGGTAACTTCACTTCTCAAACATTAATGCATGTCAATATATATGATCGTTTTCTTTTGCAAAAGAAGGTAAAATCAGAGTTTTTTTTTATTCCAGTAGAATGTAAAGAAGATTGACTAGGTTAGAGGTATCTCCTTATATTATAAACTGCATTTCTAGCTAGGTATTTCTTCTATATATAAGTTTACGTATACTTCTCGCGTTTCATCTTTCTTTGATTATATTCCTCGCGGTGGTAAAGAATTGTTAGGTAATCTACATCAGTTGTGAAAAAGGATTGGTGGTTGGTTAATTTATAATATGAGTAAAAACCTATCTTTTGAGCTAGCTTTTGGATTTAGAAGGTCTAATAATATTGTCACCCAACGCTAATATCAAGAGTCATATTAGTTAACATGTCTCCACCTAATTCGGGATAAAAACAAGTCATGTTTATCTAATTCAGAGCTTGATGTGTGATAGAGAGGTTATTGAGGTAATTATACGTCAGTTGTGAAAAGGGAGCTATAGTGAAACAATCTTTAGCTAGATTTTGGCGTTAAGATTGCTTATGTTTTGGGGTAAACAGTCTGTCATTTGATTAAAAGATGAAAAACCTTCTGGTCTTCAAAAACCAGTGGTTCACACTTGTTATAAGAAACAAAATGATTAAAGACCAACAAAAACAAGTATCAGGGATGTGTAAGTATCATGGGTGTGTAAGTGTCATGGGTGTGTAAAAATTTTCCTTCTAAAATATTTGAAATGAGAAGAAACGGTATTAAAAATAATGCATTAGGTGAAAATTTTAAAAGATTCCAAAAGGATTCTAAAAGGGTACTATATAAAATAAATTTGAAAATGTGATTTTTTTTTTTTTTCTAATAAGATGAATGATGGAAAAAGTTGAAAAAAAAAGGACACTTTTTTACTATTTTTTCTCCTTTTTTGAAAATAGACATGCGAAATAAATATGGGGTAAACTTCTTTATTCCGAATTCCCCTTGAAATGCCTTCTCAACCTCAAAAAAAAAAAAAAAAAAATTTCTCTTTTTCTTTCTAAAAGAACAAGATCAAGAACTCAGTCCAGAGGCCATTGAGCTACAAAACCAAAAGCTTAAAATCATGTTTGTGGTATAAATATCATTTAATAAAATTGTTTCTGATTTGTGTCTATTTCTCATTTATTTTTCAATTCTTTACTTATTTTGTGCACTTTACATCTCTTGCTGTTTATCTTTCTTTTATCTCCAGTTAACCGGTTCCTTTATTTATTTTCTAGTTTTAGTTATCTGTCATATTTTTTGTTTTTCTAGCTCCAGTTATCTGGCCGGTCCCTTATTTACTTTTCGGATCCATTACTATATTATTTCTTTTCTTTATCAGTGTTTATTATGCTTATCTTTATCTTCACAATATAACTGCTCAGAATTAGGACGTCGAATTCTCAACAATATAATGCACATCCCATGGTTGAAACGGCATCAACTTTTGCACTTGTTTTGTTTCCACAATACCAAACCCGAACACGAACATATCAGTAATCTTTGTTCTGTTGATGAAAGGATCGCAAAGCGGGCAAGCATTCGAGTGGGGAAGCCGACTAAGCGTAGCGGCGGGCATTGCCGAGGCAATGGCGGTCATGCACGAGGACGGCATTGCTCACGGAAACCTAAAGTCCATGAACATCCTCTTCAACAAGACCATGGACCTTGCATTAGTGAGTATGGCCTAATGGTGGAGGACAACAACCAAGACCAGTCGTTTCTCTCTCCACTCAACAACAGCAGCATAAAACAAGATGACTTGGAAGTGGTCCCACCGCAGCACATGAGCAGTGCCTTCAAGGTTGACATCTATGCCTTTGGGGTGGTTCTTTTGGAGCTTCTGACTGGGAAGTTGGTCCAGACAAATGGGTTCGATCTGCCTAACTGGGTCCAGTCAGTGGTCAGAGAGGAATGGACCGTGGAGGTCTTTGACGAGGCCTTGATTCAGAAGGTGCTAGTGAAGGAGGATGGTGAACATGTTGCAAGTTGCATTGAAGTGTATAAATCCATTTCCAAGTGACAGGCCTACTATGAGCCAGGTTTTTCATATGATTAATGTCATAAAAGAGGAGGAGAAATCCATTTCCTTTGCACTATGAGAATTGAGAAGAATCCCAAAATACATAAAATAAATATAATCAATCTTTTTTTTCTTTCTTTTTTCAAAAATCCATCTATTTTGTTGTTTATGTTTGAAGGGCAATAATTACAATTCTTTTCGTTTGTATGTATGGTTTCACGTAGTTTTGTACGTGCTCTACTTTTGACTTACAATCCTAGGTGATGTGGAATAATTGGAAGATTTGGAGATTTTTGCTTTAGTGATCTATTTTATTTTGCTTGTTATTCGTTAATCCTATAAATAAGGCATGATCGAACCCGCAACCTCTTCTCCTAAAATCTCATCCCGTCCAATCTTTGTGTCATTAGATCAAACAGTCTCAGGCTATTTTGTATCTATTTTGTTTTATAACTTGGATGGTAAAATTTAAACTCTGGACCTTAGTGTTAGAAGTAGACATCCACTAGATTAAAACCTGCAAGTGGTCGTATTCCTAATCTTGGTAAATACCGTATTTTGAATTATTGTTCTTCTCCTTCCAATTTCCTAATTAAGAAATTTAGTCAACAACACAATGGAAAGATTAATTAGTTCCAATTCCTTACTTTCCTTCTTAATTTCCCTTCAACCTAATTCCAATTATGTTCAATTACGGATTAGTAATTGCTAGTTTCATCAATTTACAAGTTTAGGTTGTTTGTCTTTAATGGAGGAAAGGGACTTCAATCAACTCATTCACAGTTGATGGAAAGAGCAAAGATACCTTAGCCGATGTGACAAAATGCACTAGAAGAAAAGAATATAATATCAATCCTACTTTCTCTTGCTCTTTTGTCTGGACAGCTCAGGTGGGTTATTTCGCATGAGTAATATAATAGGATACACAAGCAAATGATCTTTACGAAAAAAAAAAAAAAAAAAAAAAGAGAGAAGGGGGAGAGAGAGAAAGAAAAAGAAAATTTTTAACAAATTATATGAAGTTTTGTAAATTATAAAATTGATTGTCCAAGATTATATGTTATTTTCATTGAATCACTAATTAACTTTGATGATCAATGATCACTAACATGTATTTTATTTATTTATTTTATTAATATAATTTAGAAGCAAGTATAGTAAGATTAAGGAAATTAATATCCTAGTTTCACGTAGTTTTTTACTAGATTGATATGTCATGTTCCAAAATTGCATTATAATATCATGTAGGATTTTTTTTTTTTGAATTATGAGTGAGACATTCGAACTCTAGATTTTATGATGGAAATGTAAAATTACACCAGTCAAGTTATTTTAGTCCTTCAAGGTTTTTTTTTACAAGAAATTTGATTTCTACTTTTTAGTCTAAAAACATATTAAAAGAATAAAAACATAATATGAAAAAAAAGCTTAAATTTTTTTTTTCATGCCTTCCTCTTTCTTTATTTTTTAAATTCTCCTTATGTTGTTTTCATCTTTAATTGTTTTTCTTTTTAGACTGAAAAGACTAAAAAAAAAACATTTTCTATCCTAAAATACAGCTTTAAAGTACTTGAATTAGATCAAGAGACACTTGAGCTTGGTGTCCAAGTATTGGACAAATTTAACTTCCAAAGTATTTTAATCACCAAATCAACATAAAATTATCAATTGCCATGACCACTTTGTTACAGATTGGACTTTCCCTTGATCATGGGTAACCATTGATTTTCTTAAATAAATTTCATCTCATACTTAACTAACACTCACAATAATATGAGAAGTTTTTTTTATGAAAAGAGAGAGACAGAAAGTTGGTGGTGTCTTTACATCTCCATTACTGAACTCATGATACTATATGGTAATATGGATTATGATCATTGATTGGACGGGTTAAAATTTTATTTTTGAGTCTTCAACAACTATCAAATCTAGATTTATAGAGACTATTAGCACTGAATCGTTGCCCTAAAAGAATATTTTTTACGTGTGGTATTTCTCAAATAAAAATGAAGACTTTAAATATACATTCTCTTTAATTATCATGTCCCGTCACGATATAGTTGCTTCAAAGAAAATAAAATAACAGTTAACAAATAGGTTGTTTTTGAAAAATATTTTCAGTAATAATATATTTAAAATATTTTAGATAAATAACATATTTATAATAATTTATTTATGAAAATATTTATAAAGTAATTTATGTTGTTTATCTCAAATAATTTTTATAATATTATTTGAAATAAATATTTCAGAAAAAATGGTATTTACCAATGTCTTCATAATTAAAAAGCAAAAATCTATCTCTTTCTATGAAATTGAAGACAGGAATTCAAAAGCTACATGCTATACATTTTAATAAAATTAGATATAAATTATTATTATATTATATTTAATTATCGTTAAATTACATCTGTAATCATACAAAGCTCTCTTTAAGAAACACAAAATAATCTAGAAGTATAGCCCTGTCATGATCAAGTTAATGATGACGGATTCCAATGGGCAGAATCATGAACATGAGAATAGTAAGTAAACCATGCGTCAAAGGAAAAAAGCAAATGGAGTGGGGAGTGGTGGTGGTGACCCCCACCCATCCGCTTTTTTGTCCAACCTTTGTGATTTTCCCTTTTGCTAAAAAAAAAAAAAAAAAAAAAAAAAAAAAAACCTCAATTATTGATCAAAATGGATGGTGATTGTGTCCTCATTTTCTTATATCAGATCCAAAACTCATTGTTTGTGCAGATGGTTGAGCTGAGCTGAGTGAGCAGGCTTCAGACCCCCATTACACACAAAGGTCAAACTTCGCATGCAAACATGATTGTCAACCAAAATTGTCACTCATTCCCACTTCGCTCATTATTGTAACAGGGGTACCACCTTGGAATATGTGAATTCATTTATTCAATTCAATCATATAGATCAATGAACTGGAGCGAGATACCAATAGATTATATGATTTTCTCAATCCGAAGGTTGCGGATTGAGCTCTAATTTTCCTAATCTGACCCATGAACGCCGCTGATTGTAGTGCAAAGGGTCTTGTTTTTGTTTAGGCCAATTAACTCTTGATTGTTAGGAATTAAAAGCCCTAATTCCAACACGAGAGCAATAACAAATGAGAAGGAGAATAAAAGCTACGTTCAGTTGCAATGTCAAAACTACATTCACTTACTATAATCGTCAGATATCACTATAATAATAATAATAATAATAATAATAATATATCCCTCAGTAGAGAAAAAACGGTTTCCTAAAAGTCCTGTATATAACACACGAGAATTACGATGTATCGATGCACATGTAAAATACCTAAAATGCTCCCAATCTCCATACTAACTTTGTCCACATATCTTCTTAATGAAAATCAAATTGCCTTTACTTAAAATATATATATATATCAAATTCCTTTCTTGTTTTTTTTTTTCTCATTAGTATGCCAGGAATAGTGGAAAATTACCCTGATTAGAAGGGTAAAATGAACAGAATAAAAATGATTAAAAGGGTAATCATATATATATATATTTTTTTGATAAATCGTAATGTTGACGAGTAAAAAAGTGTGAAGTACCACAATGTAATTGTGGCAGTGGTGGACCTCACAATAATTCTTACACTATTTTTCCTTTGAGGATTTTTCTTTTCCATTTTGTGCAGCTTTTTCAGTGTTTGTTTGTAGGCATAAAAATCATCATAAGAAAGAAAAAGAAAGAAACAAAAAATATATTAAAAAAAGAGAGAGAGAGAGAAAAAAAAAAAGAAAAGTGTAAAAAAAGAGCTGTCCTTGGAACTGAGATGAAAGACCCAGCAGCTTTCTACAAATTTGTGCCGTGTCTGGTGGACAACAACTGAGATCTCTGAAACTGGTCCTGTTTCGACCAAATATCTTTGTAAAAATATGTCCTTTTTTAATGTCAACTTGTAGGTTGTTTGGTCACTGTCAAACTGGCTTAACTTGCCCCGTTGTTTGCTTCACAACATTTTAGCAATCCCAATTCAAAAAATAAAATAAAAATAAAAATAAAAAAACCAGAACGAAAGACCCATTTTTTGGTCCCAAAAAAAAAAAAAAAAAAAAGCCTGTTTGATTAGATTTCTCAAAACAGCAAAAGTTTTGTTGGTTATCTCCTGATATGTCAAGAATTCCGAAGAAATTTGAGCAAAAAGATGGCAATTTTGTGTATTCAAATGTCTTCCTCCTTCACCATCACTGCCTATTCTGAAGTTTCGCCATCATCTTCTCTTCAATAGAATAAGTCCTTCTTGTTTTGGTCATAATTCTTCTAGCTGTAATCTCTCTTCATATCTGGTT